>OZ010578.1:53309428-53379428 GCA_963932145.1 Acanthosepion lycidas | reverse complement strand
ATATTTTGTAGATAGCTTTCTGAGAATGAAAAAAAATTGTTTCATAGAAAAATTCATAGAATGCCTATAAAATGTCAAGTAGTGACTCACTATGGCGTAATGCCTATCTACTGGCTTTTTAGACCATTACTGTATAATAATTTCTTTATTGGATGCCACACACAAATTACTCAGGTTATACCATAATAAATTACTACACAAACATCAAGGTCTTAGTAGTGAGAAGCAGTTAGTTTAATAATGGAGTTGTTTAACTTGTTGAACCGATGAAATATTTTTTTATTAAGGATTGCTAAGGGTCAATGATGCATAAGAGCAAAAATATTAATTGATCTTCTCTTATAGCAATGGTTCTTAATATTTTTCTCCTAACAAATTTTCATAAATTTTGTAGGCTGACACTGATCAAGTTAAAATTACAGTGGTAAATAGAGCACAGTTAAAGTCCCTGTTGATCATGTTATAGCAGCACTAAGTGGTGGTGAATATACTGGTTGATTGTTTTGCTTTTGTGGCATATCAACACCTCTATGGGTTACTTAATGCCAAAATGTAAATATTTTGTCCACAATTTTATGCCTTCAACTACAGATATTTTGTACATAATTTTATACTTTTAAGTTGGTTGGTTGATGTTGTTTAGTGACATATCAAGCTCTACGAGTTATTTCATGCTGAAATCTAAAGGTTTTATATGCAGTTTTATTTATTTTTGGATAATAATTGTTTTAGTGATACAAGTCTTACTAATTAAACCATAGCTATGAGAGGAGATGGATTCATACCTTTCCCAAGGATATTTGTGAATATAACAAACCCAACTGGAATTGGAACTCAGCTCTCAGATTAACAATTCCGAGTCATTATCCATTACACCACCCACACATCCAAACTTGCAACACCTCGCATTCCCAAACGGTCACCATTCTAGATACTGACCAGGCTTGACATTGCTTAACCAGTGATTGTAAGGGAACCAGTGTTTCAATGTGATGTGGCTGTAAGCCTCAATATACTGGACTTTATTTCAGACAAATATTTAAATTGCATTTAAAATGTATATAAAATGAAATATAGACTAAAAGATAACCATATATATATATATATATATATGTAAAGCGTTTTTTTATTATAACAAAATTTTCCAATGTAAGACGCAAGAGCCACTCAAGGTAGTGAATTACAGTTGAAACAGTAATGCTGAATGAGGGGTGTGATATGAGTGGAAAAGAAGGTGGTAGGAAATCAAGATTAATTATGAAAATAAGGAAGAAAGCTGACAACCGATCATCAAGGTGAAATTGTTTATTTTTAAATCATTTCACCCCAAGCAAGTCAATAATACCACTAGGATGCCAGGGGTTACTGGCAATAAAAAAGAAAGAGAAACATTTAAATTTTTGAAAATTGCAGGTGGCAGGGAAGCAAGAAATCAGAAGGGAATTCTACAGGTGAGAAGTGCAGGAAAAATAAACTATTAAAATAGAACAAATGGTTGCATTTAGCTAGTTCAACTAGTAAAACTGTGAGACCTAAGTGCCAAGTAAGAATTGATTACATTACAGACCCTACTTTGAATTTTGTCAAGAATAGTAAGATATATAGTAGGGCAACTAAATGATATATGTTAGCAGTATTAAGTGCATGAATGAATGCAAAAGGGATTCTGATGAGAAGAATTGTCTGGCATGACAGTGAACCAACTTTCGTAGCAGCAGACTTAGGTACGTGATTCAATATGACCACTCACACTAATTCATGTCAGTGGAAAATGTGGTCATGATTCAAGTCTTCAGGAAAGTAGCTATGCAAGAGCCTCTACTTGCATTCAAAGGGTTAAATCATTTTACTACTGTTAAAAAATTTGCACCCATCATAATATCCCTGAAAATTTACTGCATTGTTATTGGTTGTGTGGAGTGGAGTGTAGGAGAGATTGACTTTTGATAAGGGGCAAGACAAATAACTATGAATTAAAGACTACAAATATCTGAATTTATATAGAAGAGAGAGAAAGAAAAACATTTTAGAGGAGAAAAAAAATAACATATATTGTCCTTCTCCTACACCAGTTGACATCCAAGTGTATAGAACCCAGTCTGTCTTGCTATTTACACATAGCTGGAGGGGGAGAAGAAGAGGATTCATATCTTTCCGAAATGTATTAGCACGTAAGTGAATGTAATGGATTTAGCTGGAATTCAAACTCTGCTCTCCGATTTCTCAATCCAAGCTGCTATCTATTATTTCACCCTTCCTCCTGAATATATTACATATATATATATATATATATATATATATATATACACACACACTGTTATCACTGCATAGCAATCATCTATGCCAACATAACAGAATATCATCTTTGGTGAATATCTTTGTTTAAATGTCCATATAACCAGTCTGAAGTTGGTTCATATGAGCCAAAAGCTTAGATCAAGAAACAGCATAAGAAAAAAAAAATATCCAAATGTTGGACAATTTTCGTCTTTATGTTTGTCCAAAATTAAAGCAACTATATGAAGTTTTAGAATGGCTCATGATTAAACATAAGACATTTGTTGTCTGTTATATTTAACAATATGTTTGAACATATAGTACATATGCACACACGAAAAATAATTAAAAAATACAGCTTAAATTTCTAACTTGAAACCTTTTATATTTTGACGTTTATGATAGTGCCAGAGTTTTCTCACTTTTCAAAATGACCATTTGCTACCATAGATAAAGATATAAAAACTTACCTATGTGATATTTCAAAGGTGAGTAAATAAAAAAGGACATCTGTAGCAATCAAGAAAAGTATTGATTTCAAGGAATTTTTTCAAAAGTATTTCTGGAAAAAATAGAAAAAAAGTAGAAAAAAAAAAAAAAAAAAAAAATCAATTTTACAATTTTTACTGTATTATAAATAGCAACATAAAAAGAAAAAGAAATTTAAAAACTGATAGTAACAAACTATATGGAATTTATGGTAAAAAATTTGAAATAATGTCAAGTTTTAAGTGGAAGAAAGTGTAATGAGGGTGAAAAAAAAAACAAGAGGGGAATGAAACAACAACAAAAAAAGAAGAAAGAAATGAAACAACAACAAAAAAAAAGAAAGAAATGAAACAACAACAAAAAAAAAAGAAATGAAAAGAAACAAAAAAAAAGAAAGAAATGAAAAGAAGCAAAAAAAAGAAATGAAAAGAAACAAAAAAAAGAAATGAAAAGAAACAAAAAAAAGAAATGAAAAGAAACAAAAAAAAGAAATGAAAAGAAACAAAAAAAGAAATGAAAAGAAACAAAAAAAGAAATGAAAAGAAACAACAAAAAAAAGAAATGAAAAGAAACAACAAAAAAAAGAAATGAAAAGAAACAACAAAAAAAAGAAATGAAAAGAAACAACAAAAAATTAAAAGATAGAAAAATGGAGAGATAGAAAAGAAAGAACAAAGAAAAGAAATAGAAAGAAAGAAAATTGACATGGAATTCTAGTGAAATTTTAGGTTTTGAAGGTTACAGAAAGTTTTAAGTTTGTATGACAATCTGTTAGAATCTAAAAAACAAAAAAAAAAAAAGGGAAGAAATGATCGGTTTAATATATCTGGCATTGTTACATATATGACAATAGATAAACTGGACTTAAAGAACAGCAGTTTTGGTCTTTTTTAAGCATTGTAATATCAAAGAGAAAATTAAAATTTTACATAATGAACAAGTCATTTTATCATAGAAATTAATAGAAAAATGTGTGGATTTTGTTAGTAGTACTGTATTAAGTTCACCACTGGAATCTAATGTATACAATACAAAAATAATTATGAACACGTGTTTACATAATTTCAGATCAGGACAAAAGAACATAACATTAAGCAACACTCATTACTATGGAACTGTTTTGTAAAAAAAAAGAAAAAAAAAAAACTGAAACAAAAACATGCACACACAAACACAACACACACACACATATATATATATATATATATATATATATATATATATATATATAAAAGAATAACAAAATAGCATATTACAAATACATTTTCTAAAATTTGAATATAGTTTATCAGAAATGTTATTTGTTTTATATCACAAAAATATTTATTTCATAAATTTTTAATAACTTCAATACAATTTTACCGAGATCAAAACAAGAGTTCCCAAATAATACTTTCAGAGTACTGTAGATTTTATAAGTGCATTAAAAGTTGAATTAATTCAAACTGTTAAATCATGTTTTCTTGATTTTTTTATTCTGAACTAAAAAATATTAAAAAAATTAAAAAAGATTAAATGTTTATAATTTTTTTTAAGTTTAAGGGATTGTGCCATTGAAAAAAGTCAGAGAACACATCAAAGATGAGGACATTAGTTGAAATGTAAGTAATGATAACTCCTCATCCTCACCTCAAATTCATTCAAAAAAAAAAAAAAAAAAAAAAAAAAGAAAAAAGTTGTACCTCCTGTCAAGTGAACAGAACAATTACTAAGAATGTCCGTCAAAGAAAATCAGCTCAGTGGCAAATATCACACTTGCATTAATCATTATATATATATATATATATATGGAATATATAGATATAGAATATATAGATATAGAATATATAGATATAGAATATATAGATATAGAATATATAGATATATAGAATATAGAGAGATAGATATAGAGAGATAGATATAGAGAGATAGATATAGATAGATAAGATGTATGACAAAGTGGAAAAAGTTTTTGTACAACATGTTTAATTTGATGAAGTCCTTCATTAAATTAAACATGTACAAAACTTTTTCCACTTTGTCATACATCTTTCCTCCAAAACTTATTTTTATATTATATATACATACATACATATATATATATATATGCATGCCGATTGAAAAGTAACTCCCTATTTTATGTATGAGGAACTCTCCCGTCTGATTATAATTTTTACATGACAGGAGAGAAAATTGGGAGTTACTTTTCAATCACTGTATATAAGTAGTGTGGATACAGATCAATATTGAATGGCAAATGTGTTTCATATATATCATTCTACACTTAAGATTTTGTAATTTAATGGAAGAAGACTTGGAGGATATGACATTCACAGGGCATACTGAAGGCAAAAGGGAACAGAAAAAAACAGTAATCTACCTAACAAATGTGTGTAAATGGATGACAGAATATGGACTCATAGGGATAGTAAAAAAGACAAGAGCAACATAGGATAGAAATCTGTTGAAAGCCATGATCTCCCACATTCTAAAGGAACACAGCACATAGAAGATCTAAAATTTAGAATGTTCCATAGACTGCACTTTGGAATATGGTGGTGTTGGTGTATGGGGGGGGGTTGCTGTTGCATGAACAGTTTTCAAAATAGCAGGTAGGATTTTTATGGGAAGAAATTTCTAGCCCCATGCCTAACTAGTTTTGTACCTGGTTTTTGCTTACAGTACGTGGTGTTTCCAAGCAGACCCTATCTAAGTGCTGACCTGGCTCAACACTGCTTAAATTTGGTGATCCAATGAGAACTGTTATTTCAACATGATTTGACCATAAGTCTATTAGTTAAATCAGTAAACAGCAAAAAAAAAAATAAATAAATAAATAAAAAAATAACTTCCAAAATTAAGTAAGCAAAATACAAATTTTTTGAATAAAAATAAACAAAAATTTAAAAAAATAATAAACAATTATGCATATTTAAATTTTTTTATAATGTTAAAATACTTTGTTGACTTAAGCTAATGAAAAACATTGCATCACTCACCAGATATTTGGATAGTCATGTACAAGCACCGTTTTTAATAGTTCCAAAACCAACACTGAATTGCTTTTATCAGTTGGCATATGTCTATGATCCACCCACAGGCAGATTGATGGGCAAAAACCTTTGCCCGTAGGCAGCCAACTTATACACCATTGGTGTAGAGGTTCATTCATACCCTCCTTATTGTTATTTTGAGAAGCTTAGGTGTCAATACCACTCCCCCTTCACAGGTGGTGATTTTAGAAATAACCAAACTAAGCAACCGTTTGTTCAATCACTAGTTGGGTATGGTGACTACTGCTGCTGTTTGTGTCGCCTCTCAGTAAAAAGCTTGTTTGGATTGACAAGGACAAATCATTTGGGTGAGAAGAAAAAAAAAAAAAAAAAAAAAAAAGTACTGTTAGATTATATGTTCCTTTGTAGAAGTGCTTATTACTCCAATGTGCTTGTAAAAAACTCACATTGACTCTTGAAATTACACTATTATATTTTCCTTTAGTCAGTCAAAGACATAAGGCTAATTCTTCTTCCAGTTATAGAAACATCAATATTACGAAGCCATTATTTTTTTTTTAAGCCATTAATGGATTTTTTTTATCCAACATTAGTTTTTGTCTTTTTTTTTTTTTTTTTTTTTTTTTTTAATCATTTCACTCCAGGCAAGGCAATAATGCCACTAAGATGCAAGTGGTTACTGGGAGTGAAAGAGAATGAGAAGACATTAAAAAGGAACTGGAAACCCAATCATAGACAGTAAACAAGAGAAACAAATGTCTACTGTTCAAAAGAGGAGTGTGAACTGGACAATATAGGCCAACCTATCTACTCCTATTGAGGAAGAAAAAAAAAATTATTGAATAAAATTTCAGAGTCCAGGCATAGAATTAATCAGCTTTCCTTCAAACAAAATAAAATAAAAATAAATAGTAAATAAAATTTCAGAGTTTAAGCAAGGATGTCAGAAGCATAGAGTTAAAGTACACTTTAGAAGGAACCAGAAACCTAATCAGGAAACCTCTACTCCTATTCTTTTCAAAAGACTGGGCCATGTGAACCAAATGAGAGGCGAACATTATATTTAGTGGGTACACATGTTTGAGTAGTCTTTTTAAAAAGATGTGAAATTAACATCCACCAGCCTAGAGATTGAAAGTCTTATTAAAAAAAAAGGTGTCTTTTTGATCTCTAGGTCAATAGACATTAGTTTCACTGTATAAGATAAACAGGGGATGTTTACTTAAAAATGTATACTTACTAAATATAATGTTTATAGCAATAAAAATAGAATGGTTAAAAAGTCCATTTATTGCTTAATATATATATATATATATATATATATATATATATATATATATATTACACACATACATAGAGTGTTGCAGCAAAATCCAACATTTGACAAAAAAAAACAAAACAAAAAAACAAAATAGGCAGTAAAAACAAAAGTTGTATATGCAGAGACCCAACAATTTGATAACTAACGTTTTTCTCTCTCAGAAGCTACTACTAGAAAAGAAAAAAGAAGTAGCTTCTTTTCATGTTAGGAAGAAGCCCACAGAAGTGATGGCCTGGTTTGGGTTCAAGAGGACCATAGTCATGGACATTTGGAGGAAGTGGAAGGTGTGTGTGAGAACAAGGATGAGTTTACTGCCAAATGAAAGGCCCACAATGTTCCTCCTTTGGACGTTAGGACCAACGAGTTCATCGCTGCTGTCAAGGAGACAGTTGATAATGATGGAAGCCAGAGCTACGCAAAGATCACCACTGACAAGTCGACAATCTGCCAAATGATCAAGAAGGACATTGGTTACTCCTCTGATGAAAAGAATTTCATCCAGGTCCAGATGAGCAACGAGCAGAACGACAGGTGTATCTGCAAAGACATCGAGGAGGTTCCCATTGTGAAGTATACAAAATTTCACTCCTCTGTCATGGTCTTTGGCATTATCTCCAGTGAGGGGGATGTCATGCCTCCATTCTTCTTTCAAAAGGGCCTGAGAGTCACCGCTGAGATCTACCAGGAGGTGCTGGGGAGCGTGGTGAAGCCCTGGATGGATAAGATTGCCCCCGGACGCCCCTACGTCTTCCAGCAGGACTCCGCACCTGCACACAAGGTCAAAACGACCAGGCATGGCTGCTCCACAATGTTCCTCACCAGCAACTAAGGGTCAAAAAGCAATTGTGGTTCTTGGGTCACTGTTCAGAGGTTATCTGAATACTTGGATGAGTATCGCTGTGGAACTGATCGAGTAGCGGCGCTATATCGAGTCTAGTTCTTCTTCACCGAGGCTCGTGGTACAGTTGGTATGACGTTTGCATAGTATCGAAACGGTCCGGGTTCGATTCTCGGTAATGGATGCGCACTGCTGATGAGTCCCAGATAGGACGAAATGGCAGTCCAGTGCTTTCTGCATTCTGTTGAGGATTATTTTAGGCTCGATGAATTACTATATAATAGTCACTTAAAAAGCATAACAAAGTGGAAAAATTTTTATGTGACATTTTTTGTCCTCTAGGACTTCATCAGTTTATGTTTATGCCGATACAACTACACATATGCACAAATAAGAGACACTTATTTAAAATGCGTTTTGGGTATATAATCGAGCAGATTTCATTTCGATTCTTTTTCTTTATGTTTCCATCACTTTGGTTATTAAATATTCCCACATTGTGATGATAATAGATCTGCCAGAAATAGTGAAACATAAGAACTTGAACTATTGAGATTGGAAAGTGAAGACCGAGTCAGTCCTGTCCATATATAGCAGCAGTACACCATTTCGTCATCCGGCTCTTTAAAAGTAGACTCAGGTACTTACTGGAACAGAACAGGGAACTGACCACTTTTCCAGAATCTTTAGTGAAGGATCATATACATGAGTTCCACTTGAGGTCTGGGTTGAGTTTCAGTACCAATAGGTGCTGAAGGCACGGGGCCCCTTTGAGGGAACATTCTAGATCAGATTGGCAATGATGTAATGTCACTAGTTTTGTTTTTTGAGGTGTTGAATGTGACCATCCAGTCCCCACCTCCTCACAGAGCTGTTAGATCTAGGTCAGAAGAGAGATCAGCTGCCAAACTCTGGTTATCTTGTTTTAAATTTGGAGTACACCAATATGCTTTAGTTTCTACATGGTAGTGACAGTGTATACAGTGGATTAAAGAATAGATTTCATAACATCACCAATGGAGGGATAAAAAGTGCATTTACATCATGTAATGTTGCGGGAGTTCAAGCAAGGGAATAATATTATGGAGACAGCTAAAAGAATATATAGTGTTTATGGTCAAGTGACTGGCAAGTAGAAATTTTTTTTTTTTTTTAAATCCATTTCACCCCCAAGCAAGGTAGTAAAGCCACTGAGACACAAGGGATTACTGGGTGTGGAAGAGTGAGAAACAGAAACTTCACTAAGGAGCAAGAACAAAAGAATAATCAGGAGGACAGTAGATAGTGATTGACATTGCATTTGAATTTTCGAGGATTAAAGTTGGCTGGAAAGCATGGAGCCAGAAGGGAGTTCCACAAGCAAGAAGTGTGAGAAAAGAAACTCTTAGCATAGAATTTATGGTTACATTTAGCAATTTCAATTGTAAATTGATAAGACCTCATCGCCAGTACAGGATTTGCACTTAAATTCAAAGAGTCTAGGCACGATAGCAAAATACCATGAACAATTACCATGAAAGTATTTCTAGAAAAGGTACAGGGAGGCAATTTTACAGCAGTGGGAAAGAGACTAAAGCCAAGATGCCAGAATAAGGTTAATAATATTGCTGATTTTTCTTTGGATTTTATCAAGCAGCTCTAGGTAAATGGCAGAAGCACTGGACCATATGTGGCAGCAATATTTTAAGCATAGACAAATATTAAATTTGTAAGATATATTTTGGAGAAAAAAATTGTCTCACACAACACAGTGAACCAACTTTCTTAGCAGCTGACCCAGCAATGGATTCTATATAGTTTTTCTATTTCATGTCAGCTGAGAATGTTAACCTGAGAAGGTGCAACAAGTCACTCCCCTGCAGGTCAGCATCAACCATGTTTCATTCTAGAGAAACATTGTTGGAAGATGAACTCAGACTGGAGCATTTATTGGACATTTGATGATGGAGCACTGAAGTTCTTAATGGAAAGCAATACATGACAAAGTACTCTGGAATTAGCAAAGATGTTCAGAACATGGCAATTTACCATATACTGATGTTTACAAAAGGTAAGGAAAATAAGCAAGCTGGGTGTTTTGATTCCACACATTTTTCGTGAAGAGAACAGAGTGGTTTGTTTATCTATAGCAACAAGTCTCCTTTCACAATAGAGAAAATATCAGGTGATGAAAAATGGTCTATATACGATAATGTTCAATGTAAAATGCAGTGGAATAACAAGGATAAATTTCCACAATCAACCCCAAACGTTAAGCTCCATAGAAGAAAAGTAATGTGCATGTGGTCAGATATTTGGGGTATTATTATTCATTTAGATCTCTAAAAATACAATGGAACACTAAATACAAAAAGCTTGGTTGAAAGGTGCCCTAACATTGTTTAAGTAATACTCCAAACTACAAAAAAAAAAAAAAAAAAAAAAAAAATCATGGCAAAACGAAAGCAAAAAAAAAAAACAACCAAAAACTACCCCCGCCAAACAACCACAACAAAAAAAAAAAACAACAAAAAAACAAAAATCACAAAAAAAGACAAAAACAAAATTTATATTGAGTTACCATTATATAAGAATGGTTTATAGCTGAGGATGATAAGGTCTCCTATTGTCTTGTATCACTATTAGTCATATAGAAGAATTTGAACATTGACTAGTATATAAATTAAATGAAGTGCTGAAAGATCAATCTTTTTCATCCAATGAAAAAGTTGTGAGCCCAAAGTAATCAGTTTTAAAAAATAAAAAAATGAAGGCAAATTATTTCAAACTGGATAATGTAAAAGGAATCAAATTTTACATGAAGTTAATGTTTGGGGGTGGGGGTGCAGTAACAGAGCAACTGGGCATAAAAATTGATTGGAAATTTGGGAATACAAGAAGAAATAAATTATGATACTTCATTTTCATTTGGCATTTCCAAATTGATGGAAAACCAACAAAGTCTGATGATATTGAAAGGTATTGCTGGAGTACTCTCATTTACTCTTACAATCCAAAATATTTAATCTTTCAACAACCCACAAAGGGTTGATAAGCCATAAAAAAAAAACAAATCGACGAATCAAAAGCATAGTTAGCTGCAAGAGATTAGTAAGTATAACTTAATTCTGTCTCATTTGAAAGCAATCCATGAGCCAACCTAGATTGTGGGACTTGGCATTGCTGAATACAGAGGAGATAAACAAAACTGAAAATGCTGACTTTGAAGACATTAATGAGAAGCTTACA
The DNA here is from genome assembly GCA_963932145.1 of Acanthosepion lycidas. Lineage (NCBI taxonomy): Eukaryota > Metazoa > Mollusca > Cephalopoda > Sepiida > Sepiidae > Acanthosepion > Acanthosepion lycidas. Next base: position 53,368,282 of record OZ010578.1, on the reverse strand, counting down.
TTAGCAAAAGCAAGGAAGGTGTTGTTCACAACCAAACTGGTACTTTCTTTAGTCATCTGTCTTGTAACACTAGTGAAATAACTTATTAAAATATATCCTCTTGTGGTGAAATTATACTTTCACAATTTCTCAATGAAAAGTTTAAAAGGTTATTAAAAATATTGCCTTGTTGTGGAGTATTTATTTGATATTAAAATGCTAAAAGATAATTTAGTTGTGTTAAAAATCATGTAGCAACATTTCATCATTTTTTTTCTTAATTTAAAGCATAATTAAAGTCTTAGTTTGCACGACCAGTATGCCTTGCCAATACCTTATAAATAATGAACCTAGTTTCTGTAAAAAAAAAAAGAAAAAGTTTTTAATGTCTGCTGTTAATACCTCATAAATAATGGAATATTCAGTTTTGATTGCCTGAGAAGACAAAAAGACATATCAAAGACACTACTTGGTTTCAGTGAGAAAATTTTAAAAAGAAGGGAAGATAGAAGTGTTTAATGTCTATTTCAATGAAATGAAAAAAAAAATTATCAATTTCAAATCTTTTCATTTGTACCCCCTTACTTCTTAAAATAATGGCCAGCATTCATATTTATGATTGTTATTGCAATATTTTGTTAAAGTCGTTAAGCTCAAATATTTAACGATGTGATAAGAGAATATTTACAGATATTTTATTATTGTAGAACTTATGAGTTTATTCAATCATTAACTTAAGAATTCAGATTCATCTGAAATTTCAAATAAGAAAATCGTGATGTTTTCATAGGTTAAAACTAGTATTAATGGTCTTGACTAGTATTTTTGAACTAGTAGGTATACTTTATACTTTGGTAGGGTATCAGAAGTTGAGAGATGGGGTGCAATCTTAATGCATTTTCATAGGTGCCACTTTCCATAGATATGCATCTGGATTAGTGTAAGTTAGGTAATGGCAATTGGCTAGTCTTGTACATTATTGTCAAGGTATATATAGAGCAGCAATCAGGGTTACAATTTTCAACACTAGAAGGTAGCACAACGATCGAGATTCAGATATGTGAAATAAAATAAAAAAAATTTACATTCACCAAACAGCACAAATAGTGAAAATCCTAAAATTCACTGTTGCACACCCTCTATTCAGTAAAGATTCAGCAACATGAAATATCTACTCATTTCCAAAATTAAAAGAGGCATTGAAAAGGTTAACATTTTTTTTTTCTGATGTTACAGTTAAAGTTGTTGGGTGAAACTAAATCAGATTTTCTTTTTGACTACAATATAAAAATAAAACTATTTGCAAATGAAAGAAAAAAAAAAAAAAAAAAAAAAAAAAAGATGGTGTTATGTTTAAGTATGTCTACAAATTATCAAGAACTGGCTGTTCTCAGTATATTAGGTTGGTGCAAAATTAATGTCGTTTTCTCACATATGTTACTATGTGAGAAAACGACATTAATTTTGCACCAACCTAATATATTGAAGATATTATTGACCACATCCTGAACTTTGTACACTTTATCCACAATTTTAACCCTGTATAAAACATTTAAAAATTGGGGTAATGAATTCAAAAACTTAAAAAGACAGACCTAGTCACTGAGAGGATTGTGAACTGAACAACATTGCATGCAAACACAACTATATATATTTTTAAATCATTTCACCTCAAGCAAGGTGATAAAGCCACTAAGATGCAAGGGGTTACTGAATGTGAAAGAATCTGAGGAAAACATTAAAGACAATAAAAGAACAGAAATTAAGACAGAAGATGACTATTGATATTGATATACAAAAAAATTTAAATACAAAGTTGGTTGGAAAGCAAGAAGGTGGAAGAGAGGTCCACAAACAAAAATTGTAAGAGAAGAAACCATTAGCATTGAACTTTTGGTTACATCTTGCCATTTCAAGTGTAAAATGATGAGATCAAGTTATGAATCTAATATTGAGCTTAAATTTGAACAATTATATATATATATATATATATATATATATATATATATATATATATATATATATATATAGATATGTAGATAGATATATGTAAAGAAAGATGTAACGATAGTGACCCATTTTTGAAAGTAAACTGATTAATCTTATAAATTTGGCATAAAGTAATATGAAATCCTCTCAAATAAAGGGGAACTGAAATGTTCCTAAAGCAGCAAAAAGAAAAAAAATTGAATAATTGTATATGCAAGCATTCCAAGCTGGTTGACAAGTGCTGAGTCATTCTGTAAGGTTTACATTTTGTTTTTTTGTTTAGGATTTGTTTGTTTAATGAAGCACACAGAACAATTTTTGGCATAATCACCATGAGAGAAAATAAGCCTAAAACCTTTAGGAGTAAAGAATATCACAAGGAGAATAGAAAAAACTGCCATGTCATCATTTCAAGGAAGAGAAATAAGAAAGAAGAAAAAAAAAAAAGAAAAAAAAAAAAAGAATTTATTTTCATTCCCTGTAAAAATTCAGTCTAGTCATTGATATTGTGTAAGTGAGTGGGTGAGACAGAGAGAGAGAGAGAGAGAGAGAGATTGATTCCCAGATTTATATTGAATTATGGGTGACCAGCAAAGAAAATTAAAAAAATCTTTATGAGAATCAAAGGGAAAAAATGAATACTTTTCTTTTCTATTATAAATAGTTGTCAAGTTATTTTAATTCAGACATCACATTCCATCAGAAAAAAAAATTTTTTTGCAACAAATGTTTCAGACAATCTATTCTGCTTTCTTCAGGTGTATAATCCATTGAAAAGAAGGATCCATTAATTTAATTTTTCCTCCTTTTACTTTTACTCATTATACACGTTTTCTTTTTCTCACTAAAACAAAATAGAGTCCCCGATATATCTTTTTCTTCCATCATTCTTCACAACCAAAACAAAATGGTTCATTATTTTTCTAAGGTGATGCCATAGCAGATAATGTAATTTTTTTTTTTAATTTTATTTTCATGAAATAATCTAATTTCTATACTAAAAGTTTTTTCTTGCACTTCCCACCTGTGTAACTCCCTTCCAATTTCTTGCTTCCCTGATATCTACAATCTTCAAGTTCTGTCTTCTCGATGCCTGTTCTTTTTTGCCTTTTCCTCAATCATCCCCATTTTCAATTTTCTTATTCACCTTCACTCTCTGTAAACTCTGTGTTCTAGTGGCACTGCAGTCTTGCTTGGGGTGAAATGATAAAAAAAAAAAAAAAAAAAAAAAAAAGAAAAAAAAAGCCAAGCCTTGTCTTGTGTTCTTGGGAAAGAGTGAAGTGATTTTCTGCAACCTTCTCCACCGCTTTGAATTCAGAATTTTTCCTTCCCCAAGACTGGTTGCCAACCAAAATAAAATAGTCCGGTCTGCTATTTAAGCCATATAACAGCATTGTTCAGAACTTGAACACAGCTTACCAAATATATTTTCTGCATCCATGACTGCTACATGTACATTGACTTAGCACTGATGATGTATCAAGTCTTTCGTATATTTTACAAATCTTATTCGATGCATTTTTGTAATATAAAAGCTGATAAAAATAACAAAAAGGTAAAATACATGACTTTTTGCTTACTTTAGAAGAGATGGTCTAAAAGTATATATAATGAATCTTAATCTTGTCATTAGCAAGAGGGACTACCAAGATGCGATCTATGAATTGGAGACATCACAATCGAGCAAGAACAGAAATTTAATAGATTGCAGAAAACGTGACACAGAAATCCACAGATACATTGGAATAACAAGAGATGCCTTCCAAAAACTAAACAAAGTATTAAAAAAAATAAGAAAAAATTCATTAGAAACAAAGAAAAAAAAAAGAATTATGTAATATCAATCCTCCTCACAGATAAAGAGCAGAACTGAGGCAACAGATATGATTCTACAAAAGGATGATGAGAATACTATGGATGGAGCATGTAAGCAATGAAGATGTTTTAAAGAAAATGGAAACAAAAAGGACATATACTTTGAGGATGTGAACTATGGTGTAATGGATCAAAATGTGAAATCAGAGAGACAAGTTCAAATTCCAGTCAAGTTTGTTACATTCATTTATGTACAAATACCTTTGGGAAAGGTATGTATCCATTTCTACTCCCTTGAGCTATGGGTTGAATAGTAGGACAAACTGGGTTCTATAGCCTCGGTTGGCAACCAGTCTACCGTAAAAAAAAAATGGTAACCTACTGCGGGAAAAATCTTCTGCTTCAAAAGAGACATGATCGCCCAAATCTTTATCATGTACAGCAACTAAATGATATTTTGTGCTGGAGGCAGTTGTAAATTCTAAGATGCATAAGTAGGCTTGGAGAATTTGACACTTACAGGACATGTTGAAGGCAAGAGGGGCAGATGGACTGTAAACTACCTAACGAGCTTGTGTAAATGGATGGCAGAAGAGGAACTCTGAGGGATAGTAAACAGACAAACATTACCAAGAACTACAAAGGATAGGAAGTTGTGGAGAGTCATGATTGCCCATGTCCTGAAGGGACTTTGCACATAAAAGAAAATATATGAAATCATTATATCTATAAAAACTTCATGACAATTTGAATCTTGGTTAAAATAAATAAAAATATGCAAATTTTACAAGATTAAGGACAGGTCTTGGAAGAACTGCACTGAATGATAGTCCTTTAAATACACTCGGGTAGTCTCTCAAATACAAAAATATGTTTTATAGACCAGCAACATGAAGAATTTATATTTTGATACCCTGCATAAATATCTTCAGATAAATAATCTTGTCATCACAAAAACAGTAACTATAATATTTATATTACGTTAAAAAATAAATATTTACTGTGTAAAATAGACATTTTTTTCTTTTCTATTATTAGGCTACAGACTTATTGATTTACTTGTGTAAATTTTGATGAGTCACTGTTTACTTGAATAAATGAAAACCTTAACAGGATTTGTATTCTATTTGAGAACTACAATCTACAATAGAGTAAAATGATAAACAGGCAAGAACCATTTTAGTCTCACCCTGGGAATTTGCTGACTCATTCTGTACCTGTGATTAAGTGTCTATATTGACCAAAAGTTTCACTGAAGCATACACAGTAATATAATAAAGAAGATCAAGTAACCTTCCCAAAAATATGTTTCTTTTTTTTTTTATTTTATTTTACAGCTGCTTAAATATTTATTTGAAAATTTCTTAAAACATGACTAATCAGAAATAATTAATTTGAAATGATTATGTAAAAGTAAAATAAAAAACAGAAAAAACACAAACATTCCTGTAAAAACAACAAAATAAACCCTACAAGAACAGAAGAAATCCTTCCATAAACACTCTCAAAAACTACATCAAAAGAAATAAAAAATCCCACAAAAAAGCCCCCCCCCCAAAAAAAAACAACACACTAGAAAAAAAAAAAGCAAAAACAAAACACACCTGAGAAAAAACACACATAAGACCAAAAACAAAACATACCCACAAGAACAACGAAAAAAGGCACAAAACAACTAAAAAATGCCACAAAAATAAAGACATCACAAAACATCAAAAGAATGAAAGAAAAGCAAATAAAAATTTTTTTAAAACAAAACAAATACAAAACGTTACTCAATAGTAGTTTCTTTTTTTAAAATTGTAACCTTGTATTCATTATGCATTAATGTAGAGCTTTTCAAACTTTTTGAATACAAACATTTTTTATGATACATCAGTTCAATTTTCATTGCCAAGACAAATAAATAATGCAAAATATATATCTAGTCAATGTGGACATAAGAATCAACATTGCATGATGATTGTTAGTTCCATGCCTCTGAAGATGACATTGAAGCATGAAACTCAGTTGCCATGCAGTGTTGATTCTTATGTCCATACTGTTTATATGTATGCTTTATCTACAATATCAAGCAGTCTTTTCCTATAAATGTAGCAAATTGTAGACAATACATTTAATACAAGCTGGTGGGGACACGCGCATACACATGGCATACAAAAATGGAAATAGTTTTGACAGTCTCAGAGATAATGTGGAGGACAGGGGGCTTCTATCCTCAACACATCTGTCATCACCACCACTAAGACCAAACCTAATGATTTTATTACCACTTAGGCAGAAATTCATTTTTGCCAACAATTCAAAAAGGAGATGAAACCTCACTACAAATACAGAAAATGAATAATGAAATATTATAATGAATAATATTATATTATAATGTGTGTATATATTATATATATATATATATATATATATATATATATATATATATATATATATTATATGTGTAGTATGCATGAAATAGTGGTCAGGTCCATGTTTTCACTTAGCAACCAAATTAGTCAAATGGAACCTCTGGTGTTAAGTAGTGGAATATATATATATATATATATATATATACACACACACACACACACACATATATATATATATTTATATATTATTATTATTATCATTATTATTATTATTATTATTATTATATATATATTATTATTATCATTATATATATATTATTATTATCATTATATATATATTATTATTATCATTATTATTATTATTATATATATATATATTATTATTATCATTATTATATATATATATATTATCATTATTATTATTATTATATATATATATTATTATTATTATCATTATTATTATATATATATATATATATTATTATCATTATATATATATATATATATATATTATTATTATTATCATTATTATATATATATTATTATCATCATTATATATATTATTATCATTATATATATATATATATATTATTATTATCATTATTATATATATATTATTATCATTATTATATATATATATTATCATTATATATATATATATATATATATTATTATCATTATATATATATATTATCATTATATATATATATATATATATATTATTATCATTATATATATATATTATCATTATATATATATATATATATATATATTATTATCATTATTATATATATATTATTATCATTATTATATATATATATATATTATTATCATTATATATATATATATATATTATTATTATCATTATATATATTATATTATTATTATCATTATATATATATATATATATTATTATTATCATTATTATTATCATTATATATATATATATATATATATATCTCCCACTACTTAACACCAGAGGTTCCATTTGACTAACTTGGTTGCTAAGTGAAAACATGGACCTGACCACTATTTCATGCATACTACACATGTCAACCAACTTCAGATACCTTTGAGGTCACTTTTGCACCATTTCTAACATTTCTACTTTATACAGTACAGTTAGATATTGAACAGTAAATGTACAAAACAAATTTGAAATGTCAGTTTTATATTCTCTACTTTGTTTTGCATACTGAAAATACAGTGCAAGTAAATGTTTATATTTCACTTTATTTTGATTAATTTTGAAGAAATAGAAAACTATCATAATTAAATTTTAAATTAAATTACTATAGCCTATTTTTATTACCTTAAATAAAACCCATGTAGTGGCAACAAGGTTGGTGCAGGGGTTACATGGCCCCCACCAAGTTTAGATCCCCTCCACTCTACTACATCTCAGTATTCATAAGATAGTATTCATGAAAAAAATACAAATTTTATTGTAACCTAATTATGTACAATAATGGATCATATGCAATATAGGTGATCAATTCAACTAGAAAAATTGAAAATAAATACAATGTATCTAATTACAAATTAGAGACATGTCATAATAGATCATTCTATCTTAAATAAATCAACAATGTTTTGCAGCAATTTTTTAACATCAACTTGAGATTTTTCTTATTAAAAAGTTGAATTCTAATACAGATAAAATATAGTTAATTTTATGTAGTGTATTTTCAACACTTTACATTAGCAAAACAAATTCATGTGTTTGAATAAAAAAAAAAAAAAAAAAAAAAAAAAGACCTCAGAAGGACTTCAAAATCTGAAAATTTTTCATCCTTTAATAGTCAGTTGTGCTTAGTTTAATTTGTAACGTATATAAATGCAGGTAGAAAAAAGCAAGTGTTAATAAGATAGTGTGGGTCACAGAAGATGATCAGGGTACCCAATCAGACTTGGCTTTCTATGGTTGGGAGATTCAGGGATAGTATGACCTGACCTTGAGCATCGGAGATGATATTCCATAAGACAAACATTGTGTGTTAGCAAATGTATTGAACTTTATGTCCTACAAACTGAAAAACATGAAGAAAGGATTCAAACAAATGACATTAGTTAGTGTACTCTCTCTCTCAAAATTATATACAGAATTACAACCACTCCTCACTTAACCATGGTCCATCCAAATAAACTGGTTACTAAGTGACTAGTTCTACCTGACCACTATTTTGCATGTAATAGGTTTGTGTCAACCAGATTCAGGTAGATTTATGTCCTTTTGCACCAGTTGTAACATTTCTAATTTATTTCTAAATATTTATATAGTACAGTCAGGTTCTGATCAGTAAATGTTAATAAAAAAAATGTCAACTCTATATTATAATACACTAATTCATTTTGCATACCGTAAATACGGTACAAATAAATTTTTATTTGTGTTTCATTTTATTTGTTTTGAATCATTTCTAAGAATGAGAAAATTTTCCTGGTCAAAGATTTTGTATGACATAATACCAATGGGTTGGCTTTAAAAAAATTGTTTATTTTATAATATTTTATGGGTACATAGTTGAGTGGTTAGAACGTTATCCTTTTGACCATGAGACCCAGGTTCGAATCTCATCATGGTTGATTTGTCAGGTAGGTAACGTGTTGATGTTATCAGCCTGCAGAGGCGATCACAGCATGCGACACCTTTGTGCTACAGCTTGACACAAGCCATGTAAGTGAAATTGGAGAGACAGAACTATTCAGGAGCCATTGGTTGTTGGGCTAGCACAAAGTCGCAAGTCATCACGATCGAGAGTTTGAGTGTACTGGCTTTGTTCAGACTTGATGCCAGATAATGCACTCTCTCCCAGAAATTGCAAATAAGGTCCACTCAGCATGTTTTGTAAAACCTGATAATAACCTATTATTTTTACATAGGTTAAGTAAATTTCGAAAGTGGCCATTTTTAGTGACAGAAAGGATCTCTAAATAGTTAAGTGAAATAATCAAAATTTGCATAGCATTTTAAAATGTCATGTCTCTTCAGGATATAGGTGATCATGACCTTTCTTTTCTTTATCTGTAAAGTATTATGTATTCTTGGAAAAAATAGTGGAGTGGTTCCTGTTGCCTTCTCCACAGTTCTAAATTCTGAGTTGGTCTTTTTTTTTTTCCCTCTAGACTAGTTACCACTCAAAGCTAGAAAATCAAATCTACCCTATTATTTAACCCACAGCCATTTCTCTCTGCAGTAGACCAGTTGCAATCCAAGGCTATAGGACCCAATCTGTCCTGCTATTTCCCCATAGCTGGGGGGAGAAGAAGGATTCTTTCTATCTTTCCCAAGGATATTAGCATGTAAGTGAATGTAATGGATCTGACTTAATTTCGAACTCGGCTCTCCGATTCCTCAATCGGAGCCTGGGAAAAGTTAGTTTGCATAAAGTGGAGGAGTAGAAAAAAAAAAGAAAACAAAAGATTATTACTGTCAGTATTTATTGTGAAAGTTTCTACTGAAGTGGGGGATTGGTTTTCTATTATTATTAAGTAATAAACTGATCACCCACTTAATTATTGCCTTATATCAGATTTAATTTTGCAAGTCAATGTTTTCACAATAAAATTGGTATTAACAATTTATGGTGAGAAAATGTTCAAGATATATTTATGTCAAATATTAATAGAAGTGTCTACTGGACATAAAGTGGGGATCAGTTTTCTGCTGTAATAGACTGATCTCCCAAATTATTGCGTTATATCAGATTTTATTATGAAAATCAATGTTTTCACAGTAAAATTGATATAGATCAACTGATGGTGGGAAATGTTCAAGATATATTTATGTTAAATATTAATAGAAGTTTCTACTGGAAATAAAGCAGGTGATCTGTTTTCTGTTATTAAGTAATAATGTCAAGTCAATGTTTACACAATGAAATTAGTATTGGTAAATATTTTCAGTATATATTTATATATGAACAAAATATTATGTACATCTCATCATATCTATCCTTAAAATATTGATAATAATTTGCAGGTGCCAGGTTTTATTATACAAATTAAGGGTAACATACATTTTTATTAATAAATAAATCAAAAGGAAAAGTAATGATAATGGTAATCATTATATTCCGTGCTAATAGGAATATATATTTGAAAAACAAGGTGGATAAAATAAGTAAAGGTTTATTGTAAAAAACCAATACAATAAGAATAAAGATAACAGTTATGCACAAGGTTGTCACAAGTCAATCCAGTAGCGAGTGCTACTATTGGAAGGTTGGTAGTTCTCACGTAAGTCCGAGTCGTACTCAACAGATCCCAGCTAGTGTATCTAGCAACTGCTCCACGCAGTCACATGTGGCACAAGGCCAAATTTAATGTGGGGTTCCCAAGCCGGTAGGCTTCGCCAAAAAATCTTCATAGATCCCACATAAATGGGACTGAGTCAGTCTACCTCCCCAAATGAGACTCTGCCCGAAGGCAGAGCCTCGTCCGGGTCCCTCTCTGCTCGAAGGCAGAGAGTTCAACCAGCACAGCTGAAAAAGATTTCAGCTAGTATATTTGCCAACTGCCCTACACGGTCGGATGTGGCACAAGGCCGAATTTAACATGGGGTATCCAAGCCCGTAGGCTTGAGCAAAATTCCCCGTAGACCCCCATAAAAAACAGGGTCAGGTCAATCTACCACCCCAAACAAGACAATGCTCTTCAGCAGAGCCTCATCTAGGTTCCTCTCTGCTTGATAGCAGAGAGTTCAACTATATAGCTGAAAAGATTTCAGCTAGACTGTAGTCCATTGACTTACTAGCTACTACCTATAGTGTAGTCACTCATGGGGGTGACAGGTTATTCCATTACATCAGTAATATTAACTGTTTCCTTAAAAGAAAATATTTGGCATTCAATGACCAAGCAGCCAGTAAAAACATTAAGATAAATAGCTGAATAAATTATTATTTTACATATCAATATGGGCTCTTTTGACATTAACCTTAATCAATCTTTTATTCCTTGATATCTTTTTTATATTATATATATATATATATATATATATATATATATATATATATATGGTTGGTTCATTGTACCATTCCAGTAAGCATGTGAATCTCCCTGCTATAATTTATCTTTACTAGAGCCAGATCTGACCAAAAATGGAGTATTGTTTCCATATTTGGGCTGGAGCTACCTAGTCCTCACTTGACAGAGTTCAAAAGCATCTACACAAAATTGTGGGTGATGATTTTCCATGCACAAACCTTTTCCCCACAGATGAAATGTTACAAGCATCTCACTGCTCTATCACTACTTCTATGGCATGTGTTCTGACCAGCTACATTGCTTACTCCCATCACCCTTGACCTTTACAACTGGAACCCACCATGCCACACACACAACGGTGGATCATCCCACTTCTCTTCTTATTCCTATAGGAAGAAATAAATTCCACTTGGAGACCGTCTACCCAAGAACTGCTGCTTTGACATGGTTATAGAAAATGAATATAAAACCACTTAAACACACTTGCATATAAAAAAAAAAGAAGAGCAAATCCCATGGACTAATAAGCTACACATGTGGTTACACTGATGTAAACAAAGTGACAGCCTGCCAACTAGTGACCAGCTTATGAAGAAGCAGCTTGTATTCAGTGTTGTCACAACTAGTTTGTAGCATGCAGGACTTACAAACTGAGATGGCTGCTCCAGATTTTGTCATTTTAGCAACATCCAATGTGTGTGACCCGATACTCTACAGGAGTTTACAGGGTTAATCATATAATATTAGGTTGGTGCAAAAATAATGACGTAATAATGTCGTTTTTTGATGTTAAAAAATACGTCAAAAAACGACATTATTACGTCATTATTTTTGCACCAACCTAATATTAACCATAATCTTAATGTAAAGATGTGCAGATGACACAGTATTGATAGCAGACAGGGAAAGGAAACCACAAGAGATATCTTGTAATAACGGTATATGGGTGCACCTCCAAAACTCTAGATGACCAAAGCTTGGCAGCTGATCTCTCTTCTCTTCTAATCTAGATCTAACTGCTCTCTCAGGGAAAAATCTGGCTGGTTACAGACAATGCCTCGAAAATCAAACTACTTATATTCCATCATCACAGAGCAGATCCTGAATTTTCATCTATCATGAAGAACAGGTGTTCTCTCAGGGAAGCACTGTGCCTAGAACAACTATTGGGACTTAAATTCAACCCAAATGTCAAGTGGAACTCATGCATATGACTATTCTTACAATCTAAAAATATTTTCTGGCTTTAAATAACCTTCAAAAGGTTGATAAGTCATAAAAAAAAAAAAAAAAAAAAAAAAATGGATGAATCACTATTTTGTTATTTTGTCCCTGTGATTCCAGTTTTTGTTTGTTCCTGTTGTATACTGTTTCGCTACCTGATCCAGAGATTGAATTCACAACCGTAAGATATCAAAAACACATGTTTAACTAACTTCTATATCCATTATGCCACCATCCCAAAAGCAGCAGTGTATTTTTGGAGCCTTTTATATTCAATGTCAGATGGTTTCTACATTTAGTTATCATAGCTGGTTCATACCATTTTTGATTATTTTGTCATTTCATTTTTGAGATGAGAACTTGTTAATTTATTTGAGCTGTCATTCTCATCTTGGTTATTGATGTAATGGAATAACCTGTCACCCCCATGAGTGTAACTACCTATAAGTATCTGTAAGTCAACAGACTACAGAGATTAGCTGGGATCTGTTGAGTATGACTCAGACTTATGCGAGAACTACTGACCTTCCAATACTAGTACTCACTACTGGATTGACTTGTGATGACCTTGTGCATAACTGTTACCTTTATTCTTATTGTACTGGTTTTTGACTTTTTTTTTTTTTTTTTTTTTTTACAAAAACCTTTAATTATTCTATCCACCTTGTTTTTCAAGTATATATTCCTATTAGCATGGAATATAACAGTTATTATAGATATTATACACTTAACATTACCATAGGAAACCTGGTTAGGCAGTATCCATCAGTTTTAAGAAATAATAAAATAAAATAAAAAAATTAGAGTATAATTTTAAAATATTGCTTTCACAATAGCAGGTCTGAAATTAAATCTCTTATAGACGTAAGAGAAAGTTCAGATGACACGAGGAAAGATTAGTGACATTTGGGAAATGCCATCATATAGTCTTCCTCACCCTCAAGGTCTCCTAATAACAAGGAAGAAAAAAAATGAAAACATCCTGATAGAAAATGCAGAAAACTAAACTCACTAAAATTGGTTGCCCATGTTAACAACAGTGTCATCCTTGAACTGGGATTGTAAATTGATTGAAGCAAAATCTGTAAACATACTTCTGAGGACCTCTCAGCTTTTCACTGACTGGACAATGAAACCCCATGATGTGTTGCTAAGGTAGGTTGTACTTTGAGACGCCATCTACCACTTTTGATATCTCAGACTAACATATCAGCTTTTCCTTCACAACCAGCGAGAACCGACTTCCACCTAAATCTATACCTATCTCTACAGTGGGATACACAGTGGGATGTCGGCTTTGAAGACCCCATTTCACAGACCTTATTGCTAGTCATGAAACATGAAACACTTAAGAGCGAGTTAAAAATTGTACACTATCTCATTCTATATGGGTATCCTAGTTATCGTATCACAATAACTCAGTACACATTATTTGCTTGTCAGCATGAGTTCCCAGTTTTAAAAGCAATGAAAGCCAGTCATTTCCAAGTGATTAATGTAGAACATCATCTCACCTTTCATTCAGGTTAACTGCTCAGTATCTTGACATTGTCATCTGGGATCAGGAAAACTGATTGAAAAATAAAAATACAAGAAAAATATATATGATGAGGCAGCATTTTCACATTATGCAAAACCAATGATGGTAATGTGATGCAGTGGCATAATGTGGAATGAAGTCTCTGGATAGTCTTGGGTACAAAATTTAAAAATATAATGTATTAATAATAATAATAAAAATATATAGCATGCCATTCCTTAATGTTGTACTTAGATAAATATAAAAAAATTAATAATCAAAATTTATCACAATGAACCAAGAAAGATGGAGTAATCAAGCAATACTGCCGAAGGTTAGCAACATAGTGACTATTTTGTGATTTAGTATTATAGGACAAAAATAACATTGAATTAATAGTGTCCTGGGTATGACAATAAACTACATCTGGCAGCAAGTTCTCTGATCAGAAGATTAGAGATTTTGTTGGGTGTGGAACCACCTCTTAATTATTGTTGTTCCCATGTTCACCCTGATCCAAGGTGGTAGCATATATGGGCAAATAATGAAGTGATCAAATAAAACTCAAAACACTAGGAAAGTACAAAAATCATTTTTAAAGCTAAGTAACAATCAACACAACACTTATAAAGTATAAAAACACATTTTTCATAAAAAAAAAAATCTATCAATACATTTTATCATCTACAAACTATATATCTAAAAAAACATAATTTTATACTTTCAGTGTAAACCTATGTACAATATATCTGTAGCTGAAAGCATAAAATTGCATATAAAATATTTAGATTTTAGCATTAAATAACCCATAGAGGTTTTCATATACCGCTAAACAAAATCAATCAAGCGACCAACTGAATTAATACAAAAGCTCGATACAGGTTGAGTTTGTACTAGAGTCAAAACAAGTTAAACATTGGTCAGAAGATGGCCTTTTCTTTTTTCTTGAGGTGGAGGTGGTGGATTTACTTCTCTTCAGAGGATACAATTGATATAATCTAAGTCCCACTGACTGGGCAATAATTAAGAGATTTCAGTGTATATTTCAATACTATTACCAGGATGTGTGAATAGCTGTTGTAGTTGAATTGAGATGCTGAATTCAAATTCCAGCCAAGTTTGTTGTGCTCATTTTAATAAAAACACTAGTCTCTTCTCTTCCTTGTTATGGGTTAAATAGCAGGGCAAACTGGACTGGTTAGAGTGTAGGGCTGGCAATTCTACCCTGCAAAACCCAACTTGCTATTCAAACTACAGCTGCCACACCTAGTGTGGCATATCTGTGGCCCTATTCTTCACTGGAGAAAATTAAGGAAGTCAGAGAAATACTAAAAAAATTTGCAAAAGGTAAAACTATGCAATTTTACATAAATTTTATTATCTTCTATGTATTGTATCCCTTCAGAGCATTGGCAATCATGGTTTTCCACATTTTCATGTCCTTTGTAGCTTTTAATAAATTTTGTCTTTTTGCTATTTCTCCTAAACTTTGTTCTGCCATCCATTTACTCAAGCTTAGGTTATGCATCATTTTCATCTAACACTCTTGCCTTCAATCTGTCCTGTGTGAATCAAATTTTCCAAGCACTCTTTCCTCATTATATAACCTAGTAATTTCATCTACCTATTCCTGATGTTGATTATAAGAGGCTTTTATGTTTTCATTTTTTTTAAAACTGTCGTTGCTCACATGTTCGGTTCATCGTATTCTCAATATCCTTCTGCAGAACCACATTTCTGGTGCTTTGCTTCAAATTTCTTCTTCATTCATGAAGAAATTGTCCAGCATTCACTAATTCAGTACCATATAGGAAGATGGATATTACATAACAGTTCAGTATTCTTTTCTTTGTTTCTAATAAAATATTTTTATTTCTCAATACCTTGCTTAACTTTTGGAATGTATCTTTTGCTATCCCAATATGTCTGAATTTCAATATTGGGCTTTCTTTCCTCTGTTAAAAGACTTCCCAGATATTTAAAATTTTGTACTTGTTTGATTTTTAGTATCTCCAATTTTTAATTTGTGTGTTGGGCTGTTCCTTTTGCTGATAGTCATGCATTCATTCTTCTTGCAATTGATGCTTAGTCCTTTCTTCTCACTTTCCTTCACTACCTTCTATAGAAGTTCTTGTACTTTCCTTTTTGTATCTGGTAAGACTTTCTAATGCTCTGTATTGCCTCACTGTATAGATTGAATAAGTTTGGTGAGAAGATACATCCTTGTCTTACAACCGTTTCTATTTTTTATATTTACTAATTTTATTTTCTCACCATATGTAAATGATTTGTTGTATATTTCATTTATTATGTCTGTAATCTTGTCTATGCTGAAATCATTTACGGCTGTCAGCATCTCTATTATGACTCCGTCTGACCCTGCTGCTTTGTTTCTGTTCAATTTGGTCAGTGCTGAGATCAATATTTCTGGTCCTTCCATATTTATGTCTATAGAAGTTCTTGTAGTTTCCTTTCTGTATCTGATATCAATACTGTGTCATCTGCATATCTTATGTTGTTAATATTGTGGCTGCCAATAAAGAATCTTGGTAGAACTTTCTAATGCTCTGTATTGCCTCACTGTATAGGTTGAATAAGTCCGGGGGGAAGACACATCCTTGTCTTACATCTCTTTCTATTTTTTTTTATATTTACTAATTTCATTTTCTAACCATATGTAGATGGTTTGTTGTATATTTCATTTATTATGTCTAATCTTGTCTATGGTGAAATCATCTAAGGCTGCCAGCATCTCTATTATGACTCCGTCTGGTCCTGCTGCTTTGTTTCTGTTCAAATTGGCCAGTTATAATTTTAATATTTCTGGTCCTTCCATATTTTCTGTCTATTGCACTGGGTTAATGGTTTAGAAAGCACAATACTTGCTTTGAACTGGACACTGGTAACCCATGTTACACTACTGATGTAAGGTATTACTGGGTTACCATAGGTTAGTGTTAATGATGTTTCAGCTGCCAAAATATGCCTGCATTATCTGATGAAGGTTTCAATGAAGAGGCACTGCTGCTGTCTTCCCAGTGTCAATGAAAATGTGTAAGCAAGTATGTTGTGATAAATCTGCTTGTCTTTTCTTTAGTTAGCATGACCATTATGCCCTGCCAATACCTCATAGATAATAGGCTATAGTTTTGATTGCATGGAAAGATGGAAAAGACATATCAGAGAGGCAACTTGGTTTCAATGAGAAAATGAAAGAAGGGAAGATAGAAATGTTTAACACCCGTTTCAGTGAAATGGAAAAGTTGTCAATTTCAAATCTTTTCATTTGTACCCACCTCGTAAAATAATGACCAGTATTGATATTTATGATTGTTATTGCAATATTTTGTTAAAGTTGTTAAGATCAAGGGAAATTCTATGGATATTTTATTGCCACAGAATGGCCTTATTCAATCATTAACCTAAGAATTAAGACTCAAATAGGAAAACTGAAATTTTCATGGGTATTTCTTGTTAGTTAATATTTGCATAACTAATACTTTATTAAATGGGAAAGATGTTTTTCTCCCCCCCCCCTTTTTTTTATATAAATCAGAATAAAATACAATGGAGTAACGGAGAGTGGCTCAGATTGAAAAAACAGAGAGCTAAGTTCAAATTCCAGTCAGATCCATTACATTCACTTACATGCTAATACCCTTGGCAAAGGCATGAATCCTCTTCTCCTCCTAGCTATGCGTAAATAGCAGGACAGACTGGGTTCTATAGCCTTGGATGGCAACTGGTCTACCGCAAAAAGAAATGGCAACCTATTGCAGAAAAAATCTGCCTCGTCAGTCATGTATCAAAAGATACATGATTGCCTAAGTGTGTATCACGCATGGCACATAACTGACTGACAGTACCAATTTCCTGCCATATAAGGGACACTCTCCCCACAAAAAATAAATTAAATAAAAAATTTAAATTCACCCAGTATCCTATATACCAATATTTTTTTTAATATTATTCACAATACAAGGCCTAGGAGACACTCGTGGTAGAGGATCACTGAATGAGATTCTTGTAAGTGCATAAATAGAAGAAATATAAAGTGAATATGATTATTATGCTTGAATTTGATCAGCTCTTAGAGTAGAGATTATTGGTACTACACTAGTACTCCTGTTTGACACACGTCTGCAGATAAACTCAGAGTGAGATATATATGATTATAAACAATTATATTATGATTAAAAATCAAATTAATGTTAAAAGAAAGAAAAAGAAAAAAAATCAAAAACAATTACACACAAATGTTATTGTTACAGTTTCAGGTTTTTCCTTAAATATTCCTTATCAAATTATAGGTGCGTATGTTTTAGGCAAATCACAAGTTACTCAAATTATCCAGTGTCATCAGAAAACAGGATTGTATTTCACAAGAACAAAATCTAGATTAGTAAGATTTCATTCTTGTATTAGGTTGGTGCAAAAATAATGTCGTTTTCTCACATATGTTACTATGTGAGAAAACGACATTATTTTTGCACCAACCTAAAAAAAAAAAAAAAAAAAAAAACTTTTCTGATGCCACCAGATATTCAAAAAAACATATCAAAGTAAAAAAGAAATTTCCAGATTGTTTTACATATTTACCATTTTGACAGATTCTGATAAAAAGTTCTGAAAGTGTAACTCAACAGACAGTAGTAGTACCAACCATTTCTTGTAAGATTATCAGACACATGGTTGTGAGAAAAGACAGCTTAAAGTGTGTGCTGCATATTGTGGGTGCCAAAATTAGATTGTGTGACACAAGTGCTTAGGAATAGTGAAGAAGGCTTTTCAGAAATTCTGCAAGGTATTAAAAACATTTAAAAAGAACAGACTGCTGGACTGTTTTATAATGTCTAATCTCCTATCTGGCAGTGAAGGCTACACAATTTCATGTCCTATCATGAGCAGATCAAGTGAGAAACAAGGAAATTTTGAGAATAGAAACTACAAATTGAGAGATAGAAAAACTTTGTTAAAAACAAAGAGTACTGAACTGTTATATGATATCTGTCTTTTTATATGGCAACAAATGCTGGATAATCTCCTCAAAGATGCAGAAGAGACTTGAAGCAAGAGAAATGAAAAATTCTAATGATACCATTGACTGAATATATTATTAGGTTGGTGCAAAAATAATGTCGGTTTTTGATGTTAAAATACGTCAAAAACCCGACATTATTTTTTGCACCAACCTAATAGCAATGATGAAGTTTTCTAGCAAATGGAAACTTGCACTATACTTAACATCAGGAAGTGATTGTTGAAATTTCTGGGGTACATAATGAGGAAGGAGGGCTTGGAAAATCTGATACTCACAGGACAGATTGAGGGCAAGAGAGGTTAACAGCACATGACATACTTAGTGAGCTTGAGTAAATGGATGGTGGAATAGGGTTTAGGAGGAATAATAAAAAGACAAAAGAGCTACAAAGGACAGGAAATTGTGCAGAGCCATGATTGCTTACGTCCTGAGGGGACACGGCACATGAAGAAGAAGAAAGGGATTGTAACTGTTACAATAATGTTTGATTAAAAGTTGTCTCCCCTTGGATGTGAAGCTCTTTTCGTGGGAATTGGAAGGAGGGGAAAAAGGGAGGAAGGATGAGAAAATATAAATGGGCTGAATAACCGCGGTCTACTAGAGTCAGATGGTAGAATGAGAAAACTAAAGTTGACCGTTGATGATATTGCATTTGGCAAAGGAAATAAAGGCATAACTAGAATCGTATACCTAGAATGACTTGTGCATGGTGTTACTCTATTTGAGGCAGAATGACAGCATTCTGTGCTGGTTTAGTTGTATATGTTGTAGACAAGCGTATGGTTGCAAGAAAGAAATACAACAATAGCAGAAATAGATTTACGTGGTTTGTTTCAACAGGAACGTGAGGGTTTGGGACAGCTACCTTGTGGTATAGTTCATAAGCTGGCTTCGGATCTAGGTCGATCTCTCATAGTAGTTCACACATGTTGACGGTGGTTGGTGCTCTCCTGCTGACAGCTGCTGACCGTGACGGGTCTCGTCCCTGGCCACCTGTTGAACTTCCCTGTGACCCCTTTTATAGCGGTTTTTTTATGGCTTAACAGGTTCAAAAAACGAAGCAAGTATAATTAGGAGGGAAGCATTTTTATTGGACGAAAAATAGAACACTTTAAATATTATGTTACTTTTCGACCGGGACTCGTGTGTCGGGAACATTTGTAAACGAAGATAATGGTCATTTTGTGACGGGGCTTTGTCCTGTTCACATCCAGCTCTCGCTCTTGAGTATTTGCCTGTAAATCAGCCGAGATATGTCTTAATTTATTTTATAACATATAGATTAGGGCGTTTTAAGAAATTATGATTTGGTGGGAGTGTAACAGTTAACAGTTAACATTTGGTAACAGTGTAACAGTTAGTGTCTGATTAAACGTTATCTCCCCTTGGATGGGAAACTCTTTTGGCAGAGGGTTGAAAAGAAGGGAAAAGGAAGAGGGAGTTAGGAACGAGAAGATAAATATGGATTGTCTCGTTCTTGTGGCAAGCGGACAAGTTTTTATGATTGTTGAAGAAGCAGTGGAGAAAGAAAAATTGACTTGCACGTTTGTAGATAAGGGGGCTACAGAGACAGCTGAAATTTTGGGAATCATGAAAAGGAAAAAAGGTTTGAAGAATTTAACACTCACAGGACACACTGAAAGAAAGAGAAACGTGGGGGGGGGGAACACCAAATAAGCTACCATAAAGACAAAGAACAAAAAACTGGAGAGCCATGATTTTTCCATATCCTAAACAGACATGATAGACATGTGTGTATAGATGTAGGGATCAACATTACATGGTGACTGTCAATCTGTCACTTCATTCATTCAGTCCCCAAACAATGTTATATAATATATTTATCCCTTCATCCACACTATTATCTACATATGCTCTATTTCCAATATGGAAACTATAAATATAACACATTTTAACTTGTATATATGTGTATGCATGTACATGTATGTATATCTATAACTGCATGTGTAAACATATGAATAGAAGCATATACAAACATATTCAAACAATAATAAATAAAAATTTAATTATAGATTTAACCTCCTACAATTAATACCCTAATTAAGATACTACTAAATCAGATAAGAAAATGAAATGATGGCCGAGTGAAGATATATATAAATATTTACTTTGTTATTTAAGCATTAAAATTAATTATATATGTAAAAAAATGAAATGCAATTTTCCTAACTCAAGAAAAAAACTACATTGCTCAAAAATTAACAATGACAACATGCCTAGAAAACAGGATAAAAGGTAACATCAATCAGCTAAGTGACATTCTACTTTGTGTGTATGATAGCAGAACTGATCATTTATTTACAGGTCTGGGAGTAATAAAATTATTTATATAAATGTGTGTGTGTGTGTGTGTGTGTGTGTGTGTATATATATATATATATATATATATATGTATGTATATGTATATATACAAATATATACACACACACCTCTCTCTCTATATATTATTCAAACATATATTGTTAAGTATAACAGAATGAATGTCTTATGTTTGATCATGAGCCATTCTACATTTCGTATAGTTGCTTTAATTTTGGGAGAAAATAAAAAAAAATTATCCAACATTTGGAGATTTTTTTAAATTTTTTTATTATGCTGTTCCTTGATCTAAGCTTTTGGCTCACATGAGTCATCTTCAGAGTGGTTATATGGACATTCAAACAAAGATATTCAATAACAAAGATGATATTCTGTTATGTTGACATTGAAGATTGCTATGCGATGATAATGGTCGTGGAATAGAAGACGCAGGACGTAAATTCATGATGCGGTTCTATGACATCATACCAAATGAGAGAATGAAATATTAACAACAGAACCATATGCCTAGATGCAATGTAATGTGTTGTGACTAGTTTGAAATGTAATTTTGTTGAGTGTGGGTTGCTTTGTTTTAATGTAGATAGCCTCCAATATCTGAAGTTTCATTTTACTGTGTGTATGTGTGAGTATTGTTGTGTTATCAACTAATATCTCTCTAATATAATGTACATGGCTATGTTTTTCTATGAAATGTTTAATAGAACTATGATCAGAAAGGTGGCAGGTAAGTCTACAGGAGAGCATGGTTGTAGTAAAACCAATATATGTAGTGGGTTTATCATTAGTATCAGAGATACAATCTCTGAATGGGCATGTAAATTGATACATTACACTGTTTTTTTTGTAGAGGATTTAGTTGTGTGGTTGTAGGGTTATTAGAGACTATGAGGTCAATTGGTTTAAATTTTTTTGTTATATATGATGAGCTTAACTTGTTTATTATTATTAATGGGTTTAACATTTCTACATATGTTTTTGAGTGTTGTTTCATTATGCTTGTAGTTATGCATTTGATTACAATAATATAAGTTAATAGTGTTATGTTTATTTTGATATACAATATTATTATTAATATTGTCAGTTTTGTTAGTGGTATTATTAAGTTTATTGGGATATATTTTAATTTGTTGATCAATGATGGAATTAGGGAATCCATTATTAACGAGTGTTTGATGTCATGTAATTCTTTGTAGAATGTGGTTTTGGGAGAAGATGTCATTTGTGCGCATTAGATTAAGTTTTTTTATAACAGCTAACTTATATCATTGAGGGAATTCACTATTATCATTAAGAAGACATGAGTTAATCATAGTGGGTTTCCTATATAGGGAGGTGGTAAATTTATGTGTGCTGGAATCAATAAATACATCAAGAAATGTAATATATAATGTATATATATATATATATATATAATATAATATATATATATATAATATATATATAATATATATATATAATATAATGTAATATATATATATAATATATATAATATAATGTAATATATATATATAATATAATGTAATATATATATATAATATATATAATATAATGTAATATATATATATAATATATATAATATAATGTAATATATATATATAATATATATAATATAATGTAATATATATATATAATATATATATATATATATATATATATATATATATATAATATATATATAATATATATATATATATATATATATAATGTAATTATATATAATATAATATATATATATATATATATATAATGTAATTATATATAATATATATATATATATATAATGTAATTATATATAATATAATATATATATATATATAATGTAATTATATATAATATATATATATATATATATATATATAATATAATATAATGTAAACAGCAGATATTTTCATATATAGTGCTCAATAATAATATTAGAAATAGAGTATTAATTAAATTATATAAAAAAAATTACTGAACTTTTAATATAAATTTTTTTGTTTATTGTTTTGTAAATGTGTATATTCATAAATTTAACGTTCTTTTACATGCACATGTTCCTGAATTTTTGTTTTTCTTTATATTTTCATTTTTCTTCCAGTTGTACATTTTTTTGTTTTTGTTTTTTTTCACAAATTAAACTTTTTCCATAGTTTATATTGCAGTTGCTATGTCATATTATTAATTAAATTGTTATTAATTATTAATGAAACATAACAAATGAAAAATGCAGACATAAACAAAAGCAAAAATTCATGAACGTGTAAAAGAGGGTTAAATTCATGAATACGCACATGTACAAAACAGATTAAAAAATGGATTGAAAAAGACACAGAAAAAAATTGATAAATAATCATGTAAAACTAGAACCCCCTGAAGAACAAAAATTTAGCAAGAAACTTTGAAGTTGGAGAAAGCAACAAAGAAAAAAAAATGATATTTAAAGGTTAAGTAATCTTTTATACATTATATATATATATATATATATATGTAGAAAGAGAGAGATGTGCGTGTTTATGTGTATTTTGCATATTTGAATTAAAAAACATTGCTGAAGCATACACGAGACAAAATAATACAATTGCAGAAAAACAAAAAAATGTACGACATCTTTTATTGCTTTTGGAACATGTTTCAGGAAATCTACTCCCTTCATCAGGCAAAGATTTACATTGTACTTTAGCATTTGAATTTAAAAATGAAGTCAATCTAGACTTGTAATGGATAATGATTCATAATTATTAGAGAGAGAACAAGGAGTAAAAAGAGTAAAAAAAAAAAAAGAAAAAAAAGAAAAAAAAAGCATTTGAAATTAAAAATGAAATCAATATTAATCTTTGGCTGTCTAAGAGAATAGAAGTTCTGAAATATTCAATAGCAATATATGTGTGTGTGTGTGTATATATGATAAAATATAGTTTTCTATTAGGTAAAAGTCTTCAATATCAGGGCTAGAGTGTATACAATTATAAAAGATTTATCATCCAAGATTATGTTCAAATATTAAACAAACTGTCACCACTTGGTCTTCATCTCAGTGTCCTTTCTTTCTCTCCCTCTCTCAATATATATATATATATATATATATACACACACACACACAAGTGTGTTAACCACAGACAGACTGTTTCGCTGTATCACAACTCTTCAGTGTGGCTTGACATCCAATTGCTTCAAGCCAGAATCAAAACCCAACAGCAGAGAGGAAGGGAAAATTTCAATGTTTTCTATGCAAAATATGTCAGTGGCATGGAGAGTTCAATTCAAATCGGTTAAAGAGCAATGTATTAATAGCAGCATGAGCCACTGTTTTTAAAATCACCCTTTTCTCAAGAGAGCTCAACTGGATTTTCCAGGAGCATATATATTGTCATCCATAGACAGACTGTTTTGCAGCTCTTCAGTGTGGCTAGACGTCCGAATGCTTCAAGTCGGGATCACAACCAAACCAATTTGGTATCAATCAGAGATTCTACCCCTATATATAAAATGGATTCACAGTGATTAAGTGAAGGTTATGTTAAGTTTTCAACAAAAGTTGAAATCTACTAAAAGAATTTTGATGGTGTTAGAAAGAAGAAAGAAAATTGTTGAAATGTTAACACAAAAACTAACTGGTCCAATAAAAAGAAGAAAAAAAAAACTAGTTAAAACTAATTCATGACATTGCTTCATTTTAGAAATTCAGATGACAGAACTGGTGGATGGTAAGAGAATAATTTGTCAATAAAAACAATTTTATAATCATTCAAATAACTCAAATATTTTGCATAGATAAAAATAAAATAAAATATTTAATCCTTTATTACCAAACAAATGGAATTTTATTTTTTGTTCAAAACATGCTAAAACAGAAGGCACACTAAAAACAATATGTTTAACTCTATTGATATGATGTAATGATTAATAAGCCTACCATACAGACCAATTTTTTAGTGGAGAAAATTCAATCCTTGACTAGATGTATTATTGCTATAGCTAAACTAAACTTACTTGCTATGACTAAACTAAGCTTAATAAAGTATTATTACTATAAATACAAAAAGTGGTGAATTATTTAAATGGAAATTATTTAATGTAAATGTTAAATATGGAAATTTTAAGCACTATTTTAAAAGGTTCTTTTCAATTTGCTAATATATCTACCATATCTGATGACATATTTGCATGTTTGTGGATGTTGAGGATTTACCCCCTCTTAATAAAAGCCTGTTTAGAGTTTGTTTAGGTAGGTGGCATTGGCAGTTAATTTACATATCAGTTGTGGGGAATGAGTGGTTGGCCAATTAGGGCTAACCTTTGTGCTATAAAATTTGGCTGAATGACAAAGAACTGAGCAAGGCTTTAGCTGCCTCATTCAAGACCCTATCATCAAGGGAAAAAAAGGACAGTGAAAAGTATTGAAAATAAGTAAAAGAGAACAAACCAGAACCAGCAAAGACAGATATGGAAACAACAAATGGGAGATCTCTTCAAAATACAATGAAGACCAAACCCTTGTTTTATTTATGTGGAAGAGCTTGTGACATCTTATTAAACAGGTACTAGTTGATCTGCTTAAATTCAGGGTCATCAAACAAAGAATTATCTCTCTTCCTAATAAAGGTACACTATAGAAGTATTTACGCACATATCGCTCGGTCCACACTCCTTCCTGGTGTTTTGAAGAGAAGTAGATGTTTATCCCTTGTTTAAGATTGGGTTTCCATTTCCTTCTAACCTGTTCATTTGCTTGTTTTCCCAATCACAGCAATCTTAACCTCATCAAGTCTTATAATTCCTGCATATCTCCAAGAACTCCAACCAGTAACCCTTTACTTTGAGTGCCTCTTGGCCCTTTTATTGGGTAAAAATTAGAGAGATTAGTAGGTATTAGTTTTGGACAAATTTGTTGTAGCAAACCTCCTGCAGAGAGTCATAAATCTTAATGAAATTTGTTTCAAGATCTTGGGAGGTACAAAATCAAATTAATGTTATAAAAACAAACCTATTTATTAAAATAAGAACATGGGCAGGAGGAAGTGGAAGATAAAAATCACTATAAATGGCAATTTGAAACAAGAAAAATAAATTAAGGTGAAAAGAATAATGAAAATAGGAGAAAAAAAAAAGAAAAAAAAAAGAAAAAAAAAAGAAAAAAAAAAAAGAAAAAAAAAAGAAAAAAAAAAGAAAAAAGAAAAAGAAATTAAAAAAGCTGACCTGTTCTTTTGGTCTCCAAATAAAACACCTATGCACCGCAGCAAAAATTTATTTCAGTATTGCCAGAAGACAGAATGTGTAGTTGTTAACAAAAGAGACAGCCCAACATGCAAATTACAAATTGGAGATTTTATTGAATAAATTTACTCTAGTATTTCAAGATATTTTTGTGTAATTTTGGTAAATGTTAAAATGAAATGTCAGAGTTATTTTCATTTTTGTGTAATTTAGACAACACTTTATTCATTGCATCTTGTAGTTCTCAGGCATTTTCAAAGGTACTGCATGCTTTCACCCCAAGCAAGGTGATAAAGCCACTAAAGACACAAGGGGTTGCTGAGTGTAAAATAATCTGAGAAAAAAAAAACATTAAGGAGAGAGGTCAATAAAAGAAGAATTAAGGAGACAGAAGATGACAATTGACATTGCAGTTAATTTTTTGAAGATTATAGTTGACTGGAAAGCAAGAAGCCAGAACAGAGTTCCACATGCAAGAAGTGAAAGGAAACTATTAGCATAGAATTTATGGCTACATGTAGCAATTTCAACTTTAAAATGAAACCTAGCTGCCAATCTAGTACTGTCCTTAAATTCATAAAGTCTAGATACCAAAGAGGAAAGTTCATCAGAACAATTACCATGAAAATATTTATAGAAATGATACAGGGAAGCTATGTCACAGCAGTGGGAAAGGGATTAAAGCAGAGATGCCAGATCCAGCCCGATAACATTACCAAATATTTGGATTTGGTCAAGAATCTCCAAATACATAGCAGAAGCACCCAGACCAGATGAGGCAGCAATATTCAAAGCAAAGACTAATTATAGACTTATAAATATGCAAGACACATTCTAACTAGAAAAATGATCTAGAATGACACAGTGAACCAATTTTCCTAGCAGTTTCCATATACATATTATATACAATTTACATGCAAACAATATATTAGGTTGGTGCAAAAATAATGACGTAATAATGTAGTTTTTTGACATTAAAAAATACGTCAAAAAACGACATTATTACGTCATTATTTTTGCACCAACCTAATATATATACACACACACACAGATTATGTACAATATAAATACACATTATTTATAAATATCCATTTAGTTATACAAGACAATTACCCACACACTTAGGCATAACATTTTTTGCATTAAGTAATTTGCAGGGTACCTGGGTTTCCATTGCAGAGGGGTAGGTGTTCTTGTTCTGAAAATACATATATCTAATCCACTAAAAGTACATAGTGTCCTAAAATTACATTATTGTAAAGTCAGTAGATTTATTCTGGAGAATTTTTAGTATACTAATAGCAAAACCTGCTGTTGCACTGAGAGTCTTAATTCTAAATTGACATGCTGTGCTGAATTCCTTTTCAGTGTTGGAAAGTGTTGAATTTCATTGTTTAGAAAAGAAAAGTTTTTGGTACAACCTTTTAACACCTTCAAGACAATCTTTTTTTGTTTGGTTTTGTTTTTTCACTTTAGACCAAGGATTAGACCAATAAGGATTCCACAGAGAGGAAATAGCTTCACTGGGAAGTGGATATTAATTACAGCAGGGTGCAGAAAACCAAATGAGCACAAGGGGAAAATATCAATATTTTTTTTTTTTTTTTATTACATTTTTTAAATAAATGTTTTTTTATTTTGTTCCATTTTTATTTATCCAGAAAAGACAGAAAGAACACTAAAGACAATAGATAACAGAAAATTTGACTAAATCAAGCAACTCTTCTACTGACATGGCTAGAGTCTCCATTAATACTATGGATGTTTGAAAACTGCACAAAACTTCTTGGCAAGTTAAATTTTCATGATTAGTCAAATAATTTTCTGAATACCTATGTCAAGTAGCTACAAAGAACTTCTGGTTTTAATAATATTTCTGTGAGTGACAATCAGTTTTATTTATTTACTGAAAATAAAATGAAACCAATTTTTACATATTCGAACCTTTTGGATATTACACATCCATTTTTTTTTTTTTTTTTTTAATACAAATCTTTTTTAATTTGATTTTTCAAAAAAAAAAAAAAAAAAAAAAAAAAAAAAGGTTCATTTTTTCCTATAAGAACCAAAAAGAACACTCAAGACAATATATAACAAGAATATTAAGAATTAAATTATATATCTATAATATTTTAAATGTAGCAGTACTAATGCTGTGATGATGCCCTAAAGTCCTAATGGAGGGTTAAATGCTACTAGATTGGCAACTAAGTCTCACTGTTTTACTATTTTGCCCTTTTCCTCACTGAAAGTCTTCTCATTCTCTTTCATTCCCTGTAACCCCCTGTATCCTAGTGGCCATATTGCCTTGCTTGGGGTGAAATGATTAAAAAAAGAAATCACATTTGACCTACAAATACTAGAAGTCCTTAGTTGATGTTTGACACTAGAAACCTTGAAGTTCTTCATTGACATTTGACCACACAATCCAAAAAGTTCTTCATATTTGACTCAACAATCAGAGAACGACGTAGTTGACATTTGATCTTAGAATTCTAAAAGTTCTTAGATGACATTTGATTCTTGAATACTAAAATTTGAGTAATAAGTAATTTCCATTTTGATAACAAATTCTGACAATGAATGCATCATCCAACTTCTTATGATACAAGGCAGTTGAGAATAATTTTAAAGTACACTAACACAACATAATTTTTGTTCGATTAATGGCAGCATACACAGTGAATTAAATGATAAATTTCTTAACCCGACTAATTGAGGGACTGAAATTGCATTTATGTCACATGATGTTATGGATGGTTGAGCAAGAAAATGACACTATAGAGACATTTTCTGACACTGTGAATTTTGAACAAAATCATGCTAAAAAAAAAAAAAAAAAAAAAAATTATATAAAACTAATAAGTGTACTGTACTAATTAAGAACCAGGCTCAAGGGTGGTAGGGATAATGAAGGAAATAATCTAATCATACCAGTTCCTGAGTTTGGTACACAAGAATACAAGTGAAACTATTAGGTTGAGTCATAAGTAATTTCAGTTGTAATGATGAATGTAGGATACTATTAGGTTGGTGCAAAAATAATGTCGTTTTCTCACATATGTGTGAGAAAACGACATTATTTTTGCACCAACCTAATAATTACTAATCATACATGGCACTTAATAATAAATTTAGAGTCCATGAACATACCTTAGGTTTTGCTTGGTAATAGCAGCATACACAGTGAATGAAAAAATAAATTTCTTAAGCCCAATAATGGAAGGAATTAAAACAGATTGTCACATAATGTTATCAGACTTCAATGTAGATTTTTTTTTTTTTTCAGCTTATCAACCCTTTATGGATTATTTAAAGCCAAAACATATTTTGGATGCTGCATAATTTTTTTTTTTTTTTTTTAATGATGATTTTTCCAGATACAAGTCCTATTATTTAACACATAGCTGGAGGGAGAAGGATTCATACATTTCCGCAAGGGTATTTAGTGCATAAGTGGAGGTAATGAACCAAACTGGAATTTGTTCTCCAATTTCTCATTCTAGGTAGCAGAATTCAAGTAAGAGAATAATGCTATGGAAACATCTAGAAAAATATGTAGCGTTTACAGTCAAGGATACATAACTGACTGGCAAGTATGAAATTGGTTTGTAAAGTTTTGTTCTGGAGAAATGTTGTTGGAAGTTGAACCCATTGGATATTGATGATGAAACTCTAAAGTTCTTAGCTGAAAACAATACACAGAAAAATACTTGAGAATTATCAAAGATGTTAAGAACATCACAATCACCCTATGCTGACACTTACAAAAGTTAGGGAAGTCAGCAAGATGGGTGTTTGGATGGGTTTCATACACTCTTAGCAAAAACAACAAAGTGGATGATTAATAAAAAACAGAACAAAAAAAAATGGTTTATTTATGACAACTTAATAATATACATTTATAATATTTAACAGAATCAGTAAGCATAAAAAAGGTGCTCAGGATGCAAACCCTAACAAGAGGAAAAATCAAATTCTAAGCTATAAACTTTCTATAAAAATTCTTGAACTATTTTCACACATTTACTTTTCATTTGAAATGCATTTAATCATTGAAAAGGACCTTTTATGCATGACAAATTCTCATTTTGCAAGTCACACTTTGACAATAAAATCCTAATAGCTATGAGCAATTTCTAAAATTAGCAAAATTGTTCTAGACAAAATATTTAAGAACATTAAATTTAAGAAAAAAGAAAATATTTTCCTATGAGTGAATTTACTTAAAATGAAAGATCTTTTTAAAAGCAAAGTTTTATTGAGATTTTAATGGTGAAATCTGGTCTGTATTTACAAAATACTATATGATTATCATTACTACACTAAACCCTGCCAAGGAAAAAGGCTAACAAAAGCAAAAACTATTTTTGTTAGGAGTTTGACATTATACATCTTTTTCAATTTGAACACCGAGTAATAAGCCTCTTTAAGACAGAGATGACAGAATTTTAAATGTTGTGACCTTTTGTTTAATACTTTCGAACATATTAAGATAGCATTACAGGATAACTAAAGATCCATACATAAAGTATTTGAGTGAATATTTAGTTAATTTAGAAATGAAAATATGGAGGAACTAGCAATATTTCAATAATATGACAGAAATTGTTTAACCTTTAACATTCTGGAGGTGATTTTGTTTGCAAAGCAAAACTTTTATCCTGTCACTGCAAATGACTCAGATGAATGAATGATAGCAAGTTTGAATTTTGCAGTTGTGTTGTTATATCCTGCTATAGCAACAGAAAATGATGGAATAGAAATGAAAGTAGTGAATAATGCAGTGTTTTAAAGGTTAAATGCCTGCAATGTACATAAGTTTATAAGAAGTCTACCAACAGCAGTACTGGCTGCTTGGTCAAAGAATGCCAAATATTTCTTTATAAGGAAATGACTAATATTTTATGTACGGAAGTTTTTAAGAAAGGATGCTATACCATCTATAGTTAGACACCCATTTTCCTGAAAAATTGTTTTAAAAGATTTTATAAACTTCATCCAAAGTCAGTAATGGCTGCCAGGTTAATGAATGCCAAAGGTTTCCTTATAAAGAAATGGATAATATTATTAGGTTGGTGCAAAAATAATGTCGTTTTCTCACATATGTTACTATGTGAGAAAACGACATTATTTATGCACCAACCTAATACCATTAGCATTAGAAATTGGCACATGAAATATGCTTTATTTTGATAATATAAATTGCATAATGCAATCAAGTGTTTTCTTAGTTACCATTAAAAATTGCTAGATAAAATCTATGTGTCATGTCTCTTAAGGAGATAGAAAGTTGTGGAGAGCCATGATAGCCTATCTTGTGTGGCTCTTAGTAGTTTCTCTTCCTTTGCTACCCCCCCATTTCACCATTCGTTCATACAAGCTTCTCAGGTAAGTGGCTTGCTGCCATTTACTATCTCTCTACAATATACCTCCTGTGAGGGATAAGTTTTCCAAGCTCTCCTTCCTTATTATATGTCCAAGGAATTTCAGCTTTCACTGTCATATAAGAAAATGGATAACACAGCAATCCAGCACTCTTTTCTTTGCTGCTGACAAATTTTTCCATTTCTCAGCACTTTGCTTAGCTTTTGGAATGTTTCTTTTGTTAGTCCAATGAGTGTTTGGATCTCAAAGTCACATTTTCCATCCTCTGCTAAAACACTTCCTAGATATTTGAACTTCTGCACCTGCTTGATGTTTATATCTCCAATTCGTAACTTGCATCTTGGGTTTTTCTCTTGTTGATGACCATAATTTCTAGGTTTAAATGCAGTTGATGGTTTGTCCTTTTATCTCACTATCTTCTACTGCCCTGTCTAGGAGGTCCCGTAGTTTCCTTTCTGAGTCAACCATCAAAAAACAGTGTCATCTGCATATCTTATATTGTTAAGATTACACCCACTGATAAGAAATCCTGGCATGGTCTCCAGTTCCCTTAGGATATCATTGCTGTAGAGTTTGAATAAATCTGGAGAAACGATACATCCTTGTCACATGCCCCTTTCTATTTTTGTGCAGCTACTCAATTTGTTTTCTATCCATATGTACATGTTTGTTCCTAGTATAAGTTTAGGATTATTCTAACATTCTTTACAAATAGGTTGAGTTTTCCTAGCAGTTCAAATAGATCCTTGTGCAATGCCTTGTCAAGTGCTTTTGCGTAATCTATAAAACATAAGTGCACATCCTCCTCTGAAAATGTTCTAATGATGAATATTGCATTTATTGTTCCAGTGTCCTTAATAAAGATTTATTTTGATAAATAAAATTAAATCTAGATTCACGAGCTGACTTGGATATTTGAACCCTTAAATAATACCATCAAGGTTTTTTTTTTCAGTTGAAATTGATATAATACTGGTGCTTTATTTTGGCAAATAAAATTTAATATAGTCACTGCTTCTATATATATTTGAAATCTTACATAATGTAATCAATATTTTTTTTTAGAGTTCGCATTAGAAATTATACTTAAATTAAAATTTGAATTTAACATTCATTTCTACCTTGTATACTTGAAACCTTACATAATGCCAAAAATGCTTTTGTTAGTTACTATTAGATATCCTGATATCTGAGTATTTATGCTTTATTATGGCAAGATTAAGTTTATTAGACTATAAAGAATGACAATGTGCATTCTTGGTATTAGTATTGTTATTTTTTTTATAGTACCTTGAGACATTTGCATGTCATGGTGTTAAGCGCCACAAATCAAGTTAAAAAAAAAAAAAAAAATTGGAATAGCAACATTGTTACAAGCTATTTATATCATTTTAATAAAAAAAAAAAAAATAAAAAATAAAGTAAAAAAAATATATAAAATAAAAAAATATATAAAGTAATAAAAAAAAAGATATATAAAGTAATAAAAAATTATATATAAAATAAAAAATATATAAAATAAAAAATATATAATAAAACTATGGACTACAGAGCAAAGATTGAACACACCACCAGACATGCTGTGCCCTGTGGTAGTAAACTGTTTAGAACTGTATACACTTCTTTCATATTTAACCAGCTTTCTTTAGTATACCTGGGCTTACAGCCACATCACATTGAAACACTGGTTCCCATACAATTACTAGTTAAGCAACGTCAAGCTTGGTCAGTACTTAGATAAGCTTGGCGACACCAGAGTCTCTAAGCTTTGATGTGCAAGTGGTGCAATGGATAATGACTTGGAATTGTTAATTGGAGAGCAGAGTTCCAGTTGGGTTCGTTACATTCACTTATGCACAAATACCCTTGAAAAAAGCTATAAATTCTTCTTCC
This sequence comes from Acanthosepion lycidas, assembly GCA_963932145.1. Classification (NCBI taxonomy): domain Eukaryota; kingdom Metazoa; phylum Mollusca; class Cephalopoda; order Sepiida; family Sepiidae; genus Acanthosepion; species Acanthosepion lycidas. The sequence goes on along the minus strand of OZ010578.1, from coordinate 53,334,549 downwards.
CCAGCTATGGGTTAATTAGCAAGACTTGTATCACTAAATCATTATCATAAAAAAAAAGAAAGAAAATAAAAAAAATCTCTCAATCTAAAAATATTTTCTGGATTTTATGAATCCTCCTCTTCTCCTCCAGCTATAGGGAAATAGCAGGACAGACTGGGTTCTATAGCCTTGGATGGCAACTGGTCTACCACAGAAAGAAATGACAACCTACTGTGGGGAAAAAATCTACCACATCAGTCATGTATCAAAAGATATATGATCGCCTAAGCATGTATCACACATGGCACGTAACTGACTGATATCTATTTACCTTATCAACTACAGTAAAGTTTATAGTCATTATAAACTCCATAATCTTTGCCATGGCTGTATAATCATGGCCTTGTCAGGGCTACATATGGTCGTGAATTCAGAGTTGTCTTCTCATAGATTGGTTACCAACCACAGCTAGAGAGCCCATTCTACCCTGCAATTTGTGCAAAAGTGAATTTAATGAATTTGACTGGAATTTGTTTTTTCATTCTGAGTTTATTACATTAGCTACACATCCTTCACAGTGAAATGGGTGTAGGCAGAAAGTTTGTGTAACAGCTTTCAAAGTTGTGGAGCCATGCCAGCCTTGAAAATCTGGATTTTGATCCTTGTGCAAACATCAACCAGATGTGGTTGCAAGAAATATAAACATCTAGTTCAACTATGAGATTGATCTGACTTTTAAAAGCACAAAATATGTTGAGTTATTGACTGGCTGTCAAGGCTGGCCATGGGTGTAATGACTTTACTATTGTTCCTGTTTGTATGATTGGTTAGTTAGGGGAGGCTGGTTTACCCACTTTCCCATTCTCTTCTATGCCAACCATTGTGGCATGTCACTGACAAGACATTTTCAGCTAAGTTATCTGGTGATGGAACAGAGAAAATTCATATCTTTCATTTGGTTATTAATGGAAGAAACCTCAACTAAAATTTGATTTTCTTTTTTGCCTCATACTAAAAATTCAACCACTACAAGGCTCGAAAGCCACTCAAGGTAGAGAGTATTACAATAGTAGACATGTCAACTGTCAACACTACTGGTAGACTCCTGGTTTTGATCTCTTTATCTGTGTCTTCCAGTTCGTAACTTGTGTTCTTGTAGTTAGCTTTTAAGTATTAGTCTTCCATTGAAATTACTAGTTTTTACAAGATTCTCCTTGTAAACAAAGATTTTAATTTTCTCCGTTAAAAGAGCTGCTGAGATAAAATGCTTTCTGTTTAGCCTGGATGTGCTTTGAAAACCATTTTGGGACATGATCCAGTTTAATTACTGCGGAGATAACAAGATTTACCAAAGTTTGTTTGTTTGAACGTGAAACACTGACCTGAAATGGATTAATATTGGTCCCAAATCCTGACTGTTGGAAATAAATGCTGTGAATTCAAGGAATGCTGTTTTTTAAATTCATCTGTTTCTCCTTGTTTTTGGTAAAATCTCTTTTTCTGAAGTTAGAGCTCTAAATCTCCAAGTTTTAAGACTTAAGTTGACAGGTTGAGAATGGTAATGATGAATGAGGTGTGTGATATAAGCAAAAGAAGAGGGTCGTAGAAAGTGAAGATTATGATAATAAAAAAAGAGAGATAATGATTGAGCATCAACTTGAAGTGTTTAAAATTATACTGTTTAGAGAAGCACCCACATGGGAGTCTGTTCTACAAAGAGGAACACAATTATCATGAAAACATTAATAGAAAAAAGACAGGGAAGCTACATTATGGTGGTGCGAAAGTAACTGAAAGTGAGCTACCAGGACATGACCAATAATATTGCAGATGCAGATTCTTTGGATTTTATCAAGAATCTCTAAATACATAGTAGAAACACACACACACACACACACACACATAAATATACTTTTAAGGTGTGCTATATTTATGTGATAAAATGCTCAATATCAGAGATTGAGCATATCTAAATATAAAAGTGAACATTGAAGTCAACACTCAGATGCGACAGGCTGTTTCATGCTAGATGCAATCATGGCCTGACAATTGTGTCTAGCATGAAACAGTCTGTCGCCTCTGAGTGTTGACTTCAATGTTCACACACACACACACACACATTATATATATATATATATATATATATATATATATACACACACACACACACACAAGTTTAGGGTCAAATATGGATCAGAATCCAACAACAATAAGATAAAGAACAAATAGGAAACATTTATCAATCTAACAGGTCTCACTTTTATTAAAGCTTTGTCAGAGATATGGAGAAAAAGAAGAAATTATGGTATTTTTACTTTTATGTTGTTTGATTTTTATTGGTCAATCATGTACCACATGCATTTGACTATTTTAAACCGATGTTAGTATAATTTGTAAATTTGAAATGCCACAAATTAAAAGTCAACTCTCATTCTACTGCCCATTATTAACAGGAAAATGAAGGATAAGCATTCAGTGAGACTCTAGCTCACATTCTTTTTGCATGTTATATTATGTTAATAAAGTAGACTCTCTTGTGGACTATAGAGCCATACTAGGTGCTGTGGTGGTTCCCATAGCAAGTTGGTTTTACAGGATGGAGTTGCTAATCCTATGCACAACTGATTTTGAATTCAGTGTTGTCCTTCTCTTATACTGGTTGCCAACCAAGGCCAAAGGTATCTGAGAAAAAACAATGACCTTAGCTGGAATTTTAACTGAGCATGTTTATCAGACATTCTGCACTTATAACTGCTATTCTAAGCAGACAACTTTTTAGCCCTTCTGATGGACATAAATTTTGTGAAACCAATTAAAAATAATGATAGGAGATTGATCAATAAAAAAGAAAATGTTTAAAAGCTTAGATTTGGACAAAGTAAATTTGGTCTGAGTAAATGGAATAAAAAGCAAGTAAAACAAATATGATAGGAATGCTAAAAAGCAGACAATAGTAAGTAAAGACATTATAATAGGGAAACAAAGTAATTAACCAAAGTTTAAAAAATAATTTGTTGGAATGAATTACGTGAATTTGGCCCATGAGCTTAAATTGATTTCAAAGTTAATTATCAGAACACCTACTCTGCAGGTTTTTACAGATCTATTTTGGAGTACAAAATTTTAACAACCATAAAAGCAGACAATATATGTAATAGCATCAACCATTTTCTATTTATACTGCTTTTAATGGTTTGGTTTGTCTTGTGGCATATCAACCTCAATGGATTATTTAATGCTGACAATTTTTATTGCTGGTAATATTTTTTTTTAAATGTATTGCTGCTAATAATTTTTTTTTTTTTTTTTTTTTTTTACAAAAACCTATTTTTACAGTTTTCTAGTGTTTTGACTCCAGTTTGGGGGTTAACTATTTGCCCATAGATGGGAGACTAACAGGTGCTAGCACCCCGGGTCAGGGTGGACCTGGGAACACTAGCAATTAAGAGGTGGTTCCACACTCCTCAAAACCTGGTGATCAGAGGCCTTGCTGTTGGACATGGTTTATCATCTTACCCAGGATGCGGGTGTAGTTTGTTATACCCAGGACGGACTACTTTTAATATATCTGCTCTTATTAATTTGTTCCTTTTCAACCCTTTAGATTTTTTTGTTTTTAGATTATAAGAATTTAAAAAAAATAAAAAATAAAAAAATAATGATTTAGTGATACAAGTCCTACTAATTAATCCATAGCCAGAGGAAGAAGAGGTAGATTCGTTAATAACTTTCCCAAGGGTATTTACACATAAGTGAATATAACAAACCCTACTGGAATTGGAATTCAGCTCTCCAATTAACAATTTTGAGCCATTACACCACCTGCACATTCAAGCATTTACCTATCTAGGTACTGACCAGGCTTGAACTTCAGTGAACCAGTATTTCAATGTGATGTAGCTGTAAGTGTGTCTGATTTTAAAAGGGATGTTAAAAAAAAGTAAAGATTCAAATTGCTTATGGCCACATGTTGAAATACTGGTTCCTGTGGGATCACTGAACTTAAGCAATATTGAGCCTGCTCAGTACCTAGATGGGTGACTGTGTGGGAATAGTACAGTGTGACCCGGATATAAGAGAAACCCGGATATAAGAGAGATTTTATCTGGTCCCAAATTAGAGACATACTTACTAAACAAAATAGACCAAACCTGGATATAAGAGAAACCCGGATATAAGAGACTCCTTCTCCAGCCCCGACAACTCTCTTATATCCGGGTTACACTGTAGTTGCTGTAAGGTGGTGCAATGGGCAGCAGCTTAGAATGAGAACTCAACAAGCAGAATTCTAGTAGAGTTTAGAGTTCATTATATTCACTTACATGCAAATAGACTTGGAAAAATTAAAAATCCACCTATTCCCCTTCCAACTATAACTATGGGTTAAATAGTAGGACTTGCACTTGTTAATACAACATTGACTCGGAAAAAAAAAACATCTTAAAATCCACAAATATTTTAGTTTTAAAATAACTTACGTAAGGGTGATAAGCCATAAATAACAAATAGACGAACAAAATCAAGTATGTTTCCAAGTGTTTTAAAATAACATTACACAGCTTAGCCTCCTGTTATATTCATTAAATACGATTTCACTCCATGTCTAATAAGGTAATCTACCAAATGTTTATCTCCACATTAATTTGTCAAGATTCACTGATGTGTTTTACACTGCTACTGATATTGCTTCTTCGGCTCTTGATGCAGACCCCCAGCCATGGCTATCAGCTCCAGTGGTTTGCCACAAGCCTGTTCTTGTCTTTGAGTGAAACAAGTCATCTCATCCATGCCAAGTTTATACAGATCTGTCTTCCAGGCAGCACTTCCCAACCGTGTTAATGGGATAGGGTCAGTAGTTACTGACACCTCCTTCAATATGATGATGAACTGGACTATTTTGGGATCTGCCTACACAAAAATGCGAGTGTGATTCCCTCACTACCACAATAAAAATCCATGGGAGAGCAAGTAAATACCTGCTGCTTAAACTCCTGAAACTTTTGTTTAATGAGATTTACAGAAACAACATAATTCATTAACCCTAAGGAGAATTATATATTTATTACTATACATGGATTAACAAATGATGGAAAATAAGACACATTGGAATAGTAAAAGATGCCTTACAAAATCTAAGCAAAGTATTAAGAAACAGGAAAATTTCATTAGAAACAAAGAAAAGAGTGCTGAGCTGTTATGTAATATCAATGAATGCTGGACAATTTCTTCACAGATGGGGAAAAAAAAAAAAAAAAAAATCAAAGTAACAGATGTGGTTCTACAGAAGGATGATGGGAATACAGTAAATGGAGCATGTAACCAATGAGACAGTTTTAAGTAAAATGGAAACAAAAAGGACTATTATATATACCATATTTTGCTACTTATAACTTATTTTTTTCTATATCTCCACAACCAGCCTGCAGCCTATAAATCAAAAGTCTATGACAGGAGTTAACTTCTCTTATAATTATTACATACAAAATAGTTACAATAAATTTGGTTCTTCTCAGTCTGTGATGAATTTGTCATGGTTAGTCATGTTTTCATGCTTAAATATGCTATTCAGTGGTTAAAATTAGGGATAATGAGGAGGGCTATGGAGTACAAGAAAAATCTTTTTTTTCTAATTTCTTTCATCAAAATTTGAGGGCAGGGCGTCTAATGCATTGGAGCATCTTAGAAGCAGTGAAATCCAATGACCATTCCAAGGAATGTTTGGATCCTGACTAGTCTTCAAATTACAGAATGTATTTTTATTTGAACCATTTGGATATTACTTTTTCTTTAAAGAAAAGCATACTTATGTACAGAGTCTGAAAAAAAAAAAAAAAATAATATAAAAATAAATAAATAAATAAAATTAAAATAAATAAATGTATACACATATCAGGAAAGGAAAGACTTGTATAAATATTGTAATACTAAATTTATTCAGACATGAAGAGATTAATACAAGTTTCCTTTAGACTCTACAATCACAAGAGATGCTCAAAATGGTTGCTTTTAGCTTCTAGACATTTATTAGTATGGTGGACTACTGCTTGGGCAATGTTGGCCAAAGTGTCCAGTCAAATTGCTGCACATGCATTTTCAATTTCTTTTCTGAGAGCCACCAATGTAACGATATCTGTTGAGAAAATATACTATAGTAAATAGCGCTATTGGAAGTTGACAAAACTAAGGCATTTTTTTACTTTTCCTGAAGTGTATATACATTTTTTTTGGCAGACTCTGTATAAGTAAAATATTGCTATTTTTAACTAGTTCGTAGACCTTAAAATATCCAAAGGAAAAATCAGTTTACCTGGCAATAAATTTTAAGCATAGTGTAAACATACAACAGGTCCCTCTCTCTAAGCCACAAAGTATGGTAAAACCAGAAAGAGAATTCTGGGATACCTAATGAGAAAAGGAAGTTTAGAAAATTTGACACTCACAGGAAATATTGAAAGGAGAGAGAGAAAATCAAGTAAACTACCTAATGAGCTTGAGTAAATGGATAGCAGAACAAGGAGAGGAAGGGACAAATTTTGGCAAAAGCTACAAAGAATAGGAAGTTGTAGAAAGCTGTGATCACTCATATTCAGAAGAGATATAGTATATATAAAAAATACACTGATTTACCTGGACTCATGTCCTCATCTTGCTTGTTGCCTTTTTTCATAGGTCTGTTATAATTGGTAACCTTCTTGGAATTTCAAACAACCTTTTCATTTCATCTACAAGAGGAAGAGTTTTATTCTGCTGATAATATTCCATTACTGTTAATTCAAACTGTCATGATGTCTATTTACCTCTTTTACTGAACCAATGTAATGGGTTCAGCATGAAATTTCAATAAAGGAACCAGTTGAGGAAAACCAAAGAGTAAAATAAGACTACAACAATAAAGATGAGGATATTGGCCTAAGTAGAGACTAAGAGCCATAATTCATCATTGCAAGAATTAAAGAAAAATTATACAGTTAGTATAGTATTTAGTATTTCATATCCAAGATGAGTAACTGTCAATGTTCTTGTATTATTTTGAACTATTGTCCTCATCTTGGTTGATATAGATGTTGATATTATAGACAGTGTTTTGACCACGTACCGTCTTGTCATCATCAGGTATCCATTGATTGGCTGAGATGGGATATCTTGTTTGTGATATTTTGTCCATGATGTCAGTTACTGTTCGTTTCAGTTGAATTAATGCGTAACTACCAGATCCAAGCATCGAACTAGGTGTCAGTAACATGTATAACCAACTCCTATATCCACCACACCATAATCTCCACTGGAATTGGAACTCAGCTCACCAATTAACAATTCAGAGCCATTATCAAGTAAACCACCTGCATATCCAAGCTTGCAGCACCTGGTATTCCCAAGAGGTCACCCATCTAAGTACTGACCAAGCGTGACTTTGCTTAACTTCAGTGATCACATGAAAACCAATGTTCCAATGCTTGGATGTACAGGTGGTGTAATGAATTATGCCAAGTCCCAATTCTCAGTGGATTTGTTTACTTACACGCAAATATCTTGGAAAAGTATGAATCCACCTCTTCTCCCCCAGCTAGGAGTTAATTACTAAGATTTGTATCACTAAATCATTATCTAAAAAACACCTTACAATCTAAAAATATTTTCTGGCTTTAAACAACCTGCAAAAGGTTGATAAGCCATAGAAAATTAATCAATCAATCATGTTGTATGTGAAGATAGTCAAATTTATACTTTTAGTACTGCACAGCATCAGAATAAACTAGAGAATTAACCAAGACAAGATCGACTAGCTACTTTTGTTCCCAGACTGCATGAATTTAAACAAGCTACTGGGTTGGCATCTCAGTCCCACCCTTTCACTGTTGATACAGCTTCCTCTCTCGCACTTCCCGTCTGTGGAATTCCTTCCCCTTACTTGCTTCCGCGATGACTATAATCATCAAATATTCAAGTGTAATGTCAATCGACATCTGACACCCTGTGCTTGTTCCCCGTCCTTCTCTGTATCCTTTCCCTCAAGCATGCCTCTTTACTCTTGTTCTCAATCCTCTGTAACCCCGTTGCATGCTAGTGGCACTCCCACGTTGCATGCTAGTGGCACTCCCACGTTGCATGCTAGTGGCACTCCCACCTAGCTTGGGGTGAAATGCTAAAAATATATATATCCTTAAACATGGACTGTAATAATGTTTTACTAAACAGAATGGACAAGGAATGTTTTTTAAATAAATTGTTTTATGTTGGCTACAAACTTATAAAGAAACTTATGTAATGAGACTAAAACAAATTTTATTGTTCTATTATTTGATTTAAAGAGCCTCTAGAATTTTTTTGCTATTGAATTGACACGTAAATGTTTAATCATTAACAGTTTACCAGGAAACAGTGAAAGTCAGGTGAACCTGACATGTCCTATATTGGTGCAACTGAAGTACTGTGAAAGTAAAGATACTATATCTTTAAAAATCATTTTATGAAAAGGCTATATGCCACTCACACCAATGCCTACTATGCATTTATATGCAAAGCTGGAGCATAAATAGGTGGACTATGCCTTGAAGTGAAGCAAGGCATTTTTGAATTGTCTCAGCTGGAGAGATGATTAAATAAAATGTCTGAATTACTTTCAAATTGTAGGCAAAAAAAACAAGTACTTGTTTTGTACCTTTCTTTTGACTAAATGTTTAAGGACGCTTTCATATATGTCTTATAAAATCCACATCCAAGATGAATACTATGCACTTAAAGATTACCTAGCACTTTCACTTATTATTCTCATGCTTTTATTTTTACTGAGGTGTGTGTATATATATATATATATATATGAGGTAACCAGCCTGCTGAACTCAATATCCACTTTTATATTTATATATATGTTCTATGCCTGATATTCAGCACTTTAAAATTATATTTTTATTATACATATTTTATTGTTTAAATGTTATTTTTAGTGGATACCCATATTTGAGTAGAAGCTCTGTTTATTTATTAAACAGTATAATTAATCATTTCTATCTGCTGGCCTGAAAAAAAAAAAAAAATCTCATTAGAAAAATGTGCTCTCTCACAGGATTTTGCAGTCGATCAGTTTGTTGCCTTCCAACTCCATCCTGGACCATGGTAACCAAATATACATATATATATATATATATATATTAGATAGATAGATAGATAGTATGGTATGGTATGGTATGGTAATGAAGTGTTCGGTAATCAGTGTGGTTAATTCCAAAGAGAATGTAATGCAGAGAGTTCAATGTAACACCAGAGCAAATATTAATTAAATAATTAAGAAAGAGACAACCTTAAGGTTCTATGATTATAATTTATTTCTCCAGAAAATATATTTTCCGGGGAAATAAATTATAGTCATGGAACCTTAAGGTTGTCTCTTTCTTAATTTTATATATATATATATATATATGTGTGTGTATGTGTGTGTGCTTAGCACTTTTCACAGAAGACATATTACTCAGATTCTATAATCCTGCCTGAATTTCTGGGATGAGGAATTATTTGCTCCTGGACTATTGTCCCCACCACCCTTGTTATCACAATATTTTAGCCATGGTGTCATTTGGCCATCATCTAGACATTGTCAATTTCAAACTGAACTCTTTATTTAATAAGAACTAGGAAATATCCATGGACATGAAAAGTGGAATGACTAACAATCTACTGCTGTAGCATAAATAAATGGTTTAGTTTAAAATTACCTGATAAATGCCAGAGAGTACAGGATCTGAAAACTTATGATAGCAACAACAAAGATGAGGACAATAGCCTGCATGTGAATAATGCAAATAGATAATCCTGTCAGGTTTGTTTGTTTTTTTGTTTTTTTTTATGTGTAACCTACTTGCATTGATTGAAATGGCATTTGACTCAGTAGAAAACTCAGCATCCCGTAACTCATTAAAATAACAGGGTATTAATGAAATTATTGACAATATATACAATAACAGCACAGCAATAATTCAACTACAAAATAATAATGGTGAATTTAAACATTTCTAAATAGAAAACATTCGATATTCATTGACTGAACAGTCAGCTGAAATTTATAAAATCTTTAAGTTTCTTAGTTCACTGTTATTTCTCTTTCTAGTGTGACACTATTTAGCTATGGTAATTGGCTAACTAACCATAGAAATTAAAAATGGGAAATACTTAAGGTGAGAAAGAGCTATATTGAAAGATAGACTGAGCGACATTAAAAAGATTTTATTTTATTTACAAAAAAAAAAAAAAAGATAAAAAAGACAGAAAATCCATAAGAAAAAGAGCGAGATATGAATATATAAACTGAAAGGAAGAAAAACTAGACCTGAGAAGAATGCCTATTGGTTTCGAGAAAAAAGATATTAAAAGAGCTATCTGGAAGATTTAAGCCCATGAGAGCTGAGGAGAAATAGTGAAAATACATTCAAAATCAGTTGAGAATTTTGGAAATGAAGTAGAAATGGAGAAATTGATTATATCTGCTTACTAAAGTGTAAGTTGCAAAAACATCTCTCCTGATAGCCAGATGAAAGAAGGGGTCAATTGAGATATAATATTTGGTAATTTTAAAGATAAAGGCAGAATCAAGAAACTAATTTATGCCTGTCAAAGAGTGGAAATGTAAACAAATCAAGAAATAGGTTTTGTTGAGATAAGAAATGAACCTGTAAGGTTCATAAGAATGATTGACCAAACAAGATATGAAGACAAATACTATTAGTGGATCCAAAAAAAAAAAAAAAAAAAAAAAAAAAAAAAAAGAAAGAAATAGATGGTAAATCTCTGATTGCATAAACAAGACCAGGGGATGAGGAAAAATTTGTTGAAAATTAAAGATAATTACAATTATTGACTAAAAGTGGTTTAAAAATCCGATTTGTCAAAAAGACAACTGAGGTGATGGTCTTAGATGACATACTAAGAGAGATGGAGGACTTGCCTACACCAAAGTAATGGTGCAAGGTATAAATAAGAGAAAGAATGAGTTGTACAAGTGAGCTGATACCTTCAACCACTACCCATAGGAAAAAGGGATTTACCAAATTTGGAGAGATAATTAATAATATGAACTGGACAACAAAGAACTCCACCCTGACCTGGGATAGTAGCACCTGTTAGGGTCCCAGCTTTGGGCAAATAGTGAACCCCCCAATAGTAAAAATTTCTGGCAATAGATTCTAATAAAAAAAAAAAAAAAAAATTTATAATAAAGTGCAAGACTCAGCTAAACAAGAAACTCCAGAAGGTTCAGTTAGCTCACTGAATTCTTGAAATATTCTAAACCACTAGATACTTCCCAGACAGACATTATATTCCAATATTTCAACTACATAATTGCTAACATCTATTCCAAATGCACTATGAAGTTTAAAGTTACCTTTTTTATAAAAAGTACATTTTTCTGTTAACAGTTACTCTATTGTGAGGCAGAGAGTATAAATACTATTCACTTTGTTCATGAATTGGCTGAGTCTCATGTATCTTAAATCTTTACATAATTATAACCCAGTTACATTTTCTTAATGTTGGCCATTTCTTATAAGCAATCAGCTCGTTTTATATATATATTATATATATATATATATATATATATATATATATATACACACACACACCAAACTAGGACATGTGAAATTTGATGTAAACTTAACAGAATGAGAATTAAATTTGATGGAAAGAATGTTTCTAGTGTTTATGACACCACTTACAATGACTGGTTCACTTGTCAAAAAAAAAAAAAAAAAAAAAAAAAAAAAAAAAAAAAATAAAGACTTTTTTTTTTTTAAACCAATTTCTGTGGATTAGCATTCATTATACCTTCAAACCACAGCATTTGTCAGAATTAAAAAGATATTTTATCACTTTAGATGTTGGGTTGGTCCTGTTCATAATATGAATACAGTTTCAAATTGATCTCTGATTTCATAGAGAGTTACCTATACTTTGTTTTTATTTACAAATGTCAAATTTAAAATTGTGTTTATACCATTGTTAACTGTGTATTATTATGAACTGGGGAAAAAAGAACATCATTAGTATGACACCAGCAAAGTTCCAGACTTGACATTTGGAAATAAAAACAAAGTCAAGATAACTCATGAAGTCAGGGATTGATTTGACATTATAGTTATATTATGATCAGGAACAACCCACCTTTATATATATATATATATATATATATATATATATATATATATATATATATATATATATATATATATATATATAAAGGTGGTGAGAAAAAAAGACCACCATGACACAATTCACTCCACCAGAAATTTAGAAACAGCATGCTGTACTGCTTGGCATTCATGCCAAAAGCTCCAATATTTCAGAGTGTCTGGATGTCAATCTGAGGACTGTACAGAGAATTCGGAAAAAGTTGGATCATATATCTAGTCAATATCATAGTGTTTGGAGTGATCACTAGTGATGGTGACATTATGCCTTCATTCATCGTCCCACATGGGCTTCAGACTCAACATAGAAGCCTACATCAAGTGCTTTGAGGAGGTAGTGTTAGCCTGGGCAGCTGCTGGAAGACTATGTCTGGCAACAGGACTCTGCACCGTGCTGCACAAGTAAGAGAACCCAGGCTGTCAGATAATTTCTGCGACCATATCACCTTTTACATATGCCCATCTAACTCCCCAGACTGCAACCATCTTGATTATTGTGTTGGGCACAGTTGAGTGAGAGACAAACAAAACTCCTTGTAACACTGAAGATGAATTGAAGGCAAGAATCATGACAGCATTCACTAACTCAAACAAGGAAGAGTTGCAGGAGATTCTTAAGTCATCTGGAGCCTGTGGTTGAAGCCAATGGTGATTTTATTGATTTAAATTACTATTTAGCATTTAAACATATTTTTATGTAATTTTGGTAAATATATCTGTTAAAATGAGATGTCAGTGTTATTTTCATTTTTGTATAATTTAGACAACAATATATCCATTTCAACATATTATTTCAATTCTGACAAATGTTGTGGTTTCAGAAAAGTCTAAGAAATGTGGATGTACAAAAATTATTCTCTACCCTAAAGAAAAAAACCAAAAAAAAAACCTAAACAAATTCCCTTATGAGCAGACCAGTCAATTTAAATAGTTGACTTGTTTAAGTAGCCTTGAAAAAACATTTCTTGAATCAGTTACTGTACAATCACCAAAGTTAAACAATGTTGAGCCTGGTTAGTATTTTGATGAGTGACTGCTTGGGAATAACAGTTGCTGTATGTGCGGATGGTTTAATAATAATGGCTCAGTATTCTAAATTGGAGAGTCAAGTCCCAATTTTAGTTAGGTTAGTTATATTCACTTATCTGCAAATATCCTTGGGAAAGGCAAGAATACACCTCTTCTCCCCTCAGCTATGGGTTAATTAAGACTTGTATCACTAAATCATTAACAAAAAAAAAAAAAAAAATTCTGACAATCTAAAAATATTTTCTGGCTTTGAATAACCCACAATGGGTTGATAATCCATACAGAACAACTAAAAATCATTTCATTACTCAATAACAATATTAGTTATATGGATTTCAAAATTTAGGCATAAATAGGTAGTATCATATAAATATTTAATATGGTCACATTTTATTCCATAAAATATGCATTCTTTAAAATCAAATTTACACCATAACCCAGTCATGAACAAACTGTGGCCCATTTGATCTTTCTGAATGTCATACTTAATTTCATAAGCAAAATAACATTTCTTAACATTTTATTTTGTTCTCACTTGTTCACTCACACTCTCTCTCATACATAGCCACATACATAAACAATGTAAACTTTTATGGGAGAGATAATGATGCAGCATTTAAAACCATTGGCAATTTACACTAAGGAAGATCATACATGTAAACAGCTTTTCTCTAAGAAAAAAAATGTTTTAATTTTAAAATAAATCCCATGCAGTGACAGGTGTTAATCACATTATACCAAGATTTCAATTTTTTTTCAATTATAAAAAATATTTTCTAAGAAAAACAAACTTTTTTCCCATTTCTAAGGGATATGCTTATGCATATGGTCTTCTGTAATGAAAATAGCTGAGGTACCTACTATGAAGCAGGACCCACCTTGTGATGAGATATAGATCATGTGACCCACTGCTAAAAAAAAAGTTGCCCATGCCTACCTTAACCCTTAAGCGGCAGGAAAAAGTTGCATGCCAAATGGGTTAAAAAAAATTAGAAAATTCATTTTTTTCCCCCAAAAGGATAGGACTTATACCTTAATTTTATATATATATATATATATATATATATATATATATATATGGGCTTCTCACATCCTCTAAATATTCTTTCTAGTAATAATGGAAGTTTCTTTGCAAACCTTTTGTTGAAGATCATGTGGAAAGTGAACATTTTGATCATATCATTATACTCCCTTCTAGTTATGCGTGCTATCCCTCTTAGTTGTTGCAGCTGTTGGAAGTCTTCAAGCAATCATACTCCTTAAAGTATTCCATACACAATGTCATACTTTTACTAATAATGGCATGAAAATCTTATAAGCAACATAACATTTTATTCAGCTCTGGATTTTGGCATCTTGACTTCAATCACTTTCACACTGCCATAATGTAGCTTCACCGTGCCTTTTCAGCAAACATGAACGTTCGTAACCACAAAAAAAGAATGTTATTTTTCCCATGACACTGCTATTATTTTAACTGCTTTCACTTTTAGGCAATATTTATCATTTTAAAATGTGATGATTAGAGTTGTAATAAAACCTAAATACATGACAAAAGTGAATTTATACACTTTCTTTGTTACTGAAATTTGACAAAAATAATAAACACTATTATATCGTTTATCAGAATTGTTGGCAAAATATCACCTAATTACCAATTGATTTAAACTATGTAATGGTAAATAAGAATTTACTTACAGTTGTGTTAAGTTCATCCTCTTCATTATAAAATTAATGCTTTGTTGAATTAACCAGTCTCCCCAGCTGGTTCAACCCAAGTAGCTAAATTTAAGCAAGTTGTTATTCTCTAGATGAATTCTTGTTAGAGTAATTCAAGAATGAACAGATTTTCTGCTGCCTACATAACATCCCTAGAAGAATTTAACAAGTGAGTTCAAATATTTTAATAATTTAGTAAATGTTTATAAATTTATGACAATTTTTTTTTCATATTTATTTTTTTATAAACTCGTAAATGATAAAAATTGCATTATTAGTCTTAATACAGTTATATTAGTTTTTAGAATGTTGTAAATATAAAATTCTTCTTGTAAATAAACAACCTAATAAATAGTGTTTAATATTTTTAATCTCCAATGAAATATCAACTGATAATATATTTTAAATGTTTATATACATTGTTTCTTATCTTCACCTATGACCTTCCCAATGCTATCAGTTCTCAATTAAGAATCTATGCTGATGACAACTATTTACTTCTGTCTTGATAGCAAATCAGGCAGATCTGACTAAGTAAACTGGCAACTGTTTTTGAAAAACACCTCCAATTAATGGTTAACTACGGCAAGAAATGGTTTGTAAATTTTAATACCTCCAAAAACAAAAGTGCTTTCATTTAATTGCCACAGAGAACCTTTTCTACCAACCATCAGCATGGCTGATGTTAACCTCCAGGAGAACAACTCATTGTGCATTCTTGGTCTCATGTTTTTCACTGACATTTAAGTAGAGTGATTATATTGAATCAGTTGTTAGGTCTACTATTAGGAAAGTTGGTTTACTGTGTTGTGACAGACAATTTTTCTCTTTAGAATCTATCTTGCACATTTGTCCATGCATTGAATATTGCTGCCATATCTGGTCTGGTGCTCCTGCTATACATCTCTAGATTCTTGATAAAAGTCAAAGGGTTTTTAATGTAATCAATCCTGACTAAGGCATCTTGACTTCCGTCACTTTCTTACCAATATGACATGGCTTCCTTCTGTCATTTCTACAAATATTTTCATGGCAATTGTTCCTCCTTAGTACCTCAGTCACATGAATTTAAATGTACTACTAGATTGGCAACTAGGTCTCATCATTTTATTGTTGAACTACCAAGATGCAACCATAACTTCTATTCTAAGAGTTTTTACTCTTGCACTTCTTGCCTGTAAAGCTTTTCTGATTTCTTGCTTCCCTGCCACCAACAATCTTCAAAAATTTAAATGCAATGTCAGTTGCCATCTTCTGTCTTAAGATTATGTTTTTTTTTTGTTTTTTTTTATTGTCCTTTCTCCTCATAAAAAAGACTTCCCATTCTCTTTCACTTCCAGTAATCCCTTGTGTCTTAGTGGCATTGTCACCTTCCTCGGGGTAAAATGATTAAATAAATTTAAGTAATAGACATCTTTCATTGAAACTTTCTAGTGCATATATCTATGAACTTATATTTTTGTACCCAAAACATAGTTTCCTATATAAAGAAAATGGGGAAATGCAAGTTCAATACTAAGATAAGGTTATATTAGTGAAATGGAGCATGCACTTAATACATACAACATATATCTGTGTTAAAGATTTTTAAAGTTGAACTCTTGTAAATCATGTACAAGAATTCTAATTCTAGGTACCACCAAAATAGAAGAGTTTTTTTCAAAAATTTCATATTAACAAAAAAAGAAAAAAAAAAATGTCTATAAATGACAGAATTATCTGATATAAACGATATTGTCAGTACTTATTCATTAATGAATGAATTGTATACTGAATTATAGGTTATTTTATTAGAAAACCTTGTGGAATTATTTTTGGGGATGGGGGGAGCCTGTCTCACACACCCTCCTTTACAATATCTTGTGTACTTTTTAATTTGAGGGCTGTTTTCTTGTTACAACTTTAAGTTAAAAAAAAAAAAAAAAAAAAAAAAAAAAATCACTAAAGAAAAAAAAATTGCTGAATATGTTATTTCAGTAAAAAAAAATTATGCAATATCAACTGTAAACATACTGAAAATTTACCCCAAACTTTACCAAAAATAATTTAATCAATTTTTTTAAAGTTGTTGCTTGCATAATTTAATAAAGCATATTTTCTTTCAGATTGGACAAGAAAAACTAACACAAAAAACAAAAAAACAACTTAATATTTATTTTTTAAAAAAAGGTCTCATAATTTTTCAGTACAATTTTAAAATTAATTTCTTTGCTGTTAATAAGGGACTATTTATTAAATAAAGACATGCTTGAGGAATTGAAAAATGTAAAATTTAATGCCATTTTCAAGAGTGAATCTTTTTAAAAGAATTTTTTTCGTTTTATCAACTATGAGATAATTTTTTTTGTATGGATGTTCAAAAAGGAAATAATTCTGAATTACTGCCTTTGTGATTCAAATTCAATACTCCGGATATAATTCAATAAATTTAAAATAAAAAAAAACACACAAAAAAAAAAAAACACATTGTGTACAATATTTTTTTATGAGATCAGAGAAAACTAAAAGCATTATTTACTTAAAAAAAACAAAAAACTAATGTAATATAAAAAAATAAAATTATTCATTAAGTTTTAAAACTTAAAAGCATAGGATAACTAACAAATCGGTTATAAGGCTAAGATTATTTATTTAAAAAAAATACCAATTTCTTGATTATTTCACTGCAGGTGTTTCGTTTTTTTTTTTTGTTATTTTTTTAATTTTTTCGTGCGCTTTTTAAAAGTAGGGTTACATTAGAAAATTAGTAGTGTTTTATGACATCACAGATTTCCGTGCGTAAGTAAATGTGATTTTCATTGTTTTAAGTCAAAAGTAAGAATTACGTTTATAAAATTCAGTTAATTAATGGAATGGAATGCTTTTAATTTAATAATTAACTTTGAAACATGTCTAGGTCAAATATTTGATTTTTTAATAGATTTTTTGGTCTAATGGTGGTTCGAGGAGTCTATGAGAGAGCGTATCAATGTTTTTTAAAAATGCTTTAAAACTTTATTTACATACAAAAATTATTTTTTCTCTTAAATAGTATTAGGATTAGACTATTTATTATCCTTCAGATAAAACCAAAATTTGACGTACGGTAAAAAAAGACATTTAAAATGCGTTTTTCAGGCTTTTTTTTTTAGGCAGTCCGTGACTGTGTCTACTAGACGTTAAACAAGAGATAATTCATTTATACTTAACTATTTTTTGGACTAAGCTCAAACTTGTCATCCTTTATAAGCTTCTCATGCAAAAAAAATGTCAAATGTCACTGTGTAGTGTAAATTTTATATTCATTCAACTTTCGTTAATTTATGATGAGGAATTATGAATAAAACAACGCACCTCCCGTCATTTATCACCTAATAACGTTGTTTCGTCAGATTATTCGCTCCGTTGCCAAGATGGGGGCTAAGAAGAGGGAACTGACACCCCCACCGGTGAAAATGACGTGAACTAATTAGTGTGAAAATTCTACCCCCCACCATATACCGACATAAAAGCCGTCCCTCTACTCCACTCAAAAAACACTCTAGCGGCGTGCTTGGGTCTTCGCTTAATGGTAATATTACTAGTGCACAGAGTTACATAATCGGCTGTCAGTTTTCGAAGTTTACCATATTTCTTTTTAAACAAAATCTTTAAAAGTTTTTCTAAAAATAAAGATTTTTTAGCAGAATTAGCAATGTTAAAATTAAAATGAAAGTTAATTTTAATTTAATTTGGGACAGTGATTCTTCAACAAAGTAGTAAGTACACATTTTTTTCTATCAGCATGGATTCCCACTCCAAATTAAGATGAAATATGTTTTTTGAGATTTGCAGTGAGGACGAAGGGTTGATGGTAAAAAATTGTTGAGTATTAAAAAAAAAAAAAAAAAAAAAATATCCATGTTCATTTCACAAAAAATTGTGAAGCTCTAGTTACGTAATTTCATTCATCTGTAAGTTCTTGTAAAATATCTGTAGAGTAGCAACTTTATTTGATTGCGAAAAAAAAAAAAAAAAAAATATGCAGGTATTTTTTGTTCTCGTAGGAAAAAGTTATAACTTTTTATTTTTTAGTAGGTAGAAAAATTCAGATGTTAAAATAAACAATACTAATTACACTAAGTCTTATTTAAAAATAAAATTGTAGTTTAAAAATATATTTATTTATTTTTCATTACTAAAAAAACAGTGTTTACTACACTAAGTTATTTTAAGATCTGATAAATTAATTAAAATATTAGTTATTTTCTCTATAACTTTCCTAAATTCTCGTTTTATTCATAGTTTGCCACCAAACAGTAATTAAATTTCCTACAAAAAAGAATAAAGGGAAACTGATAAGTTGTCAGCCCGACCAAAGAAAAAAAAAAAAAAAAAAACAAAAAAAAAAACAAACAAATTCTGATGTATGGTCGTTTGGTCAGATTTTGAAAAATGGGTCGAGCCTCGACCCATTTTTCAAAATCTGACCAAACGACCATACATCAGAATTTGTTTTTTTTATATGCGTGTAATGAGTATGACCTATGATCTGAGAAATAATCAGATAATTTTTTTTTTTTATTTAAAATCCAGTCGTACGAAAATTCCACTTCCTAAAAAATAATTTAGGCAATATTTTTTAGTTTGTTATTGACAAAAAATCTGAATTCACTGACAATTAATTAAAATAATAAAAAATTTTTTCTAAATTATATGTTTCTTTTCTTCATTTAATTTTATGAAGTAATAATTTTTTTTCTAACTTTTTAAGTTTAAGTTTTTAGTTTAAGCTACCATAAAAAGCTGAAAGCAAAAGTTTTTTTTTTTTTAGTTCAGTTGCAAAATAAACAATTTTATGGTGATTATTAATTTATGGAAATCTTTTAAAAATAACGGATTATTACATAATGCACTAGTCACTAATGTAAACAAACAAAAAACAAACAATTAAAAGACCTTTAGTCTTTCTATTCTTGGTCTCAATTAGATACTGAAATACTTGCAGATATGACAGTTTGAGTTCACTGACAGTGATGTGGTTGTTATTTATTTATTTATTTTAGGCTTTTATTGATAAATATGCCAAAATCAGCGTCGTGAAGTTTTTTTTTTTCAAGATCTTCCTTAGCCAAAGTAAAAAGACGCATAGACTGACAGGCAAAATAAAAAAAGTGGATTCGTCGGGATACAGACTGGGTCTTTTCTGGCATGTCAACAATATGGGGGTTACTTGGTGGGATCCATAGTACATTATGGTAGAAATGGTTAGCGAGTTAACCTGATTAAATGTTTACTAAAAAAAAAAAATTACTATTAAAGTTCGATCCTCACTGGGTGTAACATGCTGAATAGCCTTCTTGTACCAAGGTCCTAACCTAAGTAAATATTTGGTGTGGACTCAAACTTCAGGTAATGGTCAGTGAAGAAGCTAGTCTAGTTGACTAAATAATTACTGAGTAGCGAGTTCGATCCTCAATGGATGCTCCATACTTGTGACCTTGTGTCAAACTAAGTTTAGTAAACAACAACTCTGCACATTTTGAAATGTGTACTAGATTATTTAAAAATGGTACCAGCAGTGATTGATTCTGTTGGAAACTGTGGATTCATGCCTTTTCCCAAGGGCGTTAATGCAAAGAAAGTGAATGACCGAAGCTGGAATTTGAACACGGTTTCTTTGCCGATTCCATTTTTTTCAGGCGATAAAGGATAAACTATTTAATTTTTTTTTTTTAAGACCCAATCTTCAATTAGAATGACAGTAAATAAGACGTGTTACAATGCATAATTCAATGAGTAATTATTCTTCATTCATACAAAAAAACATCCCCTTGCCAACAACGAAGTAGTATTCTTTTACGGCAGTCATACTTGATTGCGTGGCTAACGGGTCACCTATAAAACCTGATATTCAATAATAAGGAAAAAAAAACGGTGTTCGATAAGAACAGTTTAAAACTAAAAAAAACAAAAAACTCGATACACCAAAATTATAAATTTAAGCAAGGCATTTATTTAGAAGGGTAATTATTTATTTATTTATTTTTTTTTTTAGAGGAAAAAAAAAAGAACTACATCACCACCAGGACAATTAATTACACAGCAAAAAGAAAAAGAATATCTTAAAATCCGGTTGTTGTTTAAATGTTTCTACAAAACAAATAAATCGATTATATCCACCATCGTACGCACATGATTTATGATGAGAGAAGATTTCATATTTCTATAAATAAATAAAATAAGATGAAAAGATGAAGGAAGGAAAAAAGACAGCATGTGGACATGTATATACAGATCGGAAAGAGCGGAGATTATTTTCATTCGTCAAATGTACTAGTTTCAAAAACTGTACTAAAAATGAGTCGGTAAGCTAAGAAGACAAATTACGTAAAAAGCCGGACAAAACACCGACAAGTTTAAGAGAAAAAAAAAAAAAAAAAAAAGAAAGAAAGAAAGAGTAGAAATGATTATTATTAATGAAACGAAGCCAGAACTAAGTGAAGAAAAAACAAAAAAATGTTCTGATTTCCAGTACGTTTTTTATCGTTTATATAAATTTTTTAAAAGTTTAGGGCCGATTCTGATGGCAAAGATAAATAAAATAAAGATGATGATAGTATTCTCGACAAGAAATATCTTTAAAAATCAAGAACTGGTCGTAAGAAAAAGAGAGAGCATAAAAAAAAAATTCAAACTTAGTTCTCTATTCTCCCCGAAAATAAACACACGTGAAGGAGATCAAAGCTTTTTTCTTTTTTTTTTTTGATTTGTGAAAAAAATACAAGAAATAACGTGTTTATATTTCAGTTTCATCGAAGCGTTAAAATAGGTGCTTTAGAGAAAGATAAAAGAAAGAAAAAAGTACCTAATTACAAAATTTTCCTTTCAATAAAAGCAGATTTCATCTCTTCTACACCGGAGTCACATGTTGATAGTTTATTTACCGTTAAGAACCAAAAAAGCAATCGATACTATTGTTTTTTTTTTCTTCAAATTAATCTTACCTTAATGATTGTCTCGTTATTGGCAGTGTAGCGGCCTGTAACTTAACTTACACGGGGACCAGCACGCGAGAATTCTTGGAGTGAAGAGAAAGATGATGACAGTGAATATTATTCACATGGTCCTCCAGTCGGTTAACCTGCCTCTCTGGCAATCATTGGCAAACTAGCCGTATTCTCACGCACTTACCACACACACTGATGTAGCACCTCACGTGATTGCACAATACCTATTCTTCTCTCTGATTGGCTGCACTCGGATGTCAGGGTTGGGAATGCCCATGTACCGCTAAGATTGAGCTATTTATAAAACATTATTACGTACTGATAAGTCGATTGTGAGCACCATCTTCTATTTCGCAAATTTTTTCTTCCTCCTCCACCATGCATTTCTTACACTAATTAGCATGTCTGAAACATGGGCATCTACATCAAAATTAATACACACCGGGTAGTAAGAATGTCAACTATAAAAATCACAATATTGCCAAATATTACTATGTGGTTTTGTGATTGAATTTATTATTAAAAGAAAAAAATCCTATCTTTTTTTTTTTTCTACTCCAAAAAAGGGTAAAGCAAATATATTAATTTCACATTAAAGTCTTCCAGCCAAAGAAATAAAATCAGAAAAATACATTTTAAATGCTTGACTTTCTTTTTTCAGTGTTAAATACATTGTACAAAAGCAAAAATGGATTTTGTATTTCATCTTTCATTGAATTTAAACTCAAATATAACCGATAAAAGAATACATAGGATTGAGGTGAATCATAACTGATTTTGGACTAAGTTAAAAATTAATCAGAATTTCATCCAGAATTTTATATTAAAGTTCTTGAAAAATTTTGAAGAAAGCAAAAAGAACATATGGATGAAGAAAGAGGTATATAGCTTAGTGCAGCCATTCTCAAACTTTAGGTTATTATCCAGATTTGATGAAAATGCAGTTTTCAGTAGGGTAATGAAGGCTTTTTAGACATTACCTGAAAATGTCTCTGCATGAAATTGAAACCTGAAAAAAAAAAAATTGCATAAAAGCAAATTTTATTCTCAAAGTCTTTGTAAGAAGAAGGAATTTGAAAAAAAATTATGATATAAAAATATTTGTTTGTAAAAATACAAAAGGTGATACATACCCAAAACCAGGGTCAAAGGACCTTGAACATTCTACTCTACTTCCATTTCTTACCACATACTTATGTGAAGCAGGGTTTTCAACAATATAGTTAAAGCAGATACCGACTGTGTCTTCACATGGCCCCAGACTTGCGGCTTGCATTGTTAAAAGAAAATTCACACATTGAGAGTTTAGTTGCCAAAAAATGTATTCCTCCTCTCATTAGTTCTTTTTTTGTTAAGTCATTTTAAATTAGTGTTCTAACTTCTAATTGCTATTATATCATTAACCAATATATACAATATAAACCAATTAGCATAATGGTTTTATTTCATTTATAACTGGATAAGACAGACCTATTTTTTGTACTCTGGGTAATCAACAGTATTGGTACATATGTTTAGGGTAATGAAAGAAAATAGTTTGAGAACCTTTAACTTGGAGCAATGGTTCATAAACTTTTAGGCAGGATTTCCTCTTTCAAGATTTATAGCAATACTCATTATTCACAAGCAAACCTGAACAAATTAATAAAATTTTTTTTAAATAAGTAAGCAATATATTTTCAGTGAAAAGAAATCATTTAAGTACAAAAAAATGGTATGTTTTTATAAGTTGCCACTGGAAAACCTCAAATTATATCTTTGGGGATATTGTGTTAAGCCTAGCAAGTGCCCCAAACAAGAAAACACACTAAATAGGGTGTGAATGACATATAATCACCATTTTCCACATACAAACTAGTTGAAACTCCTTCCCCATCTTTTGAATAGGAATAGAAGTTTATCTCTTGTTTCCTGTTTAGGATTGAGTTCCTGATTCCTTCTAAAGTCTTCTAATTCTCTTTCACTCCCAGTAGCTCCTTTTGTCTTTGTGGCATTATCACCTTGCTTGGGGTGAATTGATTAATAGATAAATAAATAAATATCATCATCATCACCATCATTCAACTGTAGTTGGTATCATCGAGCCAATTCAAATGATCCTTTATTTAGCTCTATAGCATGTGCTCCACCAGCCTTAGATGATATCAGAATAGACAAAATCACAAAAATAATAAATGAAATCTACAACACTGGTGAGATACTGGAAGACCTAAGTAGATCTATTTTTATAGCACTGCCTAAGAAACCAGGTGCAAACGAATGTGAACTCTATTGGACAATCAGGCAAATGAGCCATATAAAAAACTCATCATCTGAATTCTGATGAATAGAGTGTGCAGAAGAATCAAACTGGAGATAGAACAAGAATGGTACAGGTTCATCAAAGACACTGGAACATGGAATGTAATATTTATGCTCAGAATGTTATCAGAAAGAATAATATAAATGAAGAAGGAAACTTTATAGATTCAAAGGTGTTCAATAAAATATGCCACAAAGATCTGTTACTGCTCAGCAGTCTGGGAAGAATAATAAAATAATCAAGAACTTATATTGGCAGCAAACTACCTGCATGCTGATGAAAAATAAGTTCAGTAGATACACAAAAATAGAAGGGATGTAAAACAAGGATGTGTCTCCTCACTGGACTTGTTCAACATATACAGTGAGGTAATTCTGAGAGAATTAGATGCCCTGCTGGGATTTGTTGCTAGTGGAAACAATCTTCACAACATAAGATATGCAGATGACACAGTAATGATAGCAGATGCAGAAAGAAAACTACAAGAACTCCTACAGAAGGTAGTGAAGGAAAGCAAGAAGAAAGGACTCAACATAGTTATTTTCTAAGCATAGCTTAGATGTGGCACAAGGCCGAAAGTATGGGGCACCTAGTGAGGATCAAACTCACTTTTCAGTTGTAACCATTACACCACGTTGAGGTACCCTAAGAAAAGACTCAACATAAATAAAAGACAGAATGCATGGTTGTTATCAAATTACAAATTAGAGATATCAAAATCAAACAAGTACAAAAATTTAAATATCTGGGAAGTGTTTCTAACAGAGGATAGAAAGTGTGACACAGAAATCTGAAGGTGCATTGGGATAGCCAAATATGCCTTCCAAAAGCTAAGCAAAGTATTAAGAAACAAGAAAATCTCATTAGAAACAAAGAAAAGAGTACTGAACTGTTACATGATATCTATCCTCCTATATGGCAGTGAATGCTGGACAGTCTCCTCTCCAT
>OZ010578.1:53284428-53296928 GCA_963932145.1 Acanthosepion lycidas | reverse complement strand
CATAAGGTAGTATTTATATAAAATATAAATTTTATTGTAACTTAATTATGCATAATAGGAGATCAATTGACAATAGATTCAATTCAACTAGAAAAATAGAAAATTAATGCAATGTATCTAACTAACTACAAATCAGAGACATGTCATAATAGATCCTTCCAGCTTCAATAAATCAATAGTGTTTTGCTGCAATTTTTAACATGAACTTGTTAAAAGTTGAATAATTTTAACTAACTCAACATTATGGATAAAAAATCGTGAATTTTATATAGTGTTTTTCAAAACTTAGCACGAGGAAAATAAATTCATGGATTTGGACAAAAAATAACCCCAGAATAATTACGTCAAAATCTGTAAAAATCTTTCATTCTTTAATAGTCAGTTGTGCTTAATTTAATTTGTAACATATAAATGTGGATATAAAAAAAGAAATGTTGATAAGATAGTGAGGGTCACAAAGCACTGTCCAGGGCCTCTAATCAGACTTGCCCCTCATATAAATATATCCTGAAAATTTTACTAGCATTAGGATTTATTAATAATATCTTTATTGTGAAAACATTGACTTGTGTAATAAAAGTATATTTAAACAAGAGAATGTCCCTTCTCATTATGAGGTGGCCCCTGTATCTCAAAATATGAATCCCATAGGAAACTTATGGTCCATAATTAAAAGAGATGTTTATAAGCATGGGAGACAATATTCAATGAAAGAAGATCCCTGGGAAGCAATAAAATCAAATGCAAAAGTAATGCCAAAATGCAAGTAATGCAAAAGACTTGCAAAAAGCCAAAAGAGTAGAAAAGCTTACAAAATTGGTGACTAAAATAGTGATGAAGGTTATAGAATGTCAAGGAGCCCATATTAACATGTAAAATAATAATTCATTCCAGTGTATGTCAAAAAAGTTTTAAAAATACCAAATTAATGGAATAACCCCAACCCAGCCAATCCAGGTATTAATCCAATAGATTATCTTATGGACTGTCATTAAAGAGATAAATATGACAATGGAAAATAAAATCACCCGAGAAGCAATAAAACTGCTGCAAGTAATGTTAAAGTGGAAAGAGTAGAAAATTTAACAAAATCAATGGTTGAAGATTAATGAAGGTTATAGAATGTCAAGGAGCCCATATTAACATGTGAAATAATAAAATAATAATATATTCAGGTATATGTTAAAAAAATTTTAAGGACACAAAATTAGTAGATGGTTTGATTTGGTTGAGTTGATTTTTATGACTTATCGACCCTTTGTGTGTTATTTAAAGCCAAAACATATTTGGGATTTTAAGAATAATTCTTTTTTTTTTCAAAGTGAATATTGCATTAACATTGTTTTTTTAATAAAAATAATTCTTTCAAATACATATATTATTATTTAACCTATAGTTGATTGCAGGAAATGGATTAATATCACCTCCAAGAGTATTTGTGCATCAGTGAATGCAACAGACCCAATAGAATTTGAACTTGGCTCTTCAATTTCTCATTTCAAGCCACTATCCATTACATCACCTGCACATCCATGCAAATTAGTGAAATGCACCCAGCCTGTCCAGATATTAATCCAAGAGAAAACTTCTGGCCGATCATTAAAAGAGATATATATGAGAAATGAAACAATAGTCAAGTAAAAAAGATCTCTGGGAAGTGATAAAATCTGCTGCAGTTATGGTTTTAAAACAGGGCGACTAAAAATTTTGGTTGGTGATATAGGATTTTGAATATTAAAAAGATATTTCAACATATGCTACCTCCCCAAAAAGGAGATATGCAAAAAACCCATATAAAAAAACAAACAAACAAGAGGCTAAATGAAAATAATTGGGTCACATTCCTAGATAAGATATAAATATCCCTGTAAACAAGGAATATTTTTGTATTTTCTATAGTTTTAAAAAGGGTCAATAACATTCAAATAGTTCTTCAATATTTGACATAAGAAAAAAAATATTCGTTGAATTTTTATAGTTACTAGTAGTGTATATTCTTTTTAATTTTATAATTATGAACAAAAATTCTTTAATTTTTTGCCAACACTTAGAATGCTAACCCTAACCATGAAACTAAATTATATATATAATTTTCAATGGTCAAGTTTGTTTTCATTTGTTCTTCAATATGGTAATAGCTGCAGCAGCTTCCACATAAATCAACATCATTTGTTACCTCTCTTTGGTATTTTTTACTGCATTACAAAGTCAGTTTACAAACTAGTAAGAAACTTTTACCAAACAATTTTGATATACTTTTGAATATTTACTATTCTTGTTGGCAATATTTACTATTCTTGTTGGCAATATTTACTATTCTTGTTGGCCCTGTGAAAGTAGTTGTGATTAAAAGCAACACTGGGTGTCATGTCACTAGTGTTTACCACTGGTGGCCTGCTGTCAGACTGCCAGTGTGTTTGTCTCAGCAATGTTACCACTTGTCGACTGCTAGTGACCCACCGTTGGCCCGCTGGTGGCTCCCACCGGAGGATCACTGACATTGCCATTGGCGGCCACTAGCATCTTGCATGTAGAGTCATGTAATAATAAATTCAAGATAATTTAAAAATGTAATTTTCTGTTTATTTTTTTATTTTTCTCTTTTTGATCCAATATGTTTGGACCATAATAAAATGTAGCCAGTGTGGTGCTCACATGGATTGGTGTTTTACTGCAGC
Organism: Acanthosepion lycidas; assembly: GCA_963932145.1. Taxonomy (NCBI): domain Eukaryota; kingdom Metazoa; phylum Mollusca; class Cephalopoda; order Sepiida; family Sepiidae; genus Acanthosepion; species Acanthosepion lycidas. The sequence continues at coordinate 53,294,250 of OZ010578.1, read as the reverse complement.
TGAGTGGAAATTATCTGATGCCAAAATGATTGGGGACACGATTTTTAAAAAAATAAAAGCAGTTTCAAAGCTAACAAAAATTACTAGTCAAAAAGAATGATGGAGATTATAAATGATATTCAATTTAGCTTGTTCGTATAATGTAACAAAATTCCCAAAATAAGTCACTGTCACTATCTTATGAGGATAGATATTATAAGCTGAACATTTTAGAGACTATATTTATCATATAAATATATCTTTTAATAAGGATAGATATTATTAGCTGAATTGAAGTGCCAAATTTGAATTCCTGTCAAATCAATTACATTCACTTACGTGCTAATACCCATGGGAAAGGTATGAATCCTCTTCTTCTCCCCCCCAGCTATGGGGAAATAGCAGGATAGGCCAGGTTCTATAGTCTTGGATGGCAACAGGTCTACTGCATAAAGAAATGGCAACTTACTGCGGGAGAAAATCTGCCTTGTCAGTCATGTATCGAAACATACATGATTGCCTAAGCGTGTATCATGCATATCACATAACTGACTGATTATAAGCTGAACATTTTAGTGACTATATTTATCATCTATATATATCTTTTAATAAGGATAGATATTATAAGCTTTTAATAAGGATAGATATTATAAGCTTTTAATAAGGATAGATATTATAAGCTTTTAATAAGGATAGATATTATAAGCTGGTGGGAGGCATGGTAGAGTAATGGATAGTGGCTTGGATTGAGAAATCAGAGAGCCAAGTTTGAATTCCAGTCAAATCAATTATGTTCACTTACATGCTAATACCCTTGGGAAAGGTATGAATCCTCTTCTTCTCCCCCAACCCCAGCTATGGGTAAATAGCAGGACAGATCAGGTTCTATAGGCTTGGATGACAACTGGTCTACTGCCTAAAGAAATGGCCAACTACTACGGGAATAAAAACTTCCTTGTCAGTCATATATCTTTTGATACATGATTGCCTAAGCATGTATCACGCATGGCACATAACTGACTGATTATAAGCTGAACATTTCCAAGACTATATTTATTATATAAATATATCTTTTAATAAGGATAGATATTATAAGCTGAATATACAGTGATTATATTATCATATAAATATATCAGTTAATACCAATTTGGCACCAAGCAAAGTTAATACAATTTTATTGCAAAGAATTGACTTGCATAATAAAATCTGACATGTTTTCTACTTATGCTATATCCAATCAGGTTGTGGGCAATCATGGCTCTCCACAGATTCCTTTTCTTTATTATCTTATGAATTGAGATGATTTTTTTGGAATAGATACTGGAGTGATATACCTACTGCTTTCTCAATTGTTTTAAATTTAAGGTAGTACTCCTCCTAGACAGAGTACCAGCCGAGAGTCCAGTCAACTCTTCTATTTTACCCCAAATCCAATCTAGTGTCTAATAAAAAAGACGAAAGGAAAATTTATCTTAGCCAACACGTTTCATCATCTGAGGGACTTCATCAAGGTAAATGATAAAGTCCCTCACTTGACGAAACACATCGGCAAAGATAAGTTTTCCTTTTCCCTTCTTTCATATTGTCCTTTTACAGATATACTGTATCGGATATTTTTATATAGTGTGTAATAAAACCTGAGTAAACAACATATATTCAGTGCATGAAAGATAAGTGTTTCAGAGTTTAAAAGATATATAAAGGTTTCCTATTTCTCAACACTAAATAATTCCTATTTTGTTTCTAAATTTCTTCAAGCTAAAAATTTTTCTAAATTTAACTATAGATGATAGAAGGTTTGAAATTTCATCAACTGAAATTAGTAAACTAGTTTTGAGAAAGTACAATAATGCTTCATATATTATAATATCTCATCTCAATAATGTCTCCTCATAATATCTCAAATTATAAAGAACTAGCAGCATGGCCCGGTGTTGCCCGGGCTTGATTCAAATATCGTACGACTCATACAGCAATTGCTATCACTTGACTTAAAATATTTTTGCTCTTCCTTGCCTTTAAAGGAGTGCCCTTTGCCGTGCTGATGTTGCTACATGCCTTACTTCTTGCCTATCTCACACTGCAAATTTTTTCTAAGCTCTATACTAAACATTAAATGTGTTATGAAAAAAGAACTAAACAAAATGAACACAAAACAATCAGCTTTAAAAAAGGACTCGTAACTGGAAAAACTGAATGAAAAAAGAATGTTAACAACAAATACTTTTTCACAATAACCCAGTTCTGCAGAATCAGAATCAATGTTGAGTTTAAGCAAGTGAATGAGCCAATTGAAGTAAAGTGCCATGCAGATTTAAATTTTTCACACTTGTGATGAATGCAGCTATCGATTTTTTTTGCATGCTAGCATACTAGTTAACATTCATGTCAGTCATCTGTTGACTCTCATGCTGGCCAATAGAATCTTCCTGCCTATTCGTGGCAGCCAGCTATAGGCTCTCACTCTGGCCAGTAGAAAATGGCTGCAAACTACATGAAAACTGCCGTAGAAGCATGAAAAAATCAATTATTTCCACTATCGATGGGAGTTGGGAAATGTAAAGTCAGTCTTGGCATTTCCGCTAACTTGGAGCATGTGCATGTAAATTTTGGTGCAAATCCATTGAAAATTGCGGCCATGTATTCGTTACACACACACACATACACACATCCTGCCTTTTATAGATAGAGATATTGTAGACTATGGGTACTGATCATTTAAGCATTCCATACTACATCCAAAACAAATCTACCAATTGAAGACAACAATCCTGCTTTCCCTCACTGATTATGAGGTGGGAGTGGGGGTTCTCTGCTGATGACATAGTCATTTATATTTGGGATAAGAATGATCTTGAACTAAAAAAAATCAACATCCTCTACCAAGTGTTCTAAGAAGTAGGACTCAAACCTTTCTAAAACAGAAAATATGATCTGGAATTGAAATGAAAGCAATGATGGCACCTATCCTGAATCTATCATAAAAAAAACAAGATGTTGAATTAGAAAATGCTAACACTTTAAATACATTGGTGTATGGCTCAGTTATAACAAATTTAGCATAGGATAAAATTGAACATATGCTAACCACCAGGAAATTGACTTGTGCTCTCAGCTGACATGATGTGGAAAGACTATATTGAATCAATTGCTAAGTCAGCTGCTAAGAAAGTGGGTTCACTGAGTCATGCAAGACAATTTTTTCTCTCCAGAATCTTTCTTACACATCTATAAATCTACTATTCCTGCATGCTTAGAATATTGCTGTCATATATGGTCTGGTGCCCCCTTGAACTCCTTGATAAAATCCAAAGAAGGATCAGCAATATTATCGATCCTGATCAGGCAGCTCAGCTTCAGTTACTTTCCCACTATTTCAAGTTTACCTCTCAGTGCCTTTTCTATAAATACTTTCATAGTACTTGTTCAGATGAGCTCTTTGCCATGGTACATAGAATTTTAATAAATCCCATCAATTTACAATTGAGCTGATTATATGTAGTCATAAATTCTATGCTAACAGTTTCTTTTCTTGCACTTCTTGCTTGTGGAACAACCTTCTGGCTCCATGCTTTCCAGCCAACTCTAATCTGCAAAAAGTTAAATGCAATGTCAGTCACTATCTACTGTCCCCCTGATTACTCTTTTCTCTTCCCGCTCATTATTAATGTTTCTGTTCCTAATTCTCCCACACCTTATAACTCCTTGTGTTTTAGTAGCTTTACTGCTTTGCCTGGGGTGGTACAAATTTAAAAAAAAAAAAAAAGAATAGGCTGTGCTAGAATTAGATTCACTTAAATTATTGTAAATTATTACAAAACCAAAACATAAACCTGTAAACTTAAGACATTTTCTTAAATAGCCTCATCAGATTGTGATTTTTATATGGATATCATACATGGCACCCAACCTGTTCCAAAATAACTAAACTGTCAGTTGTATACAACTGCTTTCTAAGATCAATGGTTAAAAATGATTTCGAGTAAGTGGAGCATATGGATTTTGTCAAAAGACCACATTTCTTCAAAGCTTATGGACTTGCCCTACAGAATCAGGAATAAAGAACTGCGCCAAATAACAGAAACCACATCACATCACTTGAGGACCTTCAACAGCAGCGAAAGCTGAAATGCAACTTGAACATTAAATAATGACACAATCAAAATGTTGACATTCCAAACTATTAATGGTGCAAAAATAATGTCGTTTTCTCACACAGTAACATATGTGAGAAAACGACATTATTTTTGCACCAACCTAATACTTCAAATAAAAGGTTAGATAAAGAACAATAACAGCTACTGAATTTGAGAAACCTATTTTCCTGAAAAATTGTTTGAAGAGAAATATTTTATAAATTTCAACTGAGAGTAGTACTTCTTGCTTGGTCAATGAATGCCAAATTTTTCCTTATAAGGAAAGGGCTTATTAATATCACTATTACCATAAATGTTTTAAAATTTCATCAACTGAAATCAGTAAACTGATATAATTTTGAGAAATTAAAATAATAGTAGTTACCTGATAAGCTTAAACAAAAGAAAAGCCTTTCTTCAATGATATTTAGGTTTGGGGTAATAGTAGATTGTTTATCAGTTAATTTTATCATTTGTTGTAGGAGTCAGATAGCTGCAAAGTAGGCTAGTGGGATGATTATACTCAAAGCATTTATACTAATTTAGACGAAGAGTGTGTCAATGAGTTACATTGCTTTAACAGACATTAATTCATGAAATAGCCAGTGAAAGGAATAGAGTTTGTAGTAAAGAGATTTGCATGTGACAAAGTGGATTTAGCAAAAGTGTTCTCAATATAAATTAGAGTAAAAAAAATTAAAAACTTTATATTTTAAATGAAAGATAAGTGAGATTTTTAAAAAACATTTTCTCATAAAAATATTCAAAATTTATGACATTAAAGCACATTGTGTTCTGTTGTAAGATTTAATGACATCAGAATCACCAAATTTTATTTTATTTTAATCACTTCATCCTCAAACAAGGCAATAAAGCCATTAAGATGCAAGGGGTTACAGATTGTGAGAGAATAGGAGAAAAAAACACTATTAAGGACAAAGAATAATAAAAGAAGAGGACTCGAGAAAACAGTAGATAAGATGAAATTCAAACCTGGGTCTCATTTTCAAAAAAGGAATGTTCTAACCACTCAGCCATATGCTTAGATGATTTTTTTAATATACACAATATTATGTACACTATTTACATTATTTGGACTATTGTCCTCATTTTTGTTGCTATATTTATTACAACGTTTCGGCGATTGTACACTCCGGCCTTCTTCAGGTGGTTGGAATGTTGAACTGAACCCTTTATTTCGCTCACTGAGGTAGACTGTTCTAGTTCCACGTGCCATGTTTAATGGATATCAGTTATCAGTTATCTCCTGTTAATTCCTCTCTCTAAGTTCTCCACTGCCTTAACCGGGTATTGAACTCATCCTTGAGGACACATGGCACAGTGGATAAAGGCATTGGTTAGATATTCAGTGACAAAACCCAAAGAGTGTGAGTTCAATACCTGGTTAAGGCAGTGGAGAACTTGGAGAGGGGAATTAACAGGAGATAACTGATAACTGACATCCATTAAACATGGCATGTGGAACTAGGACCGTCTATCCCAGTGAGCGGAATAAAGGGTTCAGTTCGATGTTCCAACCACCTGAAGAAGGCCGGAGTGTACAATGACCGAAACATTGTCATAAATATGGCGACAAAGATGAGGACAATAGTCTGAATAATGTAAATAGTGTACATAATACCTCATCTTAGAAATATAGACAGATACGCAATTTTATGCTGATAAATAGAAAAGATTTCCTAAAAACAGCTAATTTGACAAGTTTTCTTTTCCCCAAATTTTTATTGTACTCTTCTTCTACGAGTTCTTTGTAGCTTCTATTATTAAAGATTCCTCATTTGTCACATGTATTTGTCCATGTTATTCTCAGCATTTATCAGTAGAGCCAATTGAGTCACTTTGTCTTTTCTTGATTTGTGACAAAACTTGCACAGCAGTTGTTCCAATTTTTTTTAATCATTTCACCTCAAGCGAGGCAATAAAGGCACTAAGACACAAGGGGTTACTGAGTGTGAAAGAATATTATCAAAAGAAAAACATTATTAAGGAGAGAGAGCAATAAAAGAATAGGAATTAAGAAAATAGAATATAATGATTGTCATTGCATTTAAATTTATTGAAGATCAAAGTTGGCTGTAAAGCAAAAAGCCAGAAGTGTTCTGCAAGTGAGAAGTGTGAGAGAAGAAACTGTTAACATAGAACTTATGGTTCCATCTAGTAATTTCAACTTTAAAATGATGAAACCTTTCCACCAATCTAATACTGTCCTTAAATTCACAAAGTCTAGGTACCATAGAAAAAAAGCTTATCAAAGTAATTGTGACAAAAGTATTTATAGAAAAGGCACAAGGAAGCTATATTACAGTGGTGGTAAAATAACTGAAGCAAAGATGCCAGGTCAGGACTAATAAAATTGCAGATTCCTCCTTGGATTTTATCAAGAATCTCTAAATATATAGCAGAAGCTCCAAACCAGATGTGGCAGCTATATTCCATGCATGGATGAATGGTAGACTTATAAATATGTAAAATATATTCTGCCATGAAAAATTGTCTAGCATGACAGTGAATCAACTTTCCCAGCAGCAGACCCAGCAATTGATTCAATATAATCTTTTCACTTCAAGTTCAAGAGGACTAAGTATTATTGTGTAGATGTACTTATTAATATTCACATGAAACTAGTTCAGTTCCTATTGATTCACTGATAGCAAATTGATCAAATTTGAAATCTAAATTATTTATTTAAAATACTACATTTAAAAACATATATTCAGTTTAAATACAGAAAGCATAAAACTGACTTTGCACTTTTTGGTTTATACACTTTTCCTGTTACCTAGGGTTTGTGAGACAAAATGCAAAATTGATGTCCATTTCAATTTCATTCTAATTTTGCATGTAGGTATATTTTCATGTGTGCATGCCTATTTTAATTCGATGAAACACCTAAAAATGTCTCTACAAAATTAAAAAAAAAAGAATTTTTAAAATAATTGTATTTATTACCAAATAATTTCTAAAGAGTTCAAGTTTTTTTTCAATATTTTTTTCTTGTGTCCAAATTTATGCTGAGTTGGAAGGAAATGTATTATTCCAATGTCTTATTTTAACTCAGTCAAATTGTATGTGTGTGTGTGTGTGTGTGTGTGTATGTGTACATTAAATGGCACAAGCACATGTAAGTCATTCAATGCAGATATAAGCATATACATTACATATGGAAAGTCATATGCAGACAGTGTGTGATGAGCAGAGAATCAGCTCTTCTTTTATATTATAGATTCTTGTAAAAAATGTTTATGTTACAATAAAAACATGTAAAATGTCAGTGATTGCAGTCCAATATGACAGCAGCAGGATCAGCAGCAGGCAAGAAAGAAGAACATTGTATTTAAGACTCTAAGTTCCTAGACTCAGGATTGTCCCATAGGACAATAGTCTATTTTTTTTTTTTTGTTTGTTTTTTTAATCAGTATCACCCCATGCAAGGTAGTAAAGCTACTATGACTCAAGGGGTTATAGGGTGTGGAAGAATTAGGAACAGAAACATTAATAATTAGTGGGAAGAGGAAAGAGTAGTCAGGAGGACAGTGGATTAAAATGTTGGTTCATGAATTTGTGGACATAGTAATTTTGAGTTGAATCCCAAATTCAACACTGACAACTTTTCAGCAACTCCTGCAGCCAAGCCATCCTCAAATGTAATGCCCTCTATACCTTTGCCAGTATGGTCGAGACAAGGGCCATGTAGTCTGGGCAGTGTACAGCCTCTATAGACCATTATCCAGATCTGTGCCCTAGATTGGTCATTCCAGTCTCAGTACCAAATGACAGAATTTTGATCAAACAGGGTGCTACCTTAGCTCACAAAATTAACGAATGCCTCCTTAGGGAAAACAGTTGCTAACTTTGTATATACTTTGCTGATTAAAAATACCTATCTCCTTTTTCTTATATTAATTCTATTTCAGCATGCATATTAAAGAGATAGAAGGAAGCCTATCTTTATCTCCCCTTGCCTTCTCTCTTTTCTTGCCTCAGTCATTTTCAGGTTGACTACTACAATAGGAAAAAGATGTGCATTTTCTCTCTTGTCAATATCTCTCCCTGTTTAGTCTCAGGACACACTACTTATCAGTCAAAGAATATTGGTAACAAGTTAATTAATGTAGTGTGTTTAATCTTCACAAGGTGAATCCACTGTTGTAACCTTGTGCAAGACTAAGTTAAACCTAGTAGATATCTAAGTTAAGTGAATCATAATATTAAATATTATGCATTTATATTTTCCATTTCTAACTGGCTAAATTTACTTACATTTATTGTATGTGACACATACAGTAAGTGCAATAAACTTAAGATTGTGTGAAAATGAAATAAAATCAATAAGTAAATTAATAATAATGAATAATAAAAAATAAACTTTCCCATGAAGCTAGTAATAAAGGAATCATAAAATTTTATTCAATACAATACACTGAATACACAAAAAATAAACACAACAAACATATTTATTTACCTAAAAGTTATCAAAGAAGTTGATATTAGTAATAAAATAGTTATATTACACTAAGTGTACACATATCCAAATCTCAAAAACTAAGCTGCAAAAATGGTTAGTGAGATTTGTGAAACTGGTGTTTACCTTTTTAAGATATAATCAATATTTGCTTTGGAATTTGCTGCATCCAATCAAGAGAATTGCTTTCAAATGTTCATCAGTCAACCATGTTATATATGCTGAGTTTACATAAAACATCATTTTTGAAAATGTTTGCTGACAGACATAAGTTGTTGCAAACACTGATGGCATACTAGAGGAAAATTTCTTCAACTTTGAAAACTCATCATTAGGTAAACAGCGATAAAATTCAAGAAGTTTTCCTTCCCCGTGCTTCTCTTTCAACAAGTCACTTGCTTGTAAATCAATCTAAAACTTATAATAATGCGAGATGAAAAAATCAGATTGGCTAAATTTTGGCATTTTTACTTACATTTATTTTAATTTTTTCTACATAGTAAGTTTAGCTACAATCTATTGATAATTCTATATAAATAATTATACTTTAGCTCATTTGTGGCACAGTGCAGCAGCAGGCTGGATGAACTGATGTTACAGGCCAGATCTGGACCACAGGCCATAGTTTGATGACTTCTGTTGTAGATGGACTACTTTTTTGGGCTGTCAAGCTCCATCTATCTGAAGCAGCATTATGAGGCCCCTTCACCCATTCTCTGGCTTGGAGCTGGACTTGGTTGTCGGAGGCTATTTGTGACACATGCCATAGAAGCATTTTATATAGTGGGAGCTTGTCCCCACTGTCACCTCCAGCTATGACAACTTGCTTTTTATAAGTTTCTCAAAAGTGCTTAATAAAGATGTATATATGATATCAAGGTTCAGTTACAAATTTTTTGTACTGCAGAATTTAGTAAGTGTTCGAATTAACTGTCTATTCTTAGTAATGAAAAGTCCTAATTTCTGTTCATGTGAAGAATTGTCTTTATAGAGAGTCCTTCATTAATTGGTGTGAGACAGCATGAATAGACTTAATTGAAACTGAACTTGCAGAATGTCCTTCTCTGACATGAACTGATTAGAACAGTCTACTTATAGATTGTGAGTGGATCAAGTCATAGTGTTTTTCAAATTTTGGGGCATAGTCCTGATTGGTCATAAAATTTCTCTTTGTTATTTTAATATTTTTCTAACAATCTGGAATTAATGTTTAGACACTATGTA
>OZ010578.1:53254428-53276928 GCA_963932145.1 Acanthosepion lycidas | reverse complement strand
TTGCATTTAAATTTTTGAAGATTGTAGATTATCAGGGAAGTGAGGAAATGGAAGGGAGTTCCACAGTCAGGAAGTATGAGAAAAGAAACTGTTGGAGTAGAAGTGGCAGTTACATTTAACAATTTTGATAGTAAACGTGTGGGACCTAGATGCCACACTTAAATTCATGTAGTCAGGGCACTAGAGAAAAAAGCTAATCAGAGCAACTGCCATGAAAATATTTTTAGAAAAGACAGAGGGAAGCCACTGAAGTCTAGATGCCAAATAAGGATCACTTACATTGCAGATCCTTCTTTGGATTTTGTCAAGAACTTCAAGATGAGTAGCAGGAACACCAGACCAGATATGGCAACAGTATTCAATGCACAGACAAATGGTAGATTTGTAAATGTGTAAGCTGGACTCTGACAAGAAAAATATGGCATGATACAATGAACCAACTTTTCTTGCAGTAATTGCAGCTATTTTTTGTAACCTAAGGAAGGTTACTGAATAGAATAATCAAATGAAAGTTGATAATGAACGATAATACTTGGGACAAGAACAACACATATAAGATTTGCCATTTGCGCATAGAAGAAGGAGTTAACTGCTAGAAGTGAGTCAAGTGAATTCCACAATGAATCTTCAACTGCCGACCAACATACACTATTTATTACTGTATTTATTTGAACAGGGACATACCCATTATCATCCATAGGTATACTACAATACTAATGATTCAATGTAAGTGTTCCACTTCAAGTCAGTTGAAAATGTGAGGCTAAGAAGATACAGTGAGATGATCTCCAGGAGTTGAGCATCAACTGTGCTGATGGTGGGCAGGGAAGTTTCTCTATGGTGGTTAAATGATAGCAGTTTAGTTTTGGAGGCATTAAAATTAACAAGCCATTTCTTGCCCTAGTCAACCACAGATTGAAGGTCTTTTTCAAGAGCAGCAGCCAGGTTAACTTTGTCAGCTCTGACAGATTTGCTATTGAGACAGGAGTAAATGGTAGTGTCATCAGCATAAATACTTACTTGGGAACTGATGGCATCAGGAAGATCATTGATAAAGATCAGAAACAGCATAGAACCCAGGATAGAGCCTTGGGGGACACCTGCATTTGTGAGAAATAATCTGGAAACAATCCTGTTCAGAACAACCTTCATTACATGATTCAATAGAAATGATTGAATTAAATCAAACAATCATCCTCTAATACTGTAGCCCTGAAGCTTATATAAAATACAAGCATGTCAAACCCTGTCAAATGCCTTTGAGATATCTAGAGCCACAGCTCAAACTTTTCCATTATTATCAAGAGCTTGATATACATATTCAGTGATGGCTGTAAGCACATCAGTGGTAAACCAGGCAAAACAGAAGCCATATTATTTGTTAGAGAATAGGTTGTGAGAGGTAAGATGCTTAATCACTTCAGCATTGATTAAAACCTCAAATACTTTTCCAAAAAGCAGTAGGAGACTAATAGGGCAATAGATAGAGGATTCAGGTGAGAACCAAGGAGATTAACATGGTTTAACTTGGTATTTCCTTGCTGAAATGAAAGCATTGATTCCAGATTTCACTCAGGAGAGGATATCAGATACACATTTTTGAACAAGATGATTAAAAATGGGGACATCACAAAGGAAATCCCAGAATGAAATCACAGAGTGAGTCCCAATCTGCTCGTTGATAACAGAAAGATATTCTGTTGGTGGGAGGTACTTGGCTGGTGGGGGAATGGAAGTAGATGTTTACAGACACTACCACATGATCAGTTGCCAAGAGGGCAGAGCTGCATAATATGACAAGAGTCAGGGATAGGGGTAAAAAAAGATATCAAGAAGAGATGCTTGTCCGTCAGGCTTACTGGGGAAATGCGTGGGGAAGTCAACCACTTGCATGAGAGATTGAGAAGTTAAAGGTTTGGATGCCAGTGAGGTCAGTGACAGAGTGTTTAAGCAACCTGGTATGGTGGGCAATAAAGTCACTGAACACAAATATATTTGCAAACAGGTCTGGGGAGATGGCCTTGTCTATATTATCAGAAATGCTATCTTGAGAGAAAGGGGCATGGTAGAGAAAGAGATAGTCACATGTAGGAATGGTCTGAAGTTTCAAGGGAGAGTTCTCTAGCCAGTGGAAGATATTTGGAAACATAAACTCCCAGGCCAAGCATGAGGACATTAAAGTCTTTTCTAAGGAGAGGAAGGTAGCCAGAAATCGAGAAATCAGAGGAGGGATTGAAGAGTTAAGATTAGTTTCGCAGAGAGCTAGAATGTCTGGAGACTTTTTGAAGAGGAACAATTCCACTCTGCAGAAGTTGGTATGAACACCATGAAATGAGAAAGTCATGATGTGTTATTTTATTAAGGAAACACCTAGGGGAGTAGTAGCAGTCGGTTGTCTAATGTAACATGTGCAGGAAGAGAACTGCTGAAGATTGCAACATAGTGTGGCTTTAGGGTTGCTCACTGGAGTTGCTTGCAAGAGACACCCTTCCATTCACCGACATGGCACTGCAATAACCTCAATATTTTGCAACCGCTGATCAGAGCAGTCTCTTAAGACACTATGCAAGAATTCAGGCTCCTAACTACCAGTCAAGAACAGCAACCAGAAAACTGCCAACCTGGTACCCTCAGTATGAACAACAGACATTGCCACCATACACACACATCACAAAAAATTCATGACAGCACCACTATTAAGACCTGAGAAAAGGAAAGGAACCAGGAACCCTTTTTAAACAGGAAACAAGGGATGAGATTCTACCCACGTTCAATAGAAGTGGGAGGAGTATGGACCAGGCAATAGGAAAGCTAATCTACTTCTACAGTTTTGAAATCAAGAAGTCAGAAAAGAGTTTCACAAGTAATTAGTGTGATAGAAGAAACTGTTAGCATAAAACTTATGGTTACATCTAACCATTTCATCTGTAAAATGATGGGACCTTTCCGCCAATCTAGTACTGCACTTAAATTCATAAAGTCTAGGGACCATAGAGGAAAGTTCATCAGAACAATTACCATGAACGTGTTTATAGAAAAGGTTGAGGGAAGCTACATTAGTGGTGGGAAAGTGACTGAAGTGAAGATACCAGGTCAGGACCAATAACATTGCAGAGTTAATTCTTTTTTTATTTTTATTAATTAAATTTTTTGATTTTTTTACTGCTATTAATTCCTACAGATACACTTACAGATTTGGTTCCATAATCAAAGTAATATGTAAATGGGCAAGACATTTGAATAGTTTAATGTGCTAGGATAAAGAAGCTTCATTACTAAAAAAAAATTAAACAGGAAAAAAAATAAAAAATAAAAATTTTGGAAATATTGCTTAAAAAACTGAACAGTATCTGAGGATGCCTGTTTACTAGGGCAGCTAGCCAATTCCTGTTGCAGACATCTGCTCAGGCACGTTTGTGCTTGTTCAACACCCATAGAGCACATCTGTGACTTATACTGCAACTATGATGGGTGGACCTTAGTTACAATTTCTGGGAGAGAGTGCGTGATCAACAGTCTAAACAAGGCCAGCACGATGACTTGTGACTTCATGCAAGCACAACCATTGACAGCTCCCAAATAGTTTTGTCTACCCAATTTCACTCACAAGGCTTGGGCAAACCCATGGTATGGTTTTCAGGTACTTTCCAAAGGTACTACACACTAATATTGCCTCCATTGCTAACATCAAGAAGTTACCTTCCTAACAAATCAACTATGATGAAATTTGAACCTCGGCCTTATGGTCAGCAAGTGAATGTTTTAACTACTCAGCCATGTGCCCATATGAGTTTTTAATATACAGAATATTATGTTGATAATAAGAAAAGATCACTTTTATCCATCACTCTCTTTTTATTTCTAATGTTATTTTTCTTAAAAGGAAACTTAATGTGTATGCACATATGTAAATGAGAATCAAATGACTTAAGCCAAGCAACTGGCCAATATTTCTTACTGTTTCTCTCTTTTCAGGGTGTTTAACAAGGTCTAATTTCACTTCCATGATAATGGCTTTCCTTTTCCTCAAAGCACCATCATCAGAAGAGGTTACACTGTGCTTGGGAGCCATAAAGAAGGGCAATAAGCTTCCACAAACACAACACAAATGAAATAGAGTGAATGCACAACAATCTAACATGGCATACAACCAGGAACTGACTGACGTTGCCTTATGTATGAGGCAAACAGTAGAAGTTGAAACAAGATTTTAATGGAAATTGTCACAGGTCAGGACTGCCATAAGTTGGGGGCTTATTGTACAAATGAAAGCAATACACTATACAAACAAGACTCTTCACAATCAAGGCACTTCACAAAAATTATCTTTTCTAAAGAAAGCACAGCTGGCCTTAGGAGTTTTGGAGCCAAATTAGAAAAACGGGAGGCATATGGTTCACTGCCAAGGTATTTGTAGAAACTGTTACACATATATTTACATACTTGTCTTTTTAACCTTTTCAGAGAAATAAATTTATACCCTGTTCTATGATTAGTTGACACAATATTTAATTCAATTAGAAGAAAAAATGTCAAAATTTAAACAATTTATACAACCCCTATTGACTTTTAACTGCATCTCGGGTTCAGTCATTTTCTCACCATCATAATATCGTTTCATTGCACATTTTCTATAAATGCTTACATGGTAACTGTTCAGACGAATGTTCCTCTGGGGTACTTAGACTTTGTGAATTGAATACTAGATTGGTAGCAAGGTTTCAGAATTTTACAGTTGAAATAGCTAAAGGTAACCATAAGTACTATGCTAACAGTTTCTTCCATCACACTTGCTCATGAAACTCTCTTCCAGCTTCCTGTTTCCCAGTCAACTTTGATCTTCAAAAATTTAAATGCAATATCAATTGTTATTTTCTGTCTTCTTAATTTTTGTTTTTTTTATTGTCCTCTCTCCTTAATAGTGTTTTTTTTTTTTCTCATATTCTCTAACACTCAGTAAATCCCTTGTGTCTTAGTGATTTCTTTGCCTTGCTGGGTTGAAATGATTAAAAAAACATTCAATCAAAAATTTAAAAAAATCCTTTTCTTTATCAAATCTGCAATACAGTGTCAGTTATATGTTGCAATGTGTGACCGGGTGTAGCAGACAAAATTAGATTAGATTAGCCAAGGGCATAACGCTTTAGACACTGACCCAGTTGGGAGTGTTGGTTCCAGTTGGCTTAAAGCCCACTCTAAAAAAACCAAGTCACTATACAAAATGATTGTTTAAAAAGCTGCACTATAAAAACAAAAGGAAGTAACTTACAAACATGTTCTATGGATGTGTGTGCTGCATAATGGTTATAAGAGTGAAAAGTGGACTTGGCATGCCAAGTTCCAATTCTGATCAAATCTATTTTGTTATTTTTCTTTTGATGACATAGGCTTCTTTCAAGACATAGGCAATCATAGCCCTCCACTTCCCCCTATCCCTTGTGACTCTCAACAGGTTTTGTGTTTCTGCCAATCCCCCCCCCCAACCACACTCCACCATCCACCTGCCCAAGCCTGCCACATATGTCATGCACTGCTTTCCCCTGTCTCTTTTTACCTCTATTTCTCCCCAGGAGTATCAAATACTCCAAGCCCTCCTTTCTCATCACATGTCCCAGAAATTGCATCTGCCTCTTCCTTATGTTAAGCATAAGCTTCCTCCTTGTTTGCATCCTCTCCAAACCTCATCATTGCTCACATGCTTGGTATATGACATCCTCAGCATCCTTCTGTAGAAAGATATCCTTAGAAGGGCAGAGTGGGCTTTCTTGCCTTGAATGGCAGTTAATCTAAGAAAATGAAAAGACTGAATTCAGAACCAGTCTAAATCAGGATGGAGACCATCAGGCTATCTTGTTTTAGACACAGCCACTGTTGCTATGACTATATGTCCATATGGTTTCCCTAAGACTGTAATGGGGAACAGTACTTATGGTCATGTCTATACAAAGAAGGTATAAGACAAATAGACCATGATATAAACAAGTCAATATACAAGCAAGATACAAGAGAAACAAGGTAACATACAAGCAAGACCTTTAAAAAAGGTCATATACAAACAACACAAAGAAGATACTCTATGAGGTAATGCTGAAAATTTCTTGGCCCAGCCATAAAGTTATTCAAAAATATTTGGCTTACAGATATATCACATTGAAATGCCAGTTCTCACTGAAGTTAAGCAATGCTGAGCCTGATCAGTACCTAGATGGGTGACTACCAGGTGCTTTAAGCTTGGATGTGTGGGTGGTGTAATGAAAAACAGCTCAGAATAGGAAATTGGAAACCTGAATTTTGATTTTAGTCAAATGCATGACCCCCTCATTCAGATTTTCTAGGAAAACATATCTGTGGGTTTTTGCATCCAAAATGTCAACAAAGCAATTATTAATGAATTAAAGGGTTTATTTTTAATCTGACTTTTTTACTACTTCAATTCTTTAAAAGGGCAAATAGAACCTTTCCATGCACTCTAAAGCCTGCAGAATCAGACAATGGGGATTCAGGCAGTAATATGCAGAACGTGGTGGGGATAGTGTGATGACCCCAGGCATCTATATCAGGAAAGGCATCCTTTCAAAGAGTGAAATAAAAATTTAGTTTATATTTAATTTGAATAAAATGTTTATTTCATGATTCATCTATATTTACAAATTAAAAATGTCTTCCTTTCTCACATTTCTCAGTAGTAGGCCCTATAGGCACCCCACTAACTGAGTCTTAGGGGCATATAATCAAGGAGTTGGCTCCAAGCATCACCAAACATCATGAAACCTCTGCATGTCACTGGATGCAGGTTCAAACTTTGCTCAAGGGCACATTTTCTTCAAGTTTTCTTGAGGTCACAGGCTGGTAGATGGAATAAACAGTTTTAAACAAAAAAACAGGGCATCAACACAAATATGGGCATCCCCTAAAAATAACATTTGAAGTAACACAATACTGTATAAAGCAAAGCACTATGAAAGCAAGAGACTTTACAAAGAAAACATACAAGTAAGAGACCATGTAAACAGAAAACATTGCAAACAAGACACTATACAAACCATCTACTATATAAAACAAGACACTGTACAAACAAATCAGTGTTAAGACACTATACAACAAGTCACTGTACAAAATACATTGAAGTCTGACACTTACAACAAATGAGTACTTATTAACCTTGTTTCATTATTAGTAGACTAAACAATTTAAATCCTAACAGTGAGTAATTTGAAAGGCTTTCATTCAAAGAAGAGTTATCTTAGGAAAACAAAAAACTCATTAATTACAAAAAAAGAAAAAGAAAAGAATATCAAATAAATAAGCAAATCACAGACATAAAAAAATTTAAAAGATAACTTCAATAATAAAATTCACAAGATGGTTTCAATAATAACAATCTCCAAGCTGATTTCAATAATAAGAGTTTAGAAGATGGTTTCAATAATATGAATTTACAAGATGACTTCAATAATAAGAATTTACAAGATGTCTTAAATAAGCATTTAAAATCTGGCTTCAATAATAAGAATATATAAGGTGGCTTCAGTAATAACAATCTACAAAGTGGTTTCAATAATAACA
Organism: Acanthosepion lycidas; assembly: GCA_963932145.1. Lineage (NCBI taxonomy): Eukaryota > Metazoa > Mollusca > Cephalopoda > Sepiida > Sepiidae > Acanthosepion > Acanthosepion lycidas. The sequence goes on along the minus strand of OZ010578.1, from coordinate 53,269,362 downwards.
ATCTACAAGATGGTTTCGATAATAACAATCTACAAGATGACTTCGATAATAACAATCTACAAGATGGTTTCGATAATAACAATCTACAAGATGGTTTCGATAATAACAATCTACAAGATGACTTTGATAATAACAATCTACAAGATAACTTTGACAATAAGAAGTTACAAGATCGCTTCAATTTTAAGAATTTAAAATATGGCATCAATAGTATGAATTTTAAAGATGGAAGAATATAGAATATTTTTACAAATTCAAGTAATAATTTTAAAAATGTTGTTAAAATAGAATATATTTTATACATTCTGTATAGTAAAAAATTTAAAATTTTATACTACATAGCATTTGTGGTCTTTATTTGATTAACAATTAACATCTTCACAGCAGCTAACAAGATAAAACTAAACTCTCTCTATTAATCATCTGAGAGATTCCACTCTGCCTTCCACCAGCATGACTGATGCTAACATCCAGGAGAGTGACTTACTGTGCCTTTTCGGGTTAATGTTCTTGGCTGACATGAAGTGGAAAGACTATATTGAATCCATTGATAATTCAGCTAATGAAGTTGTTCGCTGTGTTTTGCTAGACAAGTTTTCTCTCCAGAATCTATCTTACATATCTATAAGTCTACCTATTCATCGATGCTTAGAATATCACTGCCACATATGGTCTGGTGCTCCCGCCATTTATCTAGAGATCCTTCATAAAACCAAAGAAGAATCAGCAATATTACTGGTCTAGATCTGGACCAGTAATATTGCTTCAGTACCTTTCCCGCTGCTATAAGGTTGCCTCCCTGTGCCTTTTCTATAAATACTTTCATGGTAATTGTTCTGATAAGCTCTTTGCTATGGTACCTAGACATTTTGAATTTAAGCACAGTGCTAGGCTGGTGACAAGGTCTCATCATTTTACAGCTGAGTTGGTTAGATGCAACCATAAATTCTATGCTAATAGTTAATTTTCTGACACTTTTTGCTTGTGGAACTCCCTTCCGGCTCTAAGCTTTCCAGTCAACTTTAATCATCAGAAATTTAAATGCAATGCCAATTGCTGTCTACTGATTCCTTAGCAATGTTTCTGTTTCTAACTCTTCCACACCCAGTAACCACTTGTGCCTTAGTAGTTATACTGTCTTGCATGTGTTTGAACAATTAAAAAAGAATATCTTTGTCCTTGGTTTTCTTATTCTGTCAGAGAATTCAAGACAATTTTTAAATGGAGATGAAGGAAATGAAACCAATGATTGGCATGGAGCAGATGACAAGATATCTTTTGTGAAAATTTTTCTCCTGGGTCATGTTATTCTTGCATGGTGTCAGATACAGATTCCCAACATTATAAAAGAAAAGCTATCCACAGATGATTTTACATTTGCATAAGTAATGCAGTATATATATATATATATATATATATATATATATATATATATATATATATATATATATATCTGCATTGCATGTGAGTGATTTACAACTGCTTTTGCCATTTATCATATACATAAGTGCATGAATATGCACATACACACAACTCAACTGAGTTTGAAATAAAGTCATGAAATAATATATCTCTGTCATCAGGCTGAGCAATAAAATTATAAAGTTGGAGATAAAAAACTTAAATTTTTAAATATTAAAAATATTAGATAATTATAAAATTTTATTAAATATTTTGGAAATTGTGACAATAAATAAAATTATTTTTAAATTATTTTTTTTTAATATTTTGTAGAAGTATTTTTAGATCTGTCATTGAATACATGCAAACACACACGTATATACACACACAATTTGAATTAAGTTGAAATTGGCCTCTGTTATGAAGACTAATTTACCTTTCTATCTGGCAAAAACTCTTAGATAACAGGAAAATAGCACAGGGTGTGGCAGAAATACTTCCCACATAATGCTAAGACAGTGGAAATGTGTCTTCATCTAATTAATGTCTTATTGTTGTATGGGAGGTGTTTCTGCTGCACCTTATATAAGCTGAAATGGACTGCCCACAGAACTCATTTTTATGGCTATTTCGTTTAAACTGTATACATTTTTCTAATAAATGTAATATTCTAAATAGAGAAACAATTTAGAATTGAAATTTGATCACCTTGTCATCAGTGAAGCAACAGGTACTGGACTAGTTTGAGATAATTTATATAGTGATGGAGGTAGTGAAGGCAACTGACAAGCTATTTTACCAAAATGGATATCATAAAAAAATATCAAGATTCCACATGTTTAAATATAGGTCATGACTTCTTAAAAAATATTTGCAGCATAAATTTCAGGATATAAAATATTAAAAAAAAAGATAAAGTGCAGAAAATAAAGTTGGGGAAGGCTGTAATAAATCCATGAGCAAATAGGCAGATCAATTTTCAATGGAGTTTCTGCTTTAGAGATTTTATAACGGAAATCTTAAGATCAATACACTGTTTTATGAAGCACCTATTTTAACTGCTGAATTTACACTGATAAGCATAGAAGAGAGTTTTATGCTGTTTTTATTAAAAGCATAAGTTGAATTTTAGTAATAATAATTTCTTAACCCATCAAAAAATTTCTAACCAATCAAAAATTAATATAACTTTGAAATAACTGAAATATACTAAGCATATTTTCATGAATTGTTCAGATTAATATCTTCATGTTAATAGGTTTTCTATAATATTTTTCAGTCTGGCCTGGGAATTTTCTGTACTGGAAAATCACAAACATCTTAATAGAAGCAAAATGTCATTGCTCAAATATCCCTGAAATTAACTCATCCTTACCTGGTAAGGATAGGTTCTTTGTAACAAACTTTACCTCTAACTCCACATTAGATATCAAGGGCTATCTCCTATGTGACATCCCTCCTTTTACGGAGTACAAACTTTGTGGTTTCAGCTTGGGAAGTTTCCAGACTAATCAAAAGTCTTAACTCTACAAAGGCTACCAGTCTGGATAAAATTCCAATGATCATTCTTAAGAGGCATGTGGCCATATCACACTGAAACACTGGTTCTTGTATAATCACCAAAGTTAAGCAACACTGAGCTTTGTTAGTATCTAGGTGCATGACTGTTTGATATTACTGGATGTTGTAGGCGTGGATGTGCAGGTGGTGTTATAGATAATGGCTGGGAATTGGAAATTGGAGAGCTGAGTTCTAATTCCAGTCTGGTTTGTTATATTCATTTATGTACAAATACCCTTGGGAAAGGTATGAATCCACCTCTTCTCTCCCAGCTATGGGTTAATTAATAGGAATTGCACCAGTTAATGTATATTATCACCAATAAATTCTTACATTCTAAAAATATTTTCTGGCTTTAAATAACCTTCAAAAGGCTGATAAACTGTAAAAAAAAACAAATATAAAAAAGCATTCTTAAGAATCTTAAACCAGAATTATTTCCAATCTTGGCAAAGTTGCTTAACCACTGGGAAATGTTTCAAGATCTATGGAAGTTATCAGGGGTATGCCCTGTTTTAAAAAGATGTGGATGAGCTCCCATCACCATTTCAATATGGCCACATCAGCCTCATTATTGCCATCAGCAAACACCTTGAGTTTATTGTTAGCAAGGTGTTTGTTGATCACCTCAACTGAAATAACCTACTGAGTGACAAAAGGTATAAATTTCATTCCTCTAGCGTCATTGCTGATGTCCTGTCATTATAAACAGTATCAGCAAAAAACTTGGTAATAAACTCATCATGAGAGCAATTACTTTAGATATCTCAAAGGCCTTTGACAGGGTGTGGAATAAAGGTTGCTACACAAACGAACAACATATGGCATCTGGGGTAGTGTCTTTGCAATTATCAAGTCTTTCCCTGGTCCATGAAAATCATCATTAATGACCAGTTTTTGAAGCCTATTAGATCAAGGCAGGCATCAATCAAATGACTCTGCTCGGCCATACTTTCTTTCTTCTTTATGTTGACAATCTGCCAAGGAACATTCTCAGATCATTAGATAATACTTATACAGATTTTATTGCAGTTTATAAGTACATTTCCAAAAGTTTAGATGATCAGAGCCTGGAAACTGATCTCTCCTCTGATCTAGCTCTAATAAGTCAGTGGGGAAAATAGCTTGGAATAAGTAACATTTCATCATCACTGAGCATACCCTAATTTTTCTTCAGTCATATTGAATGGTTGTTCACTTAACGATCCTTGCCTTGAATATCTATTGGGACACAAGCTCACTTATCTATATAAGCTATCACCAAAAATGCTGGAAAAAATGTTAGTCTACTTGTACTGCACTTGAAGGTACCAGACTCCTCCTGCCATGTTCTCTTTACAATATTCGAATCAGACTGAAATTGGATTATTGCTATGATATCCAGACTGGAGCTGCTCAATCTTCACTTTCCAGTTTTGACAGAGTTCAAAACCATCTGTATGGCCTTGTGGGTGATGAATTATCTTCCACTCTACAACCTCTTTTCCACAGATGAAATTTTGCTAGTCTGTTGCTGCTCGATTACTATTTTAAGGTTTTCAGTAGGGATTATAGTGAAGATTGAATTCACTATAAAACTGGTTTCTAACAAGCAATACCTCCAAAACCAAGCTATTAATGCTTCATCAACACTGAGCAAACTCTGAATTTTCTCCAGTCATGATGAACGGTTGTGCTCTCTATGAGGTTCCTTTCCTCGAATGTCAATTGAGACTCAAGTTCACCCTAGAAACTCAGGTGAAACTCATATCACTGAACAGGCTTTGAATTTTCTTCAGTCTTGATGAACGGTTCTGCTCTCAATGAGGCTCCTTGCCTTGAACGTCTGTTGGGAATCAAGTTCCCTCCTGATTGCAAGTGGAACTTTTATATATGATCCATCAATGAAGAAAGATGCTAGAAAAATAGTTGTTTTTTGGGGTTTTTTTTTTGCTGCTCCAAAAAGTACCAAACTCCTCTTGCCAAGCTCTACCTTTACAAGATTCAGCTCAAAACCAAAAAAATGAAGTATTTGTGCTATATTTGAATTGGAACTGCCCAATCTTCACTTTTCAAGCTTGAGAAAGTTCAAAAGTGTTTACGCAGCCTTGTGAGTGAAGAATTATTTACAACCCTAAAACTTCTTTCCTATAAAAGAAACATTGCAAGTTTATTGCTACTATTTCCACAGTAAATTCCCAGACGAGCTACATTCTTTAGTTTCACCAGTTCAGAGCTTTACAGCTAGGACCACCCTGTCCTGTACACAGGGTTGGATTCTCCTTATTCCCTTTGTATTCCATTGTTTTGAAGGAAGATTCACTCAAACAGCTTCTCCCTGAAGAACTTGTAGTTTGTGGAACAGACTCCAAAGAGGATGCTTCTCTAATTACTACACTCAACCTATTCAAATCTAGGTTCAACCATTATCTATTCTACATATCCCCATAAACTACACACTTTCTCTGTTTACGTACATGCAACAACCTCATTCAGTAAACCTCTGCTCTGAGTGACTCTTGAGCCTTGTATTGGATGAACATTTAGAGAAGAGAAAATGTGCACAAGGAATTGATATTTAGTACAGTGATTGAATGAGTGATTTGTTTTTATGGCTTATCAACCTTTTGCAGGTTATGTAAAGCCAGAAAATATTTTAAGATTGTGATAATATTTTGGAGATAATAATGATTTGCTGATACAAGTACTACTAATTAACCCATAACTGGGAGAGAAGAGTTAGATTCATCCCTTTTCTAAGGTGCGTAAGTGAATATAATGAACCCAACTGGAATTGGAACTCAGCTATCTGATTTCTTAGTTGTTATCCATTGCACTACCAGAATATCCAAGCTGACAGCAACTGTTTTTCCCAAGTGGTCACCCATCTAGGTAATGACCAGGCTCAATGTTGCTTGACTTTGGTGATTGTATGAGAACCAGTGCTTCAAAATTATATTAATTTTTTTTAAAAAAAGGGTCCAGAAATAAACTTATTTAATTTTTTATTTAGAATCTGTTTTTTGAAACAGAATTTGTTTGCTTGAGTGGTTATCAGTTGTGGCATGTAAATATGATGGAAACTAAATCCCTAACTTTCTGAAGAAGTTTTGTTTATTCACAAATGAAAAAAAAAAGAAGGAAAGAAAGGAATATATGGCAAGCCATTATTGTCTGTGTCTCAAGGGATGTGATATTATTATTAGTTAATTTAATATCAATAATTAATTAATTAATTAATTAATTAATTAACAATTTAATATATTTGCTGTACTTATTTTAATTTAATTTTATTTATTTATTCTTATCTATAACTCCACTCAGGGAAAATAAATACTGGTTCTAGAAATAAAATCATGTTGTCATAAAGAAATAAGCTTTTTTGTGCAAATATAAATACTTTATCAAGTCTACACTGAAAATTTTGAATGTGATACTTCTAAAATTATCGATAAATAAGAGGTATACTCAGGAAGGCATTATTTATTGATAATTGTATATTGATGTAACAAAAACAACAAAACAAGTAAAGCTATTAACAATTAAGTGTTAATAGAATCAATGTTTAGTAAGCACGTGACCTAGCTGTATACAGACAACAGATGTAATGCGGTAAATGGAGAAAATATAAAAATTATATTCTCTTACAGGATTTATTGATTTCTTCAGCCCCACAGAGACAAACTTTAGCAACAGCTGCCGGTTGCTTAGTATTCTTAATTCTGGTAATGGTCATCAATGTCTACTTTTTTTCCTCATCTAAAAACTTTCTTTCTTCATCATAGGAAGTGGGTTGTAATGATTCAGCAAAAACATTTTCTTATATGGCAGGCATAATTAATGTATGAGCCTTTTTGATTGTAAATTAAGTGGCTTATGTACTTTTAGAAATACCTGTAAGGTGTTCTTACATCATCTTCACCGTACATTTATTACATTGCCTCATGTATGTGATTGTGACATTGCTTTCGGTATATATTGCCTTGTATTGTGTGCACACTATATTGTCTTTTGTATTGAGTTGTTACATTGTCTTGGGAACATATTAGCTATTATGCCTTGTGTAGGCATTTATTATATTATTGTATTGTGCATAAATTCGTTTTAATATTTTTAATGCATATCAAATAATACTTGTGCATTTTTCTTTTTTTCCCCTCTTTTAATATAGCCATTGAATATATGTTTATCTTCAATGTGATTAATGGAAAGAAATCATTTTGCTCCAGATTATGAGAGATTATAACACAACACAGAAGAGAAAAGAGAATACTAAGGGATCTGACCAATTCAAATGGAGACTAAGATAGAACAAGCCAGCAAGTTAGAATCTGTAGATAAGGGAGAATTTTAGTATTAGGTTGTTACATAGATTTGCTAATTTTTTTATAATTTATTTTAATACTTAGTTCTGATGACTTATTCAACACTGTATCCCCCTTCATTTTTAAAGACCTCCTACCAATGATCCACTAACTGCTCAATGCCTTGATGATAGAAATCACAAGGTTTTGACTTGAAAAATTTAACAAGTTACATTTTAAGCTTGACAGTGTTGTTGAATAAAACACCCCTCAAATTGTTAGAAAGTAACCAAAAAAAGTAGTAATCTGAAGGGGCTAAATCAGAATATGGTGGGTGTGGCAGAACTTCCCAACCAAACTCTTTAATTGCATGTTTGGTCATGTTAGTGACATGGAAGCAAGCATTGTTATGTTGACTAATGATATTGTATTGCTAATCAGGTTTTTTTCAGATTAATTGCCTCTTTTTTTGTTCAACATACAGCTTAGCATTGACCGTTTAGTTGTTTTGAAGGATTTCATCTCCATTCATAGAACACATGACTCAAGCAGTTTTAGCAGCTTTATGACCTTGATTAAAAGAAAAGAGAAGATGATGTTGAACATGCTCATTCTTGTCTAATTGGCATTTGATATAAAAGGGGGGTGTCTAATCTGAAATAAAATTTCAATAATGTTAGACAACAGTTTCACAGGATGACCAGAGTTACTAAGAAGCAAAAAATGCTAAAAAAGCTTATTCTTTGAGACCCTTTGCAGAACATCAGACAAGAACAAACAAATATACATAATGACCTAAGATATATATATATATATATATATATATATATATATATAGGGTTTCGATACCGGGTTGAAGCAATCGGATGTCTAGCCACACTGAAAAGTGAAACAGTCTGTCTCTGGATGACTATATATATATATATATATATATATATATATATATATATATATATCCTTGGAGGCCCTTCCATAGAGCTCTCTAGAGAAAAGGGTAAATTTATTAAAAACAGTGGCTGCCGCTGCTGTGAATGCATTACTGTTCAAGTACGAATTGTACTCTTAGCCAGTGGCATATTTTGTATAGAAAAACGCTAAAATTTCCCTTTCTCTCTGCTGTGCGCTGATGGCTTAGGGGTAGGATCTTTGACTGATGCCAAATCTGTTGAGTTTCGCTCCTGGCTTGAAGCAATCGGATGTCTAGCCACACTGAGGAGCAGTGATACAGCAAAACAGTCTGTCTATGGATGACTATATATATATATATATATAACTTGGCATGGTTTGTTTTTTAAATTTTATTGTACTTTTCCAATTTTCAAATAAGTTATTGCACATCCAGATCAAAATTGGGGATAAACAGTCCAAAGTTCATGTTTTTGTACTATTTTGGTCCAAGTACTTTTGGCTGTCAAAGTCATTATCCAAAGCTAAATGTTTTCAATATGTAACCATATTCTTTTTACAGCTTTACATTATTTATAGTCATGCTAATATTCTCATTTTTGTTGTTGTCATTATCACAACATTTCAGTCATTGTACTCTCTGGCCTTCTTCAGGTGTCTACCAATCTAAGTAACCTTTAGTAAATTTTAAACTGAATGTTTTATTTAATCTATGGCAGTAGAAGGCTGAAAGGTGCAATAGCTGAAACATTGTGGTAATAACAAAAATGAGGCCAATAGGCAGAGTGTAAATAATGGAAGTAATAATAACTCCTGAATCTGGATATTCAGATGGAAGTTGGAAGCCATATTTCAAATTTCCAATGCTGATTTCTATGAAGATATAAGGATCCTCTATACAATTTGTGAAATATCAAAAAATAATCAACAGCTATTATCTCTTAATAAAAATTAGTTAAGTCTAAACACTCTTAATACCTTTGAGCAACTAAATCTGAATGATATTTTTGGGAAAATCCTATAAAATGGATAACAAGAAAAGCAGTAAAAAGAAAAGAATAGAGAATTTTTCAAATAATACCACAAAATCATCCGCCTTATAGCATGGCTATAATAAGACTTTTCATGATCAGAGGTAAAAGCATTATTGGCTTACAGCCACATTATGTTGAAACACTGGTTCCTGTATGATGAACAAAGTCAAGTAACCGAGTCTGGTTAGCACCTTGATGGGTGAAAGCTTGAAAATAACAGAAACTGGAAACTTGGATGTGCAACTGGTGTAGTGGAAAATGGCTCGGTATTATAAATCGAAGAACTGAATTAAAATTCTTGTTATATTCACTTATGCATGGGAAAAACATGAATTCACTTATTTATCCACCCTGCTATGAGTTGTTTCACTAAACCATTATTATCTCAAAAAAAAATTCTTACAATGTAAAAATATTTTCTGGCTTTAAATAACCTGCAAAAGGTTTATAAGTCGTAAAAAGCAAACCAATCAAACAATCTTAAAAGGCACTATTGCATAAATAGTAAAATATATTTCTTAGGTTGACTTATGAATAATTTTCATTTTGTTCATAAATTTTATTCTTCAAAAAATAAAGATCAATTATGTTTTATTCAAGTTACCATTATTTTTAGTGATTTATCGCCACTTATCGGCATTTCTTCAATGCCTTTTGAGTAAAATTCCGCAGGTTTTGATGTGAAAGTTTTTTTAGACAAACTCTTGGGCCTAGTTTCCATTAAAGTTTTCCCCAAGTTGAAGTATGACAGATGATAGAAAGTATGACAGTCAATCTGAATGTGGAAAGTAAGAGTGGAAAATACTTTTTCAGGAATTCTGGCAAGTATTAAGTCATTGAAAGAAGCTCTTAGAAACAAAAGAAATAAACAATCATGATAAAGCATGACTATAGCAGCTGCAGTTGTAGAAGTAAAGGCTGTTCCAATAACTTGTATTGATTTTAAATGTGAATTAAGTGTGTCTAATGATTTTAAATGTGAATTTAATGTGTCTAATGATTTTTTTCTTTTTCTTTCAGATTTGGTGGACATTTGGGTGATGTCATTTTTTACACATTATTCCCATGACTTAAATAACATGATCCAATAGAGAAATAAATAAATTTTCACCAATAACACTGATTTAATTACTGCTGACTTTGATCCATCTTAATGAAACACCCTTTAGTAGTAGTATTAGTAGCAGTAATAATTATAACAACACTTGTAATAGAATTGCAATAAATTAATTCTTTTATCATTGCATCAGCTTGAGTCATAATTAATTTCTGTTGTTGTTTATCAACGTTATTCTTAAGGATAAAGCACAAATATATTTTATCCAATTATACATCTGCCATTATTTGCAAAGATTTGTTGGTACTTATCAGGTGGTTCTTTGATGCCTTTTGACTAAAATTCTGCAGGTTTTGATGTGAAAAATTCACTTTTTCTGTCATCCATTCCCTCAAATCTCATTAAGTAGTATAATGTTTAGCTAGTAGACATTATGGGAAAAGACATTTATCAAACATAATATAACATTTATTGTATGGAAGTAACAATACACAACATACAAAGCTTTTTACCTTTTTATGAATTTGTTTTTAAGTATAGAACAAGGAAAATTCTGTTTTCATATATCTGGCATTTGATACCAGAAGGTAGTGTAGGGGTGTTATAACCCAGGGTAAATAATTATAGACCCCACTAACATTTATACATACAAAAATACTCAGAGAAAATGAAAAACAGTAAGATGTGGAAACAACAAAACAAGTGTTATTCATTATCTGGTTGACAGTGGTTGTTGTGTGGTGTTAGAGACACAAGAGACAATAATACTGAGTAAATTATGAGTTGGGTGCAAATATTGATCAGAATTTAACAGAATGATAAGGTAAAAGAATGAGCAAATTGTATACAGTCTTTATTGTATGTGTTTTTTATATAGTGATTTTCCAAGGATAGCTTGAATGTGGCACAAGGCCGAAAATAAGGAGCACCCAGTGAGGATCGAACTCACTACTCCTTCGTAATTGTTCTAGTGAGACAAGCTTACTAACCATTACACCACCTCAAGGTGCCCTAGGTGTTTTTTATATAATGTGTGTAGTGAGTGTCCAGATAATTTAGTTGGAAAATAAAAGATGCATGAAGTTTTCTTACCTCAAGCTTTGGTTAGGAGTGTTAAGAGACAAATGTTAGCAGTGTGGCCTGAAAAGTAAAGGAACCAAAATTTTTGTCAACCATCGTGTTGATTGTGAGCCTGTCATGTGTTTGTGTGCATAAAGGAAAAGAGTGGGGTTGATTCTTATTGGTTAAGAAAGGATGAATTGTATTAATAATAATTATAATTGTTATAATTATTTTAATTATTTGTGGCAGTATAATTAATTTTTATTCATTTATTTTTTTTTTTATGGACATGACAAAGGCTCCCTCCAGATCATTAGAAATTTATTTCTAGTGATATGTAAAAATACTGCATTAATATCAAAAGTAAGTTTTGTAGTGTTGCAGCCAGTGTATTTGTCTTCCAGACCTTGTAATATTCCTCTGTGTTGTTGTTTCTGATGGAGTCTCATTTATTTTCCTGAATGTTTATTCATCTGTCTTTTGTGTAGGTTTTAAGTGTGAATGACGAAGCTTTTCAGTTTGTTGTAAGACAACAGGTACAGATTGGCACATGTTGCATGTTTACCTTGCTGGAGACAAAAAGAGGCCAAGAGCCTGACATCTACCACCTAGTCAACAGAAAGACAGTCCTGCAACTAAACTGAAACTCCCACACATATAGGGTTCATATAGCTCTAATCCTAAAAATTATAATCTAAAAGCTTTCTGAAAGAGAAAACAATTCACTAAGACAAAAATGTTTAGAAAGTGCTTTAATCATTAAATCATCCAAAGTAAATTTGTGTCTACGTTCTTAAAACATTTTACAATTCTTGACAAATCTTCTATTAGCACAATCTGGAAGATTTAATTACAAAAGTGATGGAAACAAAAACTAAATGAAATCAGTTAGATTATATACATATACAAAAAAAATTATTTTTAAATTTTAAAATCACAGTGTGCGCATATGCAGCCACATCAATGCAAAGAAACTTAGTCCAATGAAGTCGTAAAGGATGAAATGCCAAACAAAAACTTTTCCACTATGTGAATACAAGATAATTACACATTCAGTACTGCTATTATAAAATAGTGCTCGATGTAATATAACAAAGCTATTAAGTATATATTAATAAATATACATATTATTCCTCACTTTTTTAAAAACTACCATTAATCCTCATTTATATATATATATTCAAAATTATATTATGCTTATATATTATAATCTGATTGCATTTGTTTTACACGTGAGTTTAGGACCCCATTCACACACTCTTAGGATTAAAATGTATACATTGTCAAAGGACCGGATATAAAATTAGCTAAAGTAACTTCAATGAAGAAATAAATTGAAAAACATATATATTTCTTATTTTCTCCTCAGTAATTTTATAGTTGTAAACTTAATAGCAATTAAATTTTGATTTTGAAATTAGCAGTTTTTAATTTTAATATTAAATTTTATCATATAATTTAGTAATTATTGGTTAGAATAAATTCTTTTTTAATACGACCCATATTTTAAACATCTGAATAGATATTATAACATGACTTCGTTGTCAATCTTTTTAAATTTTCCTATACTTGTATTTTGATTGGTCCATCTAGCTTTTGTAATAACGTTTTCCCCTTGCGAAGGATTGTTAATTAATTTGAAACTTTTAAAACCATTTATTTTACATTCAACATCATCACTTGATAAGACACCGAGGGTGTTGAAACAAAATGGCTATTTTTGTAGTGATTTTATAACATATTTATGTTATAAATTTTTTAAAATAAATAATTATATATATATATATATATATATATATAAATAAAAAGAAAGAACAGTAAGATATATAATCCGGTGTTCTTATAGATATTTCTATTTTTAAAAAAAAATTGTGCTCAATGTAAATTTACAGAGGATTAATATTATAAATTAACTGATTTAAAATATGGTTTTTCACTACACAGTTCTAACCATGTTTCAAAAATGGAAGCTAAAAGCTTTGAATTTAATTTTGTAATTAAATTAAAGACATTAGTTCCATTTCATCCTCAAGCGAATTCTGGAGTAACTTTTAAAATTACTGGGTTTTAAAGGCACTGCAAAAATTCATAATTCACATTTCCAAGGATACAGAGAAATCTATTCATCCAGACAAGGGGTGTTTCTGTGTTCATTATCACTGTATTTTGATGTATCAGTTATTAGTTATGTTTTGGTAGGAGTAGGGATGTATTTTTTAATGAATTCTGACATCTGTTAAATGCATGTTGTCTGGATTTTTTTTTTAATTTATTGTTAATGGCAAAAATTCTTACAGTATTTTTTTCTATTTGTATACTTAAAGATTTGGGGGGGGTGTTTAGGTTAGAATACGTTTTATTTAACTACAATTTAAAAAAAATTTCAGTTTTTATTTTTAATATACTATATTTCTTTTTAAAGCAAGTAACTATATTAGAATCACTTACAGTATGTAAAATTATTTTCACATCAAGTATAAGTATGTATATTACTAGGTCACAAGTTTTTTTTTTATATTTAAATATTATTTAAGTAAAACTTTTGACAATGATGGCAAAAATCGCTAATTAATTTCTCTGATTTAGTAAACTTTTATTTTTTATATATTTTATATCCAGCAATATATAATTTCTCATGTAAGTACAAAGGACATGGGTCATTCAATGGCTTACATCTAGCTTTTCATATTAATTTCATTTTACTGTAGGTATTTTATTGGATTCTTTTAAGTGCTTGTAGCACTTTGATAGAGGTGTTTAGGTTAGAATACATTTTATTTAACTACAATTTTGAAAGATGTTTAGGTTAGAATTCGTTTTAACTACAATTTTAAATTCAACTTTAAAATATTTTCACTGTTATTTTAATAGACTATATTTTTTTTTAAACAAGTAAATGTAATAGAATTACTTACAGTATATAAAATTATTTTTTCACATTAAATATAAGTATGTATATTACCTGGTCGCACTTTTTAAATTTATTTTTATTTTTAGATATTATTTAAGGAAAATTTTTGACAAACACCACTTGTCTGGATGAATAGATTTCTCTCTATACTTGGAAACATGAATTATTTTCCTAGTAGTTATTTGACCTAATTATATATATATATTATACTTGATGTGAAAATAATTTTACATACTGTAAGTGATTCTAATACAGTTACTTGTTTTAAAAAGAAATATAGTATATTAAAAATAAAAACTGAAATTTTTTTTAAATTGTAGTTAAATAAAACGTATTCTAACCTAAACACCTCCCCCCAAAATCTTTAAGTATACAAATAGAAAAAATGCCGTAAGAATTTTTGCCATTAACAATAAATTAAAAAAAAAAATCCAGACAACATGCATTTAACAGATGTCAGAATTCATTAAAAAATACATCCCTACTCCTACCAAAACATAACTAATAACTGATACATCAAAATACAGTGATAATGAACACAGAAACACCCCTTGTCTGGATGAATAGATTTCTCTGTATCCTTGGAAATGTGAATTATGATTTTTTGCTGTGCCTTTAAAACCCAGTAATTTTAAAAGTTACTCCAGAATTCGTTTGAGGATGAAATGAAACTAATGTCTTTAATTTAATTACAAAATTAAATTCAAAGCTTTTAGCTTC
>OZ010578.1:53236928-53249428 GCA_963932145.1 Acanthosepion lycidas | reverse complement strand
CAAAAACGTTAGACAATAGTTTCATAGGAAGACTAGTGTTACTAAGAAGCAAAAAAATGCTACAAGAGATTATTCTTTGAGATCAACTGCAGAACATGAGAAAAACAAATGAATATAATTATCATCCTAATATATCATATTATGAATCTGCAAAGTTTCAGCTTTTAAGCATGTATATTTATTGATTTATTAAATATTTTATACTCTCCAAGTAGAACACTTTAGAATAGAGCTGAGCATTTTCTTTTTGATATTTGTGTGCTATTATGTCTATGTATGGGGTGTAAATAAAGATACTGTATCAAGTAGCCAGTCAATCAGAGTGAGAATCCATGTGATAGTCTGAGTAGCAGTGTAACAGTCCAAGTCAAAGTCAATAAGAAATTTTGCTCTGTTGTGTCTATTCCTGGTTGTATATACAAAAAAGAAATTGAGCTACAAAAACAGGAAAAACAGATTTTACAAAACACCTCAAATATTTCTGGAATATAAAAATTTTGGATTTACACTTTATCTGCTTTTCTCTTTTTCTTTCTTTCTTTGTGAACGAATGGGATATTTTTACAGTGCTAAAATGTTCACCCCTAAAGCTTCCATAGGATCCTTAGACATGACCATTTTAATTAATCAGAACTTGTAAAGATATATATTCCAACTAATCAGTTTTTGCAGTATCTCAACTTTTCTTGAATATATTCTGCATGGAAAATGGAACTGGTGAGGCAAATTCAAATTTTAGTTGAGCCACAATTTGGTTGTATTCACTTTTGTACTAATGCCCTTAGGAAAGGTAGAAATCCAAACACAGTTGTTATCTCAATAGCTATTGGTTTTCTGTTCATAGAATTTATACAGTTTGACATCTTTAATCCGGTAACTCTCATGGTCCAGCAATTTTTTGAATCAGTTACTGGCAACAGCAGTGTGTTTTATTAATATGACCTTGCTCATTTTTTATAAATAGCTGTATATTTACCCATTCAGGATGCAACCTAAGAGAACATGATGGTGATACAGGTAAGAAGCATATATATAAATCTTTATCTATGCTTGAAAAGGTGGAGTTACTGAAGAAATTAGAGAAAGAAACGTCATCAATATATATATATATGGAATGAACTGGCAAGACTATGTTTACATAGGTTTTTTTAGGGGTGATTTCTGTCATTCAGCATTTTCTCTGGTATGGAAAGTGGCCTGGCCACAAGAGCATCAGATTAAAGACATCAGATGGTATTATGAATAAAGGGAGTTTACTCTTTAAATCACCAACTACATTTAAAGTTTAAAGTTAGCTTTACTTTTACTTCTAATAATCTCTAACTAGTAGAAGTTTAGTGTTAAATGATTTTTGAAGCTATATGTTTACAATTTTTTGTAATAAAGAGTAGATATGTTCATTGATGTGAAATAAGAATTATTTCTTTATAAAAATATAGAATCAAAACTATTTTTAACAAAAACATTTATTATTATTTCATGTTGCAGTTAATCTTTTTTCCTCTTTCAATTTTCGCAATGAATGAAAAGGTCAAATTTTTTGAGATGAGGTATTATTATTATTATTATATTTTTTGCTATTTGAACCAGCATATCCATCTTGGTTGTTATACTCACAACATTTTGGCCTTTGTATTCTTCAGCCTTCTTCCATTATTTCAATCAGAATTTTTGAGATGAGGAATTATCATTATTATATTCTTTGTCATTCAGACCAGTTTGTTTATCTTGGTCTGTTCATTGGCTTTCTTCAGATATCTGTTGTCATTCTTGATAACCTTCTGGGAATTTCAATTCAAACCTATTATTTGAATCCACAGATTTCTTCTCATCAGCAAGAGACACATGAACAAATGTATTCAAATGCCGGTTAATACATATCAGATTACCTGGAAGTTGTGAGTTCAATCACTAGGACTGACTGTGCCGAAAATTCAAATACTCTGTTTCAGTGAGGGGAATGGACATACAACACAAAGTGAATAAGTCTGGTGAGTATTAACTGATGTGAGTTATCTCTTCTAAGCATGGAAATGGTTTTCTTCTTCTCTGTACCATGTCTCTTTATGATGTTGGCAATCATGGCTCTCCACAATTTCCTGCCTTTTATAGCTTTTAGTAAAATTTGTCTCTCTTACCTTCAATCTGTCCTGTGAGTATTAAATTTTCCAAACCATCTTTCCTCATTATGTGCCGTAGAAATTTCAACTATCTCTTCCTGATGTTAAGTATGCATCCTTTTTTTCTTTTCATTGTCTCTAGAACGTTGTCACTGCTCATATGTTTGGTTGATGGTATTCTCAGCATCTTTCTGTAGAACCCCATTTTGTTCTTTATCTGTAAGGAGAACCACATTTTTGTTCTTTATCTGTGAGGAGATTGTCTAGCATTCATTGCCATATAGGAGGACTGATATTACATAACAGTTCAGTACTCTAAAGTGAATAAAGTGTTTGTTTTTAAATTCCAAAAATTAACTGAGTATGAAGATGGACACCTGGAGAAGGTTTGAGGTTACAATGTTGTGAATATAACAACCAAAATGAAAATGCTGCTTTCAATATCAAATCATATAATAAACATAATTGAGGTGAGTACAAAGTCTCTACATTATTGCAAATTGGACTGAAAATTACTTTCTTCCTCAAGTTGGAGAATTTTAATGTTATTGCTCTAACGGAAATCTCATTATGATGTGCCATTTTTGCTATAGCAAACACACCTACAAACAGACATAAAATTTTTATAATACTGATTATAGACTTTCACATTTGTTCTTGATTTAAGATGCTTTTGTTGTTGCATCATTTTTCTACAAATTATTTACTCATTTATAACTAAATGTTTTTAAATGGCATGTCCTTTCAGGACATGGGCACTCATAGCTCTCCACAGATTCCTTTATTTTATAATATGTAAACTGACATGCATTCTTGCGAAAGTGAATGGAATGGTGTACTCACAACTTATCCATGATTTGAAATTCAGACTTTTCCAACTCTTAGACTGGTTACTTCCTAAGGCTAGAAAATCCCTGCTACTTAGGAGGAAAAGAGATGGACTCATATCTTTCCCAAGGATATTTTTTGAAAGGGAATGTAACAGATGAAGCCAGAAGTTAAACTTGATTGGCCAATTCCACTTTACAGGCCAATCAACATTACACTACCCATACATAACTAAATATTAGGAGCCTTAAATAAGATTATCTCTACATAACTAAATATTAGGAGCCTTAAATAAGATTATCTCTACATAAATAAATATTCTATATTTATGATTAATTTATTTTCTATGGCTTATCAACCCTTTGTATGTTATTTAAAGCCAGAAAATATTTTTTGATTGTAAGATTTTTTTGTTGAGATAATAATGGTTTAGTGATACAAGTCTTACTAATTAACTCATGACTTGGAGAGTGGATAGATTCATACCTTTCTCAAGAATATTTGTGCTTAAGTGACTATAATGAACCCAACAGGAATTAGAAGTCAGCTCTTTGATTAACAATTCCAAGCCATTATCCATTACACCATCTGCACATCCAAGCTTACAGTATCTGGTATTCCCAAACAGTCACCCATCTAGGTACTGGCCAGGCTCGATGTTGCTTAACTTTGATGATCATACAGGAACCAATGCTTCAATGTGATATGGCCATAAGCCAAAGTAATCTATAGCTGAGATGAAAATAAAATAATTAAGTAAATTTCAATGCTTGAAGCAAACTCTAATAAGAACCTTTGTGTTCCTTTGATGAGGAACAAGTTCCAGTCAGACAACTTCTTCCCTAAAACTGTTACTTTATAGAACAAACTCTCACAAGGATGCTTCCCTGACAACTACAATCTTGATTATTTCAAGTTTAGAGTCAAGTGATGTCTATCCTACATGTCCTTATAATATGTACTTCTTACTTCACCCTTACCACTCCCTTTTAAAAATCTTACTCAGTAAATCTCTACTTTGAGTGGCTCTTGAGCCTTGTATTGGTTGAACTAACAGTAAAAAAAAAAAAGAAGAAAGCATATTGTAATTGGATTTCTTTTGTAATTAGCTGACAGAAGTTAAATGCGTCTACGGTAAATACTTCTTAGTGACTGATAAATGAACTTGTTGAGTAAGTAAAGAATGGAATGCGTAGTAGAAATAAATAGGTCGTAAAAGTTAAAATGTTTGAGAAAACAGAACAATAGAAGACATACAATATAAGATTATAATTAGATAATACAATATTCCTTACAACTAGAGCCAAATGATATTTAACTAGTCATAGAAATTATTTTCTAAAAATGTGTCTGAGAAAACTGTCTCTTATTAATTTGCTTGGCATATAGGAAAAAAAGGTCATGCATTATTTTTGTTAACTAATTTAACTGTACTATAAAAATAATCATGGCCATATTTAAATAATTTTGCATTAGACATATATAATGGATAGGATGGTTTTCTATACAATTGATAATAGTTATAAATATACTGATAATACATGTAAAGAATTGTATATGATATACAATTGTCATGTGGAAGAAAGAATTCCAATTTTGGAACCATTAAAAGAAACCTAACATGATCTGTGCCATAAAAAATGACGTGCTTATTTAAGTAAATCTGCAGTTGCATTGGTTATATCTTTATCATATCTTTATCATTTATATATATTTATCTTATATATTTATTTATCTATATATTATTTATATATATATTTATTTATATATTATTTATATATTTATTTATATATACTTATTATTTATTTACAGGTATTTTTATTTATTTATATATATTATTATATTTATTTATATTTATTATATATTTATTTATATATTATTTATATATATTTGTTTATTTATATATATTTATTATTTATATATATTATATATTTATTATATCTTTATCATTTATATATATTTATCTTATATATTTATTTATCTATATATTATTTATATATATATTTATTTATACAGTGTAACCCGGATATAAGAGAGATGTCGGGACCGGGAAAAAAGTATCTTATATCCGGGTTTCTCTTATATCCCGGGTTTGGTCTATTTTGTTTAGGTAAGTATGGCTCTAATTTGGGACCAGAGAAAATCTCTCTTATATCCGAGTTTCTCTCATATCCGGGTCTCTTATATCTGGGTTACACTGTATATTATTTTTATATTTATTTATATATACTTATTATTTATTTATATATATATTTTTATTCATTTATATATATTATTATATTTATTTATATTTATTATATATTTATTTATATATTTATTTATCTATATATTATTTATATATATATTTATTTATATATTATTTATATATTTATTTATATATACTTATTATTTATTTATATATATTTTTATTTATTTATATATATTATTATATTTATTTATATTTATTATATATTTATTTATATATTATTTATATATATTTGTTTATTTATATATATTTATTATTTATATATATTATATATTTATTATATTTATATATTTTTATATATCCTTATTTATTTATATATATTTATATCATTTATATATTTATGGTTATATTGTTATCATATCTTTATTATTTATATATATTTTATATCATTGGTTATATTGCATTGGTTATATCATCTGCAGTTGCATTGGTTATATCTTCTGAATGATTAATCTTGGATTTTGATTTTTATAATTAATTCTATTGTAAGAAAGAATTCTACTTTCTAAATAATTAAAACTAAAAATATCCAAAAAAAAGCTAGCAACACTCACTGCTAAAAATGATGACCATATTTAAGTAATTTTGTAATTGTATTGGTTATATTTTGTCAATTAGTAATCTAGGTCTTCTATTTGATTAACTCTATTGTCACATGTAAGAAATAATTCTGATTTTTAAATCATTAAAAATAAAATGATCCAAAGAAAGCTAACACAAATGAAGAGAAATGAAAAGTAATGTATCTGCCTTACTTACTGATGAGATATTCTGTTATGTTACCTTATCAGCATCACATAATGCCTCCTATTATTAGGTCGGTTGGTGCAAAAATAATGACGTAATAATGTCATTTTTTGACGTTAAAAAATACGTCAAAAAACGACATTATTACGTCATTGTTTTTGCACCAACCTAATAGTATAACAATGGACTATCACATTATGTCAAATGAGATAAAGATGGATGAATGATGAATACATAAGATTACCTTGTGTTTTATATTTTATTAGGTCATTTGGAAGATAATGTCTGATTTTAGAATAAACTTTTTATTCCTGAATTAATATATTTAAACAGTGTTTAAATTGGTTAAATAGGAACCCCGGACATCTATAAATAGGAACCCTTGACATCTATAAATAGGAACCCTGGACATCTATACATTTCTGCCATTGAATTACAAGTTTATTCATGCTTTTATGATAAAACTCTAAAGGGTTAGACACCAATAAATCTTTGAATGCGGTTTCTGCATCTTCTTTGCAATGGAATGGTTTTTGGTTTAAAAAATTGTAAAGGTGCTTAAAAAAAGGAATAATCAGTGGGCAAGAAATTAGGAGAATATGGTGGATGTGGCAAAGTCCTGTATCTGAAGTTGGTGAGCTTCTGCAGTATCATCCTGGCAATATATGGCTGAGCATTGTCATGAACCAGAATTGAACCTTGTTGATTAATCAGTGCAGGTTGTATTTTGTTTAACTGAATATGCATTTTATCCAGTTGCTGGCAGTAAACTTTGGAAGTGATGCTCTGGTTAGATTCCAGAAAGCTGTAATGGATAACGCTAATAGTAGACCACTAGATAGTTGCCATAGTTGTCTTTTCAGTTTTAAAAAGTGTTTGGGTGCTTCATCATGATCAAGTCATTGAACTTATCATCTATGGTTGTCATAAAGTATCATTTTTATGATCACAAGTCACTATTTGATTGCGAAATGGATCATTTGAATTTTGCAAATGCAGCATCGAATACACTTCTAAATGACAAACTCTTTGACTTTCAATGGGTTCCCTTGGAATCCATTTATTGAGTTTGTTCACTTTGCCAATTTTCTTGAGATGGTTCAATATTTGTCTATATTTCTAAGATGAGGTATTATGTACACTATTTACATTGTTCAGACTATTATCCTCATCTTTGTTGCCATATTTATCACAATGTTTTGACCATTATACGCTCCGGCCTTCTTCAGGTTGTTGGAATATCGAACTGAACCCTTTATTTCACTCGCTGGGGTAGACTGTTCTAGTTTCACATGCCATATATAATGGATGTCAGTTATCAGTTTTCTCCTGTTAATTCCCCTCTCCAAGTTCTCCACTGCCTTAACAAGGTATTGAACTCAGACTTTGGGTCTTGTCACTGGATCTAACTAACACCTTTATCCACTGTGCCATGTGTCCTGAAGAAGGCCAGAGCATACAACAGCCAAAACATTGTGATAAATATGGCAACAAAGATGAGGACAAAAGTCCAAACAATGTAAATTGTCCAATATGACTCCCATTATCTGAGACATTTCTCGGACATTTTGATGTGGGTTTTATTCGACTAGTGTTTTCAGATGTTGATTGTTAATTGTAGATGGATATCCTCTACAACCTTGATTGTCAAGACTTATATCCTCTCTGTAGAAATTCAGAAATCAGCACTGTAACTGT
This sequence comes from Acanthosepion lycidas, assembly GCA_963932145.1. Taxonomy (NCBI): domain Eukaryota; kingdom Metazoa; phylum Mollusca; class Cephalopoda; order Sepiida; family Sepiidae; genus Acanthosepion; species Acanthosepion lycidas. Next base: position 53,241,790 of record OZ010578.1, on the reverse strand, counting down.
CTGATTAGAAGTGGATACTTCATGTTGTTCTCTGTTAATGTTGGCAGCAGTTTAAGAAGCAGTCTGGTCAAGCTTGAACTCATGTAAAAAAAGTAAACATATCTCTTCCTTTTTCATGCTCAGGATGAGGGGTATATAATACTTTGTTAAATTCTTAAAGAGGTTGATGCAAAATTAACAGAGTGGACCCTTTAATCATTATAAATGAGTAATAGATTTTGTGCAACTAATATAGTAATATATTAGAACACAATTAAAAGGTTTATTCTAAAATTGGACATAATTTTCTGAACAACCCAATATGTTCACTTATTGGCATCACGTTATGTCTCCTATTAATATCACAATGGACTATCACATTATCTCAAACAGGGGAGATAAGGATGTATGAGTGATAAATACATAAAATTACTTTGTGTTTTATATTTTACAATAAATTGAACCTGTTTGCAATGATCTTGTCTTCTATCATTAGCCTTTTAGAACTTTATTGAATTAAATTCATTTCAGTCTGTACATGGTTATATATTAAATGTTAACATATATTTAATATGTATAATATATTTAAAATATTTACAGATCTTCTCATATACATAATTGTACACACACATATTCAATGTTTTCTGCCAACATGAAGTGGAAAGATAATATTGAATCAATTGCTAGGTCTGCTGCTGGGAAAGATGGTTCACTGTGTCATGCTAGACAATTTTTCTTGACTGAATCTATCTTAAATATATTTATAAGTTTACCATTCATTGATGCTTTGAATATTGCTGCCACATTTGGTTTAGTGCTCCTGCTATATATTTAGAGATTCTTGATAAAATCCAAAGAAGAATTAGCAATATTATTGGTCTTGATCTGGCATTTCAGCTTCAGTCACTTCTCCATTGACATAATGCAACTTCCCTGTACTTTTTTAATCGATACTTTCATGGTAATTGTTCTGATGAACTTTCTTCTATGGTACCTAGAATTTATGAATTTAAGTGCAGTACTAGATTGGCAGCATTATCTCATCATTTTGCAGTTGAAATGGCTAGATATAGCCGTAAGTTCTATGCTAACAATTTCTTTTCTCAAACTACTCACTTGTGGAACTCTCTTCTAGTTTCTTGCTTTTCAGTCAACATTGATCTTTAAAAATTTAAATGCAATGTTATCTACTGTTTTCTTAATTTCTGTCCTTTTATTCTTCTTGCTCCCTAATTATGTTTTCTTTTTCTTGTTTTCTTTCACACTCAGTAACCTCCTGCATCTTAGTGGCTTTGTTACCTTGCTTAGGGTGAAATAATAAAATATTCATATTATTTAGTAATCATGTAAGAATGTGCAGATAGCATAACAGTTATTAGTGTGGAAAGTGGATATTAGTGGGCCGTTCAAATTCCAGCTTAATGCTGGAATTTGCACAGATCACTTCACTGAACATTACAGTCTTAACTTCTTCAAGTCAAAGGGCAATATCTATTCCCTTTATCGTTATACCCTTCACATCCCTACCATTTCATTTTTCATTCATATCACACATCTCATTCATGCTAGGTTCGTTCTTACATTTAGGTCTTTTAAAAAAGCATAAATAAATCCATTTCTTTTTTCACCAGTTATTGCTTAAATAACAGGATTGACTGGGCCTTTGGGGGTGGTAGCCAGTCGAAGAGAAAGATAGGCTCTGAATTCAATGCAAGAGAAGGCAAGAGAAAATCACTATACTACCTTTCCCAAGAAATCATGTAGAGTCTCGATCATCTACATCATGTACAAAGGAACATAAAATAAAATGCCATGTCCTTTCAGGATGTATGCCATTATGGCTTGCCATAGTTTCTTTTATTATGCCATACATTTTTGGTAATGATAATGGAATGTTTTTGTTGTCTTCTCTATGTTTTTGAATTCAAATTTTTCTTTTTCCAAGACCTGTTGACCTCCAAAACTAGATAACCTAGTCTATCTGGCTATTTAACACATAACTGAGGTGGGGGTGGAGATGGATTCATACCTTTCCCAAATAGATCCCCCATTAGATATGTATAGGATATGATAGGACTACACCTGACTCGTTTAGTTGGCTCACCTGTAACACATGTTGTATTGTGTCTTAACACTCAAAAAGGATGTACAGTGTATTACTATATAATAGTGTATCCATGCCATAAAAAATGACAATATGTGTTAGAAAGTTTTAATAATAAGATGCAATGAAACATAAGTCTTGAAACAATATATTGAGATTTAATAATGTGGAGATTAAAAAAAATCACAACTAAAACAGACGCCAATTAACTGTTTAATTAATCCATTTTCTTTTAGACATTCAGTGGTATTTATGAGTCATTGATTACTCCTGGTTTGTATACAAATCCCTTTTTGCTCAATGCCATTACATGTTAATCTTATGTGTTTAATATAACAGTGAAATGGAAATTTCTCTTGGAAGAAAAAAGATAAACAACAGAATGACAAAGATGGTGAGGACAAAACCTATTTGAAAACCAAGTTGATGCAAGAAAATCACTTAATAGACAAAAGTATCTGAGTGCCTCACATGAAAGTCTTGAATAAATAAGACTACAATCTAAGAAACATAGGAGTAAAGGAACTGATTAATTAAATGGTCCATTTAGTTTGGGAAATAATTTTGTCTAAATACAAATAAATATTTTATTGGTATAGATTATTAAAATGACTAATGGAAACAATCACTCTAAATTTAAGTTGATTTACCTCCCTTCTTACTACAGATGGGACAGGAAATATATAAATAAATGCACATTGATAATTATTATATGTTTTGATGATTATTTTGGGGCCTGAGAACTGTTGATATATCCCTTACTTTGGAATGTGTGCTCATATTGATCAGTATATATGATTATTTATTGTAATCAAACTATATTAACTATATATTTTTTATGTATACTAACCCTGTACATTCCCTATATAGGGTATAGTGCTACAGCCTCACTATGCCAGGTGTATTGGTTAACAGCACACCCAATTGGTTTTGTATTCAAAGTTGTCTTTCTCCTAGAGTGAATGTTAGAGATCCCAATATGCCCTGCTATTAACCCCTAGTTTGAATAGGGAGGGTGGAGTGGAGAGAAGAGATTAATTTAAATATATAATTATGCATATAAATAAACTTGAATTGTATTATAGTGGATTGGCTATTGGAGTAATATTATTGTATGTGTGTATTTAAGTTCTGTAGACTTTCCTGTAGAGTATCAGGCTACAGCTTCACCATGCTAGGTATTGCCACTGTGGTTTTTGTAGCAAGCAGGCTTTTTACAAGATGGATTTGCCAGCCCCATGTCCAAAACTGTATTTTTAATTCCAAATTGTCCTTCTCTTAGACTGGTTAACAAACAAAACTAGGGAGCCCAGCTGATTCTGTTACTAACTCCCAATAAGTTAGTTGATTTTGTTTAGCAGCATATCAACCTCTATGAGTTATTTAATGCCGAAATCTACATATTTTGAACATAATTTTATGGCTTCAACGACGGATAAAATGTATTGTTGGTTATTTTGCTTTAAATATGTATTGTTAGTAAGTGAATTTTGTTTAGTGGCATATCAACCTCTATGGGTTATTTAATATAAAGTTATGTTTTTTAGATATATAGTTTGTAGATCATAAAATGTATTGTTGGCAATTTTACAATAAAAATGTATTTTTATATTTTTTGTTGCATTGATTGTCATTGATTGCTATAAAAATGTACTGTTGCTCACTTTATTATAAAAATGTACTGTTGATTTTTGTTTGGGTACTGTTCAATATTTGCTCACAGCTTGGACTTTAACAGGTGCTCCCACGCAGGATCAGTGTGGAACAACAGCAATTAAGTGGTGGTTCCATGCTCCTCAAAACTTCCAATCTCTTGATAAGAAATTTTGCTTTCGGACGTAGTTTATTGTGATACACAGGATGAAAGCTGGGAGGAAAAGAGATGAATTTATACCTTTCCCAAGGTTATTTGTGTGAAAGTGAATGTAACAGCTATGGCTGAATTTTGAATTTAACACAAAAGTCCCCAATGGGATCTTACCAGGTTAACACACACACATACACACACACACATATATATATATATATATACTAATAATACCATTAGATAATAAACTAATGTTATTAATGAAAACAAACTTGTAAGCATGTACTGTTTTGTATAAAAAAAGAACCATTGAATGTCAAACAGACAAAGACACTATATAAGTAAAAACTAATTAAGAAATGTAGGAGTGACTGCCATTTTCACACACAGGTTATCCTCAGGCACTTAAGTATATATATATATATATATATATATATATATATATATATATATATATTAATTGAGTTCACCCTCATGATGCAAGGAAGTAAAGCCACTAAGACACAAGGGGTTACTGGGTATGGAAGAATTAAGAAATAGAAACATTACTAAGGAATGAGAATAAAAGAAGGAGGGAGACAGTAGATACCAATTGACGTTGCATTTAAATTTTTGAAGATCAAAATTGGCTGGAAAGCATGGAACTGGAAGAGAATTACACAAGCAAGAAGTGCAATAAAAGAAAATGTTAACATAGAACCTACTGTTACATCTAACCAACTCAACTCTAAATAGAAAATTTACAGGCTTGGATGGCAACCAGTCTGTAGGAAAGATAACTCGATTCAAAATTGAATTTTGTGGCCTTGATTGGCAACTTGCGATGTAGACTCAGTAAGAAAATAAAAAAAAATATCACCCGGTAGCCTGGGTCATTTGTGGAGATATATCATCCTGAAAAAATGCACAATCACTGGCATTCTTGTCATGTGGGTTGTGTATTTTGTCATAGGTAGAGGTGGTATCTACATG
>OZ010578.1:52936928-53231928 GCA_963932145.1 Acanthosepion lycidas | reverse complement strand
AGGACTGAACACACTACTTAGTCATAACTGACCTAGAAAGACAAGCTTGCTGATGATTACACCACAAAGATATCCTGGTCAGAGGAGAATGATCTGAACATATATGTTCAGATCATTCTCCTATATATATATATATACACATATATATATATATATATATATATATATATATATATATATATATATATATATATATATATATACACATATATATATATATATATATATATATATATATACACATATATATATATATATATATATATATATACACATATATATATATATATATATATATATATATATAGAGAGAGAGAGAGAGAGAGAGAGAGATTGATAGATATGAAGAGACTGAGATAGAGAAATAGATAGGAAGACCTGAACAAACTTAGATATAAACTTACTGAGATAGATAGATAGACATGTACAATCTGAGATAGATATATAGATAAATAGACATGAACAGATATAAAATATATACTGCATATATCTACAAATGCCAGAAAGAAAGATAGATATATAAATAATAGTCTGATGTAGCACAAGGCTGAAAGTATGAGGAACTCAGTGAGGATGGAATTTACTACTTAGTCATAACAGTTCTAGCAAGACAAGTTTCCTAACAATTATACCATGTTGTGATGACCCAGCCAGGGAATCTGAACATAGATAGATAGATAGATAGATAGATCTGAACAGACTAAGATAGATAGATAGATAGATAGATAGATAGATCTGAACAGACTAAGATAGATAGATAGATAGATAGATCTGAACAGACTAAGATAGATAGATAGATAGATCTGAACAGACTAAGATAGATAGATAGATAGATAGACGATGAACAGACTAAGATAGATAGATAGATAGATAGATAGATAAAGAAATGGACAAAGTCCGACAATCTTATTTATTAAAGACATTTTTATGTTTAACGTTCTTTTTATAGATACAAGTATTTAAGTAAATGCTCTGTTTATAATAAACAGTATTAAATAACATTTACCAGCCTGAATGTCCGAGAAATTTTCATAGAAAATATTCGTCCTTGGACAGGATTCGAACCTGCATCCTATATGGAACCGTCATTTACGCTGACGTGCCTAACCTCTCGGCCACCAAGGATCGTTCGGTAGCAGTAAATTCGACCTTGCCTACCGAACGATCCTTGGTGGCCGAGAGGTTAGGCACGTCAGCGTAAATGACGGTTCCGTATAGGATGCAGGTTCGAATCCTGTCCAAGGACGAATATTTTCTATGAAAATTTCTCGGACATTCAGGTCAGTAAATGTTATTTAATACTGTTTATTATAAACAGAGCATTTACTTAAATACTTGTATCTATAAAAAGAACGTTAAACATAAAAATGTCTTTAATAAATAGATAGATAAATAGATCTAAACAGACTAAGATAGATAGATAGATAGATAGATCTGAACAGACTAAAATAGATAGATAGATAAATAGATCTGAACAGACTAAGATAGATAGAGAGATAGATAGATCAGAACAGACTAAGATAGATAGATAGATCTGAACTAAGATAGATAGATCTGAACATACTAAGATAGATAGATTTGAACAGACTAAGATAGATAGATAGATAGATAGATAGATAGATAGATTTGAACAGACTAAGATAGATAGATAGATAGATAGATAGATCTGAACAGACTAAGATAGATAGATAGATAGATAGATCTGAACAGACTAAGATAGATAGATAGATAGATCTGAACAGACTTAGATAGATAGATAGATAGATAGATCTGAACAGACTAAGATAGCTAGCTAGCTAGATAGATAGATAGACCTGAACAGACTAAGATAGATAGATAGATCTGAACAGACTAAGATAGATAGACAGATATGGACAGATATAAAATATATACTGCATATATCTACAAATGCCAGAAAGATAGATAGATATGAACAGACTGAGATAGATAGGCATGAATATACATAGATACATTGTTAGACATGAACAGGCTCAGATAGATAGATTGATAGGAATGAATAGACTGAGGTAGATAGATAGATAATAGTCAGAAGGAGAATGATCTGAACAGTGATAGATAATGGATATAATTGGATTGATTATTTTATATATATATAATTAATTAATATATCAGAGATAAAGAAAGCCATGGTAATATTTTATTCCGCAAAATTGAGAATTCATATCCTCCCTGGAATTATCATATTTTATATATATATATATATATATATATATATATATATATATATATATATATAGAGAGAGAGAGAGAGAGAGATAGAGCTAAATAGATAGTTTTATATTTTAATGTGTAAACCCAATTCCTTTAAATGTTTTACCAAAATTTTAATTCAATGAAATCAATTACAAATTTTCTTATCAACACTATATTTAGCTTAGAAATTAAAAAAAAAATATTTAGATATTTTTCATCGATGTTATTTCTCTGATATCATATTTATATATCTGTTAACATTATAGAAGCTACAAACACGTCAATAAAAACGCACGACAACCTTCCCAAGAATAAAGCTGACTGATATGTGTATGATGTAAGGGAGGTAACCCCAAAGATTATTTTACGGATCCTATCATGGGGTAATGGTTAATCAGTGGCTCGAAGATTGTGGCTACTGCAGTAAAAACCAGATCTTCATTGGGTGCCAGAATAGTCCATTATTTATGAGGTATTGGCAGGGCGTAACGGTTGTGCGAACAAACGAAGAGAGAGACAAGTACAATTATTATATAATTGTTATTTAGTCTGTAGAACCACATTTCTGTTGCTTTTTAAGTTTCTTCATCTGTGAGGAGATTGTTCAACATTTGCTATCATATAGGAGATTAAATATAATATAGCACTTCAATAGTTTTGTCTTTATTTCTATCAAAATTTGTCCTATACCTGTAGTATAAGGCGACTGATTATTGATTATATAAAGATGGTGTTATTGGAAATGTTGTTACTTAATGTACTCTTAGAATTTCAAAATAAACAAAACAAAGCCTATTCTATATCATGTTTTTCTGACACACGTCCCCCTAACAAGGAAAACATTGTTTTGTTTATGTTTCATGATGTGATCCTGTGAATACTGATTCTTCTTCTACTTCCACTTCTTTTCCTATATCTAAACAGTTACTAACAGCCTGGTGTACTAATGGCCATTTACTTATACTTCATAGCCAATCACAAAATACCATTAATATTAGGTTGGTGCAAAAATAATGTCGGTTTTTGACGTAATTTTTAACGTCAAAAACCGACATTATTTATGCACCAACCTAATAACAGTATGATAATGAATGATATTATTTTATTGTAAGTTTAGCTAAAAAAGTTTAGCAAACACACTCATAACTCAGTTTACATTTTATCAGCCGAGTTTGCATGGATACAAGTTGATATCATTGATATGGAATTATTCTTCGAATAGGCAATTTATTATGAAGTTATTCAAGTAATATACAAGGTAGAAATGGATTTATCACTTTTATTATCAGTTTATTTGATAGCGTGAATCTTTTCATGTATGTTATTGGTTATTGCCTACCAGCAAAACATCACTCCTCAAGGACACACATAGCACAGTGGATAAAAGTGTAGCTTGAAGTAATCCAGTAACTTGACCTAAAGAGTTGTGAGTTCAATACCTGGCCATAGCAGAGTTGAACAAAAACTTGGAGAGTTGAGTTAAAGGGAAATAACTGAAATTGAGACATCTAGAAGAGGCATGTCATGTGGAATTAGAACAATCTACCCTGGTGAACAAAATAACGGGTTCGGTTTGAAATTCCAAAGCTGGAGTGTACAATGACCGTGACATTGTGAATACGACAACAAAGATAAGGTAACAGTCTGAACATGTAAATTTGTTATGGTAATTTACCTACATACGCCTAATGAGACCAGAGTGAACATAAATTTATTTTTTACTTATATGTTAATAATTAAATAAATAAGAAATAGTACCCTATAAATAGTATTTAATAATTCCTCTTTTTTATGTGTTATGTCCTCTCAGGATGTAGGCAATCATGGCTCTTCACAATTTCTTCTCCTTTGTATCTCTTAATAAATTTTGACTTTTTATTATTTTGCCCAAACCCTGTTTGCCATCTATTTACTTAAGCTCAGCAAGTATGTTATGTGCTGTTTTCCTCTGGCTCTCTTGCTCCCAATATGTCCTGTGAGTATCAGATTTTCCAAGCATTCCTACCTCATTATGTGCCCTTGAAATTTCAACTCTCTCTTCCTGATGTTTAGCATAAGTTTCCTTTTGTTTCTATTTTCTCTAAAACCTCATCACTGCTCACATGTTTGGTCCATGGTGTCTTCAGCATGATTCTCTCTCATTTCTGTTGCTGCTTCCAGTTTCTTCTTGATTTTTGAAGTGATTGTTTAGCATTCACTGCCATATAGGAGGTTAGGTACCATATAACAATTCAGTAATCTTTTCTTTGTTTCTAGCATAGGTTTTCTGTCTCTTAATACTCTTTAATTTTTGGAATGCATCTTTGGCTATTCCAGTGGGTCTTTGAATTTCAATGTTGCACTTTTTTACCTCTCTGTTAGAACACTTTCCAATTTGTAATTTGCATTTTGGGCTCATCCTTTTGCTAACAACCGTGCACTCTATCTTCTTGCAGTTTATATTCAGTGCTTTTTTCTTGTTTTCCTTCACTGCTTTCTGTAGGAACTTTTGTAGTTTTCTTTCTGTCTGCCATCAATATTGTGTCATCTGCATATCTTAAGTTGTTAATATTGTGGCCATCAATAGTGAACACATACAGGTTGAATAAGTCTGGTTAGTAGACACATTACACCTCTTTCTATTTTTGTATATCTGCTGAACTCATTCTCCCTTAAAAACTTAACGACCTGAAAGAACAGGATTACATAAAAGAAGTTACCTCCCTTGATAAATCGAATTATGATAGAGTTTAAATGTGAATGAAAATTTCACACTATTATTAATAATTTTTTGATTTTTGAAGTATTTGATTCTTTTATATGCCAAGTTTCTTCAGGATGGGCGTGATAATGGCTCTCCACAACTTCTTGTCTTTTGTTGCTCTAAGTAACTTTTGACTCTTTACAATCCATCTTTGCCCATGTTCTTATATTCATTTACGCAATTTTGTTAAATATGTTACTTCCTATTTCTTTTTGTTGACTTCAGTATGTCCTGTGGGTGTTAAATTCTCTAGGCCATCTTTCTTCATTATGTTCCAGAAATTTCATCTATTTCTTTCTGACTGTAAAATGTCAGATTGTTCTGTTCATGGTATCCTCAGCATCCTTCTGTAGAATCACATTTCTGTTGCCTCAAGTGTCTTCTTTATTTGTGAGGAGATTGCCCAGCATTTACTATCATATAGGAGATTAGATATTATATAGCAGTTCAATAGTTTATTTCTTGATTTCTAAGAATATTTTCCTATCTCTTAATACTTTGTTTAGTTTATTTAGTCTGTTAGTGTAGTACCCCAATAGTTAAATTTCCTGTACCTGCTTTTTTATGTCTCTAGTATATAACTTGTATTTTGAACTCTCTCTCTCTCTTTTGCTGGTGCCTATGATTAAATCATGCTGAAAACACCAGTTCTCATTCAATCACCAAAGTTAAGCAGTGTCGAGCCCAGTTAGTATTTAGATGGGGGACCACTTAGGAACACTAGGGGCTCTAAGTAACTTCCTACAATCCAAAATATGTTTTGGCTTTAAATAACCCACAAAGAGTTGATAAAAACAAATTAGTCAAAGTCTCTTTTGCTGGTAACCATACATTATGTCTTCTCACAATTAACAGTTAGTCCTTTGTTTATGTTTTCCATTATTATTTGGTCTCTAAGAGTATTCTTTCAGATTCCTTTCTGAGTTTTCCATCAGCATAGTGTCATCTGCATATCTTACTTTAGGGTACTGTAATTTAATAATTTATATATATATAATCAATTCACACCAAGCAAGGTGATAATGCCACTAAAATGCAAGGGTAATGAATGAGAATTAGAAGACTTTAGAAGGAACCAGAAACCCAATCCTAAACATGAAAGAAGGGATAAACCTCTACTCCTGTTCAAAAGACAGGGAAGGACAATAGATGAAGCTATCTATTCCCATTGAGGAGAAAAAAAAAAAGTAAAAAAATAAATAAATAAAATTAATGGTAAATTGAATTTCAGGTTTTAGGTGGAGACATCAGAAGTATTAAGTAGAATTTAGAAGGAACCAGAAGCCCAATCCTAAAGGGGAAATAGATAAAACTCTACTCCTGATCAATTTTTATTCACATTAGAACCACAAAATAAAATCAGGTTTAATTATAGGTTTTTATCTTAAAGCCTTCACAATATGTAGCCAGAATACTGAGATGAAATAGAAAAATATGATGAAAAATCCTTTTGACTCCTACACTACTCTCATCATTTCATTGTCAATGTGAGAAAAAGAGCATGTAAAATCTATAAGACTAAAAAAGTAACTTATTAGTATTACAGTAATAACTAGAAGAGAAGTTAGAGTGCATAATACAACTGAAACTTAACCTTATTGCAGCCTGAAATCTTCACTAATCATGACAAATTTATCACAAACCAGGATGAATCACTAATTTTAAATTAGATATGTAAATTTGATTAAGTTTGATTTGGGTGTAGGTTAAGAAAGTAGTTTAGGAAGGAAGGAAGGAAAGAAGGAAGGAGGAAAGTGTTAATGTAGCAGGGATTTTGTTTCCTGCCAATATCCCAACTGCATAAACAGCTACTCTCAATATGTTGTTAATTTAATTTTGAAACACTGGACTTGTTTTACTTTCAAGGGCTCAGAATCAAATTTAACTAGGTAGCTGATGTGCACCCCACACTTATAACTCCCATCACCAACCTTCGATTTATAGGTTGCAGGGTGGTTTTTGGAGGTATTTTATAAAAAAAGTGCATCTTATAAGCAACAAAATACAGTAACTTTTGTCAACTAAACTTGAAAAACATCTATTCCAATCACTAAAATTATAACTCCAAGACAAGGAATTGATCAGAAAAAAACAGCACCAACACAGCATCAGAGGTTATGATATATAAAATTAACTGCCTGTAATGCCTTAAGAATTATGCGGATGAAACTTCTAGAAACCTAAAAATCTGCATTTATAAATACAAAAGAGACACCTGTTAGGAGAAACCACTAAACTTCTTAGCAATACAGAAATATAAAACATGCAAACTTAATAAAAAAACCTAATACAACTAATGGAGAAAATACCTGAGAGGAATATTGACCTTTAACATTCTGCGTTATTCATTAATATTACTTCAATTTCCACTGTATAATCCTTAAGCGCTGTCCTGGGTATGATGATAAACTACATCCAACAGCAAGGCCTCTGATCAGGAGGTTTTGAGGAGCGTGGTACCACCTCTTAATTGATGGTGTTCCCAGGTCCACCCTGATCTGGGTAATGTTAAAATATTATTAATGTCAGCATTAAATAACACATGAAGATTGATATGCCGTAAAAAACAAACCAAACCAAACCAAACCAAACCAAACCAAAATCCCTAAACTGCAGTAGGTTAGTTTTTGATTTTAGTCAGCTATTTTCTTGTTGACATAACAGGACAAAACAACAAAACTGAAATTCAAACACACTTATTGTTTAGTTAGTAAATCATCTGAAGTAGCAGAACAAATATTTTTTGCTCCATAAACAAAGTTACAGTGTGTTAAAGTGTTCAAGGTTGAAGTGAACTGACAAACATATCACCAATATTCATAAAGCTTATACTTAAAGAATGTAAGATTCAAACATTTGCAGACGATATAAACTAAACCTATTGCACAACTTACAACATTGGTCATATTTGTTAGTATTGTTCACTCATAACGATGTAGAGATAACACATGGAAGTGAAGTGCCATATTTATTCCAAACAAAACTAAAACAATTCAAAACAAGGGACACAACCGTGTATCTGCGCGATACAAAGTTAGACAACTCAAGCTTAAACACTATTCACAATGTAACCTAAAAACAGCAATTTAGCCGTTTTCATTATTCACCAAAAAAGTTTCTCAATACACACCAATTTAAAAACAAATTAAATAAAATTATCTTTTTTTTCCTTCATTCCTTTATCTCATGGAGAGGGATTTTTTCCATGCGCCCACATTGCAACTGAATGTGACAGAAGGTCATGGTTTAATGTGGGTTTTTTGGCAATGTCATAGAAAAATTGCTCAAGCACCCTTGACACTTTCCCTTTTTGGGTAATGACACCAACCCCCATACAAAGGAGAAGTACTGCCTGGAGTCATGAGCTAATAATATTATTTTCAACTTCTCTGGCAGAATCCATGTAAGTATAGATATCAATTTACTAAGCATAGCTTGGATGTGATACAAGGTTGAAAGTATGGAGCACCTAGTGAGGATTGAAATCACTATTCAGTCGCAATTGATCTAGCAAGGCAAGTTTGACACCATGTTGAGGTATCCAAATTGACCTCATAAATCATTCAGTTTAAACCAGCCAAACTTTTGCATTCTTTAATTGACAACATTTTAAGTCCTCCTTATTTCATTACCTCTGGTTACAAATACACCATTTCAGTGACATAAGGTTACCTACAGACATTCAAAACTGGACTTTATATATAATAGTTCCATATCAGTTGCTTTGCATATGACAAGATGATCAAATTTAATTGCTTGTCTATTTAAAAAAATTCATTTATTAGAAAAAAATATTCAGAAAATTCATAAAAATGACTTTCTAGGGTCAGTCTACCTGGAGAAAAAATAAAATCCGAGTGTTGTGTCCACAAATACAACACAATTTTTTATACAATGTGAAGAAATGATCTTCGCAGAAAAGGAAGATCAAGCTAAATATAAGAGTAACATTTATACAGTTAGGTACATGATACATATTTATACAGTCAGGTACATGTATTTACATATTAAAAATGAATGATCTTTGTTGTGGCCATGAAGAGACCAATAGTTTCATTATTCAAAATAATGTCTCAAGTGAGTCTACAAAGTTTCAAAGTTTTTTTGTTGCAAGTGAGAAAATCAAGTGGTATGATATGCCAATATGTGTGTGTATATGTGCAAAGCACGTGCTAATGAAATGTGTGTGACTGCTGATTGCATGTGATAGCAGTAATTTTAAAATACAGTGAACAAAGAAAGGGGATGTAAAACTTACTTTCATTTTGGTGTTGTATGTAGAAAAATCATCGCTGACATACATGTTGTCATGATACATTTGACTATGTTGTTGATCAAGGCCTAATTAGGTTCACTGTCTTTTACCAACTGTACTTCACTGACTGTATCATTGCAGATCTGGTAACTGACGAGCCGTTTTTATTGCTATTCGACAGCCAGTGCTCGGCTCATAAATCCTATCTGAGTTTTGCATGGAAATGTACTCAGTAACCTGAGCCCTGACACATTTCCAGGTCATTTTGAGTTCAACTGCACAGGCATTGTAGAGAGCACATCATGTAACTTGTCCTTTCCAATCAGGTTCCAAAAACAACTTATTTAATTTGGAGCTGTGTTTAGTACAGAATTGTAAAAAGATTTTGGTATCTACTGAATTTAGTAAGATTTTTTTGTAGGCGACTCTTACTTCTTTGTGCTTCATTTATTGGCCATAAAATATAGGAGTTTATATCTTCAAAAGACTGGCTTATACATTTTTTGCTGATGCCCAGGGTTTGTTACCAGACAGAAAGAGGAATTAACCCCAGTGATACAGATGTCTATTTCAAACCTATTTTACAAAAATAAAAACAATAACTTTAAGAAATAATTTTATTTTTACTGAATAATTTTAAAAAAAGTTTTTAGTGCTTAAAGAATTAAGTTATTTTTCTTGTCTCCAACTTCATTTTATTGCTCATCCTAAGCTAAGGTTTATCCAGAGTAGGAGGGGAATGTATTATTCCAATGTTTTTTTCAAACTAAGTCAGATTGCGTGTCCATATATGCATATGATTTTGTATACATTAAATGGTACAAGCACATATATGACACAAGAGATACATATATTTGCATACATTGAATATACACTTGAAAAGTCTCATGCAGACAGTGTATGATGGAGAGAGAATCAGATTTTCTTTTATAATATATATTTTGTTTTGCTGGCTTTTTTTGTTCATTTTCACATTAATGTCCTTGCCTCCCCATTCAGCTATAGGCTAAATAGCAGACTAAGGTAGAATGGATGGAAACCAATTTCAGAAAAGGAAAGTTATGAATTCAAACCCAGGAGAAATCAACAGGAAACCACTCCACTAAATTTCTCAAGAATACATAGCAATTCATAAATAAAGAAAAGAAATTTGTAGAGTGTCATGACTGCCAACATCCTGAAGAGACATGACATTCTTTGAATTCAGTACATCTGGTGCTACTTCAGTGACTTAGAGGTTCATAGAGATATAAAAAATCAAACTTTTCAAAATTTTTTTCACCATTAATTGTGAAAACACAAGTTAAAATCATTTATCCAACATGAATTATTAAAAGAAATATAGGAGTCTGAATATTTAAAGAAGTTCAAGCATAACAATCTCTGCAAATCCCAAACTTTCCATTGGGTATGGTTCTCTTGCGAATACACTTCAGGTGCACCCACTGAAGACAACAATCACAGACCCCAGATTCCATGTTGTTTCCAAGTACTGCCTACACAACTCACACAACCATTGTGCTGCCAATCTCAAATATAATATGTTCTTAGTACTAAAACACTATTTTTATATATAGCCTTGGTGTCTATTTTTTGGGGACAACATTGTATATAAAGTTATATTAAATACGATAGACATTTTTTTTCTTTGTTTTAGTTGAGATATTGTAATAAATAAGTGTGAATTTTGGTTTGTACTTTAGCTTTATTGGAATTTAGAATAATCAATTTGAAGATAAGAATAATCAAGTACAAAATATAACAAGGGTGCTGAATGCCTAAACAAAGGATCAATGACTGTCCCCATAAGGCTCACATGACACTAACTATTTAAGCTCCAAATTCAAAAACCCATGTTATTTTTCCTTCCATTACATTACCAAGGCAGCATGAAGCAATGTTGCTCCCTTGGCTACAATCCCCATCAGTGGCATCAGATTACAGAAAAATGGAGCCAGCAACCTTAAGACAAATTACTACTACCTAAAGAAGATAGCTGAGGACTGAAAGAGACTTCTCTTTCAATGACAGGTGTTTTTCTCCTAAGCTAAGTCCACAGATGCACACTGTCTGCAAACACTTTTCTCTTTATTTTTATTTTTCTATTTGAATACTAAATATGTTTAAATAATGCAGATTGTTGTGTTTTTCTCTTCAAAAGCAATTGCCCAATTTGTTTCTGCATATGTGGCTTAGAACTAACCCTTCATAAACTTGGAGTTGTACCTCAGCATATTATAATGGATATAATTAGCACAATATAGTTCTCAGATGTCCAAGTGGTGTAATGGTTAGTGATTCAAAACAAGAAATCAGCAAATCAAGTTTAAATTCCAGTCAAGTTTATTACATTCGATTTCACACAAATACCCCTGAGAAAGGCATGAATCCATCTTTTCACACCACCAGTTATGAGTTAAACAGCAGGGTACACTGACTGAGTTTTTTTAACCTTGGTTGGCAACTAGTCTAGGAGAATAAAAACTCTGAATTCGAAACCCGGTCACTACTAGATTCTTCTTCTATGTGCCTTCAGGATGTGGGCAATCATTTCCTGTTCTTTGTGGCCTTTAGCAGTGTTTCTCACTTTGCCAAAGTCCACTTAAACAAGCTCATCAGGTAGGTGGCTCACTGCCCTCTCCTATCTCTCTCTCAATATGTGAGGATTAAGTGTTCCAAATGCTTGTTCCTCATGGATTCAAGAAATTTCAGTTTTCTCTTTCTAATTCTGACTATAAATATTCTTTTTGTTAACATTTTCTTTAAGAATTCCTTACTTGCTTCATCCATGGAATTCTCAGCATCCTTCTGTAGAACCAGATTTCTGCTGCTTCCAGTATTTTTTTTCATGTGTAGAGATTGTCCATATCACATAGCAATCTTTTCTTTGTTTTTAACAAAATTTTTCTGTTTCTTAATACTTTGTTTTGTTTTGGAATGCATCTTTCATTAATCCAATGTGTGTTTGAATTTTATGTAATCTACAAAACCTACATACACATCCTTATGTATTTGTATTGTTCTGTTATCATTCTAATAAAAATATTATACTTCTTGTTCCTATGTCCTTGACAAAACAGCACTGTTCTTGTTCTATTTCTAGTCTAATTCTGCTTCACACTCTATTCATCATGATTCACATGATTAGCTTGTTTATATGGCCCATTAAGCCATTGATTGTCATTTGAAATTTTTCATTAACTTTTTAGGTAATGCTACAAGAATGGATTGACTGATATCCTCCGTTATGTCACCACAGTCATATATATACAGTAGCGTCCAAAACTAAGGGACAAAATTTTAAAACCTAATATTTCTTAGAAATAACAACTGTGAAAAGCTGAAATTTTGACAACTGGTAGTCGTTATCATCCATAATAACATACTAAAATTTGAATCATTTGCAAAGGATAGAAAAAGAATTATAACAATTATTTATTTATTTTCAAATTTGGAACGTCCAAAAGTAAGGGACAAAATTGAGAAAAACAATGTAAACAGCAAAAAAACAATAAAAATACATGTACAATCAATATTTAGTAAATGAGCCCTTGCTCTCAATGACAGCTGCACATCTTCGACTACAAGAACGAATCAGTACTTGACAATCCTCGATACTAATTTTAGACCATTCTTCTTGAAGCTTCACCCACAAATCCTCCGTGTTAGTGGGATTTCTTTCCATAACTTTCACTCCTAAGATCTTCCAAAGATTTTCTATTGGATTTAAGTCAGGACTTTGTGGTGGCCAATCCATAATTTCCAAATCTTGCTCGCTAAGGTAACTCATTACCACCTTTGCCTTGTGACATGGGGCATTATCTTGCATAAAGGTAGCCCTATCGAAACCTGAATTCTGTTTATATCAGTAGAGATAGGCTCGACTTGACCAAAATTTTTGATTCTAGATTTTCTGTTTGATTGGCCAGATGTTGAATCCTTAATTCTGATTTGCTGGTTTTGTTATTTTATTTAAACTATGCCCATATGTTGTTTATGTTACGATGTCTAAATGTCTAAGTTAACTAATGCTTTAATCCTGGTTACATCTATCTGTGCATAGGAAAATATCTTTCAGGTTTTTGGAGATGTGACAAAAGCCTATATGACACAAATGAATCACATTCCTCTAGCTCAAGTTGATACTAATATATTATTGATATTATTGCTCGTTACTGATATATTCTAAATTAGAGATAATTATACTATATGTATATCTTGAAAAATCTGATGTGCTTTCATATTTCTGAGTTCAAATCTATTTAGGATTGGGTTTCTGGTTCCTTTTAAATTCTACTTTGACTATATACTTCTAGTATTTCTCCTAAACTCTGAAATTTTTACTTTTTATTTTTATCACAATAGGAGTAGATAGGTTTATTTATTCACACTCCTCCCCATTTTTTTTTTTTAAACAGGAGTAGAAGTTTATCCTGTGTTTCCTGTTTAGGATTGGGTTTCTGGTTCCTTCTAAAGTCTATTTCAACACTGTAGTTCTATCATCTCTGCCTAAACTCTGAAATTTAGCCCCTTGCTTCTTAATGGTGATATTGCCTTCTTTGGGGGTCAATTGATTAAAAAAAGGAAATTTCTGCTGAAATTATTATAATATGGAAGTAATTAATTTTTGGCAGATATCCAAATTAATAAATGAATAAATTACCTCATCCTGTGTCACATTAGCATGGCTGATACTAATTTCCATGAGAGTGACTTTCTTATACATTCTCGGTTGAAATGAAGTGGAAAGATTATATTGACTTCATTACTAGTTCTGCTAAAGTAGTTGGTTCACTGTGTCATGCTATACAAGTTTTCTCTCCAGAATCTATCTTACATATCTATAAGTCTACCATTCATTCATGCTTTGAATATTGTTGCCACATATGATCCATTACTCCTGCTGCATATTATTTGATAAAATCCAAAAAAGAATCATAAATATTATTGGTCTTGACCTGGTGTCTTCACTTCAGTTACTTTCCCACCATCATAATGTAGCTTTCCTGTGCCTTTTCTATAAATATTTTCAAGGAAATTGTTCAGATGAACTCTTCACTATGGTACCTAAACTTCATGAATTTAAGTGCAATACTAGATTGGTGGTAAAGTCTCATCAATTCCCAGTTGAATTGGCTAAATATAACCATCAGTTCTATGCTAACAGTTTCTTTTATCACACTTCTCGCTTGTGGAACCTTCTAGCTCTATACTTTCCAGTCAACTTTGGTCTTCATAAATTTAAATGCAATGTTAATTGTTATCTATGTCTTCTTGATTACTCTTCTATTGTTCTTGCTCCTTAATAATATTTCTTTTTTTTTTCTTATTCTTTCACACTCAGTAACTCTTTGTGTCTTAGTGGCTTTAATACCTTGCATGGGGTGGTATAATTAAAAAAAAGTAGACTAAATCAAAAAAAAAAATCAGTTCCAGTGAATGATGACAATGTAACAGGTTATTTTGATAAGTGCTAAGCCACAAGATATATTGGAAAGCAAGAGGAATGCATTGAACTATAACATATAATTCCATGTGTTCTGGATTTTATCGATTTGAGCATTCACATTCACATTTTCATAGATCAATTAGTAAGTAGACAACAGCTGGCTTTTATGAATCCTTGAACTATTTGGTTTTTAACTTGACAAAATCAACTTCATATTTAGAGAGCAGGATAAACTTTTGCCAAAAACCAGTAATGAAAAAAACCTGCTGGCATATCTCTATTATATAATATAAAACACAATATGATAATATATATTTAGCATTCGTATGCTCTGATCATCCCTTATTGATAATTTGATATTCTCCCGTCCTGGGTATGATGATAAACCACATGCGCATCCTGGGTAAGACGATAAACTACATCCAACAGCAAGGCCTTTGATCAGGTTTTGAGGAATGTGGAACAACCTCTTAATTGCTAGTGTCCCCAGGTCCACTCTGACCCAGGGTGGTAGCATCTGTTAGGGTCCCAGCTATGGGCAAATAGTTAACCCCCCCAAACTTGGGTCAAAACACTATGAAAGT
Source organism: Acanthosepion lycidas (assembly GCA_963932145.1). Taxonomy (NCBI): domain Eukaryota; kingdom Metazoa; phylum Mollusca; class Cephalopoda; order Sepiida; family Sepiidae; genus Acanthosepion; species Acanthosepion lycidas. The sequence goes on along the minus strand of OZ010578.1, from coordinate 53,216,683 downwards.
GTAAAAATAGGTTTTAATACCAGAAATACTTTCTAAAATATTATTACCAGCTATACATTTTTTGAAAAAAAAAAAATAACCTCCAATAAAAATCTTATTAACATTATATAACCCATTGAGGTTGATATGCCGTAAACAAGCCAAACCTTTAATATTCTTTTGTTATGGAAACATCATTAAAAGAATATGCTTTTCTTTCTCTAACTTTTAAGCCTTTATCAACACTCTTTGTCCTTGTTCTACCATCAATATGCATACACTTATTAAGGAATTTACTTAGAGTACATAAGGATCAATGTAGTTTTAAGGGAAATGGAAACAAAAAGGAAAATTATGGTTAAAATCAGAAAGAGACAGCTGAAATTTCTGGATGCATAAGAGAAAAGAAAACTTGGAGAATTAGACACTCACAGAGCATATTAGAGGTAAGAAGGCCAGAGGAAAACCGCAGTAATCTGCCTAATGAGCTTGTGTAAATGGTTGGCAGAACAAAGAGCAGGAGGAATAGTAAAAAGACAAACACTGCTAAGAGTTATGAAGGATAGGAAGTTGTGGAGAGCCATGATCATTCATGTCCTGAAGGGATATGACACACAGAAGAAGAATTGACATCTGATAGTTGGCTAATTCTGAGTTTTATTTCAATGGACTCATTACCATCTTTAAAATTCTTAAACCAGTTTTAGGTAGCATGGTTAGATACAGTTTCATTTCTTCTTGTTATGTTTGGTATATCGCTCTGTGTAGTAGCAGTTGTAGCACAGTTCTCTGTGTTACGTTTAGCACACGGGTTTGCTAAGCATTCCTCCTATGTTCAACAGTTGTTCTATATTTATGTTACCTAATTTGCATATGATACTACACCTTCCTGAATCAGAGAGGTTGTAGACCCTGTTTTTTTCTTTTACTATCCCTGATTATTCTCATATTGTGTTGTTCTTTCTCTTGTCTTTCTTGTTTTCTCTTTAATGGTGATTTTGGTCTCTCCTCTGTCATTCTTTGTGTCTCTTAATTTTTTTCATTTTTGCAAATGCAGCAAAAGTTCTTATCCATGTTTCTATGTGTTCTGGGTCATCCAGCGAATTTAACGATCCTATTGGTGACACCATTGTTATGTCTGGTATGTCTCTTTGTGTAGTAGCACAGTTTTCCGCATTACGTTCAGCACACAGGTTTGCTAAGCATAGCCCCTATGTTCGCCATTTGTTCTATATTTATATTTGTCTACTGAATTTGCATACATTACATTTCCCATTTCTTGAATTCTTCAAGAAGTTTCAGCAGCTTTCAGGCCAAGTTTAAAATAATACCTCAAACTTACCAAAATCTGTATACTTGTATCTGCCTTTACAACATTTGAATTGTTGATTGATTCATTCATTTTTTATGGCTTATCAACCCTTTATGTGTTATTTAAAGCCAAAACATATTTTGGGGATTCTAAGAATAATTGTTCTTTTGTTGATGCAAGTGAATATTGCATTTTTGAGAATAATAATGTTTTTTCCAGATACAAATCCTACTATTTAACCTATAGCTGGGGAGAGCAGATGGATTCATGTTTTTTCCAAGGTTATTTGTGTGTAAGTGAATGCAACAAGCCTAACTGAAATTTGAACTTGTCTCTCTGATTTCTCATTTCGAGCCACTATCCATTACACCACGCATGCATACTATAACACTTGAAAACAGATGATACAGCTGCATAATAATAATATATAATAATGTCAATATTAATATCATGATTGTCCTTTGTGTTAAAAAAAGATGTTGTTTTGCAATTCATCCATCAATCTGAAACAGCATTGTGTGGGAAGAATTTATATGGACATATCATTGCACTGGGATAATCCAAATGTATCGTGGTTTTGTAATATGTTCTTACAGGCTGGAGTTGCCCAATATTTTTTAATTTAGAGTTTCCGTTCTTTTAGACTGGTTGCCATCCATGGCTTAAGAGCCCAGTTTGCTCTGCTCTTTATCCCATAGCTGAGAATTAAAGAGATGAGTTCATATTGTTTCCAATAGTATTTGTATGAAAGTGAATGCAATGAAATTGGCTGGAATTTGAACATGGCACCCCAGTTCCACTTTCTACACCAATAACCATTATGCCGCAAGCATATCTACAGAAATAATCACATATTACTATTAAACTTTTATTTATTAGTATTTTTCTCTTCACTGAAGATATCAAATCAAGAAAATCATAAAACTTGATAGGAAATTGTGAAAAAATAATTGACAATGCTTCATCTAAGAAATTCAAAACTATATCTAAGAATTCATCTTCTTCTTCAGGATGTAGATGAGTATGGCTCTCTACAATTTTCTGACTTTTGTATCTCTTAGTAAAGTCTGTCTTTTTGCTATCTCTCCTAATCCCTGTTCAGTCAACCATTTACAGAAGGTCATTAGGTAGGTTATGTGGTGCTTTCCCTTATCCCTCCTGTCTTCAATATGTAATGTCAAATTTTCTAAGAACTCTTTCCTCTTTCTGATGCTAAGTACAAGTGACCTTTTTGTTTCCATTTTTCTAAAACTTTGTTGTTGCTCACATGTTCAGTATTCTCAGTACAACCACATTTCTGTTGCTCCCAAGCCTCTTTTTCATCTGTGAGGAGATTGTCCAGCATTCACTGTCATATAGGAGGACCAACATTACATAACAGTCCAGTATTTTTTTCTTTGTTTCTAATGAAATTTTCCTGTTTCTTAATACTTTGCTTTTGGAAGGCATCTTTCACTATCCCAATGTATCTTCAGATTTCAGTATTACATTATCCATCCTCTAGGTATTTAAATTTTTGTACTTGCTTGAATTTGGTTTCTCCAATTTGTAATTTGCATGTTGGGTTGTTCCTTTTGCTGATAAGTATACATTCTTCTTCTTCCATTTTGACGTTTAGTCCTTTCTTCTTTCTTTCCTTTACTACCTTCTGTAGGAGTTCCTTGAGCTTCTTTCTGTGTCTGCTATCAACAATGTGTCATCTGCATATTTAATATGGATGCCAATAATGAAATCTAGTCAGACTTCTAACTCCCCCAGGATTGCTTCACTGTAAAGTTTGAATAAGTCTGGTGAGAAAACACATCCTTGTCTTATACCTCTTTCTATTTTTGTGTAGCTACTCAATTCATTTTCTATCCATATGCAAGTGGTTTGCTTCCAGCATAAGTTCTGGATTATTCTAATATCATTTCTAAATAAATCAAGCTTACCATGCATTTTAATGCAATAACAGCAATAATTATTCAGCAGTTATCAAATTTAAATTGTTTTTCTTTTTTCACCAATGAGCTATACCATCTTCTTTAATGTGCTGTTTCCCTTCAGAACATTAAAGATGGCTCCCCACAAGTTTCTGTTCTTTGAAGTGTTAAACAATGTTTGTCAGTGCTCAACCACAAATTCCTTAGGTACATTATTTACCTCTGCAACTCTGGCTTTCAATGTCAAATTCTCTATAGCCTTGTTCCTCATTATCTGTCCAGGAAAGTTCAACTGTGTCTTTTTTATTGTAAGTATAAATGTCCTTTTCATTCCCATTTTTCTTAAAACACCCTTACTCATTACACCATTTGCACACCAACCAAGTAAGCTCAGAAGAAAAATTACAAATAGCTTTAAAAATCAATACAAATTGATAAAAAGAATGAATTCCTTGGCAGATGAAAGTATATTAATAAACACCTACTTTATTATATAAGAATGGGGTATCCTTTTTTCCTGTTAGAAGCTGTGATACCCAAGACCATAATTTGAAGTGGATGTTTGACCCTAAAAGTTTTCTTGACAGCAACTGTTAATTCTGCTTTGTAATAGTAGTTTCAGTGGTTCAAAACAGTGTCTCCTATGAAGATTTTCTTGTCAGAGAATATTGATACAATGAATTCATTGTTCTTGAGGTACCTGAGTACCTTTTGGCATTTCTTTTGTCAATAATCTTCTTGGACTGTAAGGAGATACCTTGGTATTCGGGTGTATGTTTTAAGGTCATACATGGATTGGTTTGGTTTGTTTTATGGCATATCAACCTTAATGGATTATTTAATGCCGACAAAATTTTTATTGTTGGTAATATTTTTTTTAAATCTATGTTTGGTAATATTTTTTTCTTCAAAAATCTATTTCTGGTAATAATTTTCCATCAAATATGTTTCTCCGGTAATATTTTTTTTCAAAAATGTATTGCTGGTAATATTTTTTTCAAAATGTTTTGCTGGTAATAAATTTTTTATAAAGTATTTTGGGTATTAAAACATATTTTTACACTTTCATAGTGTTTTGACCCCAGTTTTGGGTTTAATTATTTGCCCATAGCTGGGACCCTAACAGGTGTGACCACCCCGGGTCAGGGTGAACCTGGGAACACCAGCAATTAAGAGGTGGTTCCACACTCCTCAAAACCACCAGATCAGAGGCCTTGCTGTCGGACGTAGTTTATCGTCTTACCCAGGACACTCCATACATGGATGTTTTTATGAAATGCTATCTATGACATTAATGAAGTCCAGTTTCCTATTGACCTCACAACTATAAAATATTAATACGGGTTCAAAGGGCATATTTTTGGCCGAGCCTACGGGCTCGGAGATCCCACAGGCTTGGAGATCACACGTTAAACCGGCCTTGTGCCACATGATGCCCTCATTTGGTGACTAAATACCGTTCAGTCCAAAGTCAGATGACCGGCTGATCAGTTGAACTCTCTGCCTTCGGGCAGGGACGAACCCGAACGAGGCTATGCCGATGGGTGGAGTCTCTTTTGGGGAGGTAAACCGACCCTGAACCTGTTTATGTGGGTTCAAAGGGCATATTTTTGGCCAAGCCCACGGGCTCAGAGATCCCATGTTAAACCAGTCTTGTGCCGCATGATGCCCTTGTGGGGGGGGTGACTAAATACCGTTCAGCCTGAAATCTGGAGTGAGGTCTGTCAGGAGTCTGTCAGTCAGTCAGAGCGAGCGAGTCAGTCAGTCGAGTCAGAGGCAGTCTGAAACAGAGTCATGTTCAGACAATTACTACTAAACCAGATTGTTCATACTAACACTTTTCTACTTCTCTGTATATATTCCTGTTTGTAATATATCTGTGTTATTCCATATCTGTGTTCTTCTTTATTGGTTCTACCTTGGACTATCACCATGGTACAAGGAACTGGACCATAACATATATATATATATATTTTTAAACAATGACTTGATACTGCAAAATTGTATCATAGCCTTAAGATATAAGCATCATAATACTAAAAATGGGGAAATATCTAGGGAAGCTTTTGGCCAACCCTTCATCAGAGATCAATCGTTAGCAAATACAATTATGTTTTTTCAACAAGAACAACTCTTTTGGGGGACTAAATGGGAGAATAAACTGGTGCATGATTAAAATATAAAATTGTCTTCAATCAAATTATAAAAATCCATTTTGTAAAATAAAAAAAATTGATAAACAAACCTGGGGAAGCAGAAATGGACCAAGAGAGAAAAATAAAATTAGTGTTCAAATGAAACTCTCCTTTTACTTGTAAAGAGTATAGGTCTTCTAAGTTTGACTGTAACTGTGTTTCAATAAAATCTTGAGCAAGTGTTGAGACTGTACCCTATTCAAAATGTAAAACCAATTTTCCTGATATTCCCCAGAACACACAGGATTATCAATCAAATGCTGGCCAATGGCAGAATCTAAAGCCGATTACATCATTCTTGTTGAAATATGCAACTCCTCTGCATCTTATATTGGCTGGAACATGTTGTTTAATTCTCATAAGCATGTGTAGACTGGTTCAACCTACACAATCGTCATCAAACTGATGCTTAAAATAGTACATAACAGAGCTATTTGAAAATGGCTGAACCTTGTCCTGTTGAAAAGAAGGAAAAAAACATATGGTAGAAAAAACCTGTGTATCTATATATACATTCATACATACATATATATATATCTATATATACACATAAAATATATATCTATGTGTAAAATATATATATATATATATATATATATATATATATATATATATATATAAATATATATATATTTAAAGATATGTTTAGTGGTGCAAAATTTTATCACTGCCATAAACAGACAAAAATTAGTTTTATTATTACCACTCATGATAATAAAAAGTAAGAATGAAAAACGGGCTAGCTAACAGGTTCCGTACCTCACTCAACAGAGCTAACTTGAGGTAAATAAAGTATATTATATAAAAAGAACAATGGACAAACTGTATTGGGGGAAAAGAAAAAAAAAAAGAAATTTAAATGGCAATTAGTTGGACGCCTGATACAAAGATATTTGCTAAGATGGGCCCCAAAGGGGAACCCATTGAAACCCCATCAATCTGCCTGTACATGATGCCATCAAAAATGAACTCAACTGACATCATGGCAAATTTTATCAGTTCAACAAACACGTCCTCTGGAATAACAGGCAGAGACAATTGACTACGATATAGGGCATCAGCACATATATCGATAGTCTCAGCAAGTGGAATGCAAGTAAATAAACTGGCGATATCATATGAACACATAAATTTATCTGTGGGTGAATAACATATAAAACGGGAGAATTCAAATGAATCTTTAATACAAGCAGAGTTATACTGCTCCAAAACCGGTTGTAGTATAGTGGAAAGCCATTTAGCCACAGTGTTGAGAAGACCCTATCATAGATAGAATAGGTCTCAATGGTGTTCCAACTTTATGAGTTTTGGGTGAGCCATAGAGACGAGGATGAATGGAGACTGAGGGTCTAATTAAATTTGAAATATCAGTAGGCAATTTTCCACTTTTTACCCATTTAACCAAATGTTTTTGGAACTTGGCCTCAATAGATAATGTAGAATTAAATTTATCTATTGGGCCTAACTGGACAAATTTAGAGGAATCCCCAAGAATTGTCATCATCTTGTTAACATAATCCTGATAGTCAAGGATAACGACACGAGTACCTTTGTCAGGTTTCGTAATTACTAAAGATTTATTATTACAAAGGGTTTTAATTACCCAAATTACTCCTCATTCCACTTGGATTCAATGTGGTAATTAGTGTGGGACCTGCTAAGGATGGTAAAAGCATCATCACTAAAACTAATAGCCCAATTATGGCTATTTATTTATATTTTATATTATATATATATATATATATATATTTTTTTTTTTTTTTTGAACAATAAAAAATATTAAAAAATTAAAATCTTCAGACATACTGGGTTGTAGATTAATATTCTTTCGTTTTTTTTTATTATTATTTCATTTAGATTCCTCGTCTAGTTTCGGCCAAAATGGCCATCATCGGGAGGAGAAACATTTCTGTTTGCTGGTAGCAGTAAACTACAGAAATGAATGTCTTGATGGAGAAAATGAACTTTTGTCTCTAGTTTTCATTTGTTTTTTTATTTTTTTTATCTTTTTAACATGAATCTTTTAACATTCCTTGTGTTGATCAAACAGTCTCTTTTAAGTTGTTATTTGAAATAAGAGCTGGATGGATCTATGCTTCTCTGAATTCCTGTGGTCATTTTGACTGTTTTATTGGTCCTGGAGAGGAGATGTGTTTCTGTTTGTGTGTGTGTTATTTGGTTCTTAGGGAGTGAGTGAGTATGATATGTGTAAGCGTGTGTATTGCTTTGGGTGTGTGTTATCATTTGGCTCATTAGGGAGTGACTGTGTATGATGTGTTTAAGTGTGTATATTCGTGTGGGTGTGTGTATAAGTGTGAGGCCTCAACATCTTCGAAAGCATGTCTGTCTTGTGTGGGTGAGAAATGTGTGTAGGTTTTGATTTGTTGAGTTATATATTAGTACTATCTATGTTGTTAAATTTATGGTTTAGCCTGGCTGGATATTGTGTTTTTAGACGTTGTATCCACTTATTTTCATGGAACTCTAAAATCTTCCTAATGTTCTCTTCTCTGAACTTGTCTATTCTATCAATTATAGTGAATTTGGCATGGGTTTTGAAATCGTGTTTTTCCAGGTGGAAATGTTGTTCTACAGGTAATAATTTTTCATGGGGAGTTGGCTTAATTTGATTGCGATAATTATAAATTCTGTAGTGAAAGGGCCATTCAGATTTTCCTACATATTGTTTCTGGCATAGTGTGCATTCAAGGAGGTAAATTATGTTGACTTCTACAGTTGGAATCGTGGTAGATTTTGAAAGTAGATTATATATATATATATATATATATATATATATATATATATATATATATATATATATATATATTATGAAACAATTATTTTAATATATTTTCTGTTTATACATTATTTTTATAGATACAAATATTTAAGTAAATGCTCTGTTTATAATAAACTATATTTACAACATTTACCAGCCTGAATGTCCGAGAAATTTCATAGAAAATCATGGAAAATTTGTAGTTTAAAAACAGTAATTTGACCTTGCTAACCAGATGCTTCCTCTGTAGCTAAATGGTATGAAACATCAGGCTATATGATGGTTCCATGTAGGATACAGGTTTGATTCCTGCCAGAGGACACATATTTTCTATTGTAAGCTTGGATGTGCAGGTGGTGTAATGGAAAATGGCTTGGAATTGTTAATTGGAGAACTGAATTTCAATTCTAGTCACATGTGTTATAAGCACACCTCTTCTCCCCCATAGCTATGATTTAATTAGTAGTACTTTTATCAGTAAATCATTATTATATTTAAAAATTATTACAAGGTAAAAACAATTTTCTGGTTTTAAATAATCTACAAAAGATTCATAAGCCGTAAGAAATAAATCAATCAAACAATAGTTATATATATATATATATATATATATATATATATATATATGCAAAATTGGAATAAATATGGTCCAGTGATTAAATCCTAAAATGATAACATCTGTGACATCAGATTAATGTAAAGATTGATTGAAATAATTTGAGAAATGACAGTTATCAATTTCAAGTGATTTGTATATAAACGTGTGAGAATAATCTGCCATGATTCACAATATGGACAAACTTCAAGCATTTTATGCAATTTTAATGCTGTGCTATCTTGTCAAGGTAAGTTGAAAGATTCTTTTTTTTTTTTTAAATTTCTTCTTCCATGTGCCACATCCTTTCAGAATTTTGGTAATCATGTCCCTCCACAATTTCCTGTCGTTTATTGCTCTTAACAAATTTTGAATTTTTGTTATCTATCCTTGTTCTGTCATCCATTTACTCAAGCTCACTGGATAGAGATTATGTTTGGTTTTCCTCTAATCCCTTCTTGCATTCAATCTGTCCAGTGACTAACAAATTTTTCAAACTCTCTTTCTTTTTCATGTGCCTTAGAAATTAAAACTCTTTCTGATGTTATGTACAAGAGTCCTTTTTGTTTCCATTTTCTCTAAAACTTTGTCAATGCCCATATGTTTGGTTCATTGTATTCTTAGCATCGTTCTGTAGAACCACATTTTTGTTGCTTTCAAGTCTCTTCTTTGTCTGTGAGGAGATTGTCCAGCATTCACTGCCATATGGAAGGACTGATATTACATAACAGTTCAGTACTCTTTTCTTTGTTTCTAATGAAATCTTTCTGTTTGCTTAGCCTTTGGAAAGCTTCTTTCGCTATCCCAATATGCCTCTGGGTTTCAGTGTTGCACTTTCCATCCTTCCTAAATATTGTATATATTATTTTACTAGTTTGATCCTAATCATTTGGGGGCTTATGAAAAGTACATTTTTTTAAACAACTATATTTTTTGTAGTTTATATAATTCTAATCAAGAATAGATTGTGAATAGCCAGAAATGAATAGAAATGTTGTTGTATAGTCATTAAATATATAATGTAAATGAACTACAAATGATTTTACTATTGAAAATAAATTGCAAATGATTTTACTATAGAAAAGCACTGAAAATCAAGAAGAAAGGGATCCTTAGTGGTCAGAAATTAATGCAAATGTTACTGATAGAGCTCTTATATGCATAATTTATTAAATTTAGCTTTGAACATTGGTCTAGTGCTCCTGCTATACATTTAGAGAATATTGATAAAATCCCAAAAAGAATCTGCAATGTTATTGGTCCTAACTGGGCCTCTTACTTTCCTACTCCTGTAATGTAGCTTCCCTGTGCCTTTTCTATAAATACTTTCATAGAAGTTGTTCTGATGAGCTTTCCTCTATTGTACCTAGACGTTATGAATTTACACGCAGTACTAGATTTGCGTCAAGGTCTCACAATTTTACAGTTGAAATGTCTAGATGTAACCATAAGTTCTATGCTAACAGTTTCTTCTATCACACTTTTCACTTGTGAAAATCTCTTTTGGCTTCTTGCTTCTCAGTCAACTTGATCTTCAAAAATTTAAATGTCAGTTGTTATCTTAATTCTTGTTCTTTTATTATACTCTCTCTTTAATAGTATTTTTTTCTTCTCTCTAACATTCAATAATAACCCTTTGTATCTTTGTGGCTTTATTGTCTTGCTTGGGATGAAATGATTGAAAAAAATATGGCAGTTTCAGTGTTTATTTTGTTATCTTAAAATTTTTTTATTTTTTATTAAATCATGGTAACCTATTCAGGTGTTCCATCTTGATAGTTCTGTCACAACAGAAGCTTATTTGTGGCTGCTCATAATAATTGCAAATGTGTCCTCAAAGAGGCAAAGTCTTTGTTGGCTGATAAAATGAGGCACTGTATAGTTTGGCTCATGTGACTTCAAGTGGTTCTTTTACACCTCCTCTCTTCACTCAATTTCAGGTCTTAACATCTATTGATAAAGCAGAATGTCTGGCTCATAAATCTTTTTCAAATTCTACTGTAGACTTATCTGAAGGATCTTTGCCTAACTTTCCACTTTCTCTATTGAGTGATATGCATATAACTCCATCCATAGTTTCTGTTATCATGTCTAAACTAGAAAAATATGTGGACTTAATGGCATTTTTTAGTCCTTAAAAATGTGCTCCTGAACCAGCTCCTGTTCTCTTTAAACTCTACAATAAATGCCTTGCTGCTTCTTGATTTCCTGCTTGTTGAAAAGCCTCTTCTGTAGTTTCAGTCTTTAAGAATTCAGCCAAATCATCTGATCCTTCCAACTATTAGCCTTCTACTTCCTTTTGGCAAAGTACTATACCCTCTAATCAACTCTGAATTGGTTAAGCAACTCACCTCACGGGGACTTCTTTCAGATAAGCAATATGGCTTTCACTTCTCTAGGTCAACTGCTGATGTATTAACAATTATTGCTTAAAGAATCTATCAAGCTTTAGATAAGAATGGTGAAACTTGGGCTGTTGCTTTGGATATCATAAAGGTATTTGATGGTTTAACATACTGGTCTTCTTCACAAGATGAAAAGATATGATATTTCTGGACAAATTTTTCAAATGATTCAATCTTACCTATTGAATCATAAAATGAAAGTTAATGGCTTGAATGGCTACTCTGCTAGATCTTTTTAGATTAATGAAGGAATCCCCCAGGGCTCTATTTATACTTGAACCTATGTTGTTACTAATTTATATCAATGACCTTCCTGATGGCATCAGTTTTTATCTCATCTATTCTGATGATAACTATTTACTCCTATCTTAATAGTAAATTTGATAGGTTTGATAAGGCCAAATTGGCAGGTGATCTAATGTTAACTGGGGCAAGGAATGGCTTGTTAATTGTAACACCCCTAAAATGAAACTGTTCTCTATTAATCATCTAAGGAACCCTTTCTGTCTTCCATTAGCATAACTGATGCTAACCTCCAAGAGAGTGACTCATTGCATCTTCTTGGACTAACATTTTTTGCGGACATAAAGAAGAAAGATTATGTTGAATCAATTGCTAGGTTTGCTGCTAGGAAAGTTGGTTCTCTGTGTCATGCTAGACAATTTTTCTAGCTTGAATTTATCTTACATATTTACAAATCTACTTTTTATCTATGCTTAGAATATTGCTGTCATATATGGTCTAGAGCTCCTGCTATATATTTAGAGATCCTTGATAAAATCCAAAGAAGAAAGTGCAATGATATAGGTCCTGATCTGGCATCTTAGCTTCAGTCACTTTTCTACTGCTGTAATGTAGCTTCCGTGCTTTTTCTATAAATACTTCCATGCTAATTGTTCTAATGAACTCTCCTCTATAGTACCTAGACTCTATGAATTTATGTGCAGTACTAGATTGGTGGCAAGATTTCATCATTTTACAGTAAAAATTGCTAGATGTAACTGTAAGTTCTATGCTAACAGGTTCTTCTATTGCATTTCTTGCTTGTGAAACTGTCTTCCAGCTTCTTGCTATGCAGTCAACTTTGATTTAAAAATTTAAATTTGCAATGTCAACAATTTTCAGTCTTCTCAATTTCTGTTCTATTGTTCTCACTTATAAATAATGTTTTTTTTTCTCATATTCTCTAACAGTCATGATAGTGTTTTTGTTTAAAAAATATATTGGAAAGAATGAAAAAGATCTGTATAAGTTTTATAATTTAAATTACTGTATATAAATCAACATCTCCAGATGCCTTGATCTATTCCCTGTCCTTCTCTTCATCCTTTCCTCTATCACGCCTCTTTACCCTTGCTCCCACTCTCTGTAACACCTTGCATGCTAGTGACATCCCGACTTCCTTGGGGTGAAATGCTTCAAATATTAATGATTCCCCCCACCAAAAAAAGAGAAATTTTAAATAATCAAATATAACTATTAGATGGACAGTTAACAAAATTCATAATTTTTCAACAGTTTATCAAAGTATTTATCTATCTATTACTGTTCATATCTATTTATCTCTGTTATCTATCTATCCATCTATGCTCATATCCACCTGTCTATCCCTATCAGTCTGTTCATTATCTAGGTATCTATTAGGTTGGTGCAAAAATAATGTCGGTTTTTGACGTATTTTTTAACGTCAAAAACCGACATTATTTTTGCACCAACCTAATATAACTGTTTCTTAATATCTATCTCTCTATAACAGTTTCTTCATATCAATATCTTTATTCATATCTATGTTTCTATCTATATACCTATCTATTACTGTTCATATCTATCTATTGAATTCAATATTTCAAACATTGCCATATATTTTAAATTAGATGAAAGTCAGTAGACTGACAAAGCAATTGAAGTACTTTAAACAAATAATTTAGATTTGCAAGTTACTTCAGCAGAAAAATCTAATTCTTTTCAAGCTCCATTGATTCTGTCAAGGAAATCAATTAGCTTCCAAAATATTCTTCTCCATCTCCTTCATTCATTTTTCCCTCAATTATATGAAATGACTTTATATCATTTAAAAAGAAACTCCTTAAATAATGATACACTCAGCTCCATGCTTTATTCTAGAGGGGGTGGTGTCTTAAACAGTAAAGCTTTCATTTCTCTACGTCAATGAATTAACAGTTATTCCTAAATTTGTCTATCAAGCTTTAGATAAGAATGCTGAGTTTTGGGCTGTGGCTTTTGATACCTCAAAGGCAGGATTTGGAATGCTGGCCTTCACCACAAGCACAAGGACTATGGTGTCTCTGGATGAATATTTGACTTAATTCAATCATTCTTAACAAATCGTCTCATGGAAATTGTGTTGAACAACCACACATCTAGATCATTTCACATTAAGGTGGGGCTCTTAGAGCTCTATTCTTGGACTCACATTATTTCTTAGCTTTCCCAATGTCATCAGTCCCCAACTAGACATTTACTTTGATGACAACTATTTACTCCTGTCTTAACAGTAAGTCTGATAGGTCTAATAAAGTAAAACTGACAGCTGCTCTTGAAAATGACCTCCAATCAGTTGTTAACTGGGGCAAGGAATGGCTTGTAAATTTTAATGTTTTCAAAACTCCTATCTTTTAATCATCATAGAGAACCATTTTTGACTTACATCAGTGTGGCTGATGCTAACCTTCAGGAGAGCAACATTGCACCTACTTGGTCACACGTTTTCCACTGATGTGAGCTAGAGTGATTATATTGAATCACTTGCTAGGCCTTCTACTAGGAAAGTTGGTTCACTGTGTTATGCCAGACAATTTTTTGCACCAGAATCCATCTTGCACTTTTATAAATCTACTATTCATCTGTGCATTGAATATTGCTTTGATATCTCTGTATGGTGGTCAAGTTTCTTGACAAAATCTAAAGAAGGGTCTCTAATGTTTTGGTCCTAACCTGGCATCTTCATTTCAGTGACTTTCCCTCTGATCTGACATGACTTTCTTCCTTCCATTTTTACTATAAATATTTTCAAGGCTATTTTTCTCGTGAGCTTTTCTCCTTGTTTCCTAGTGAATTTAAGTGTACTACTAGATTTGCAACTAAGTTTCATCATTTAACTGTTGAAATATCCAGATATAACTGTAATTCTAATTCTTTTCTCAAAACTTTTCACCTATACAAAATGTCTTTCGGTTTCTTGCTTCTTTGCCATCTGAGATCTTCAGAAATTTAAATGCAACATCAATTACCATCTTCTGTCTTTCTAAATCCTCTTCTTTTATTGTCCTTTCTCCTCACTAAAGTCTTATTCTCTTTCACTCTCAGTAACCCCTTGTATCTTACTTTGAGTGAAATGATTAAAAAAACAAAAAAACATGACATGCTATGCTGCAACCCAAAAGTTTAATTTTCATTTCATCTGACTAAGAAATATTCTTCAAACATTATTAGTCTTCTCAAAATGCTCATTACAATATAGCTTACAAGTAACTCATTTTTCCCTCTTAGGATTGTCAGAAAGAGCAAGCTAAATTTTGTAAATCCCAATAGTCATATTATATTATGCAAATTTACATTTGCATATTCATAAATTTTTCATATAGAAATTTATGTATAAATTCTGTTTGAATTTCTGGGATGAGGAGTTATCATTATTTACCCTTTCTACATTCAGACTATTATCCTTATCTTTGTTGTTGTTATCATATTTAGGCAGTTTTACTATTCAGTCTTCAGCAGATATATCTATTTATTCATATCTATCACTTTATTCATGTCTATCTTTCTATCTATATACTTATCTATTACTGTTCATATCTATCTTTCTATATATGTATTACTGTTCATTATCTACAGTAGGGCAAATAGGACCCAAAAATCAGGTAGGTGTTCAATCTCCTATTATTGCAAACACACCCACACAACTACTGTGATTCACTTGCAGCCTGATCAGCCATCTTGGACTCCTAGGCCCACACTATAGCTGTGGACTACTGTAAAAGCAAAAGAAGTTTCACTTTATTTAAGCTTCAGAAATTTTTGATGAAGTGTCTACATGTGTTTAAGTTGCTATCTCTATTTTATAATTTTCTTAAACGGTGAAATTGCTAACAACTGGCCTAGATCGAGAAGTCCTACTAAGGAAAAATTGTGCCTCATTTAGTAGGACTTCTCAATCTAAGCCAGTTGTTATTAGTTTCACTGTTTAACCACTAAAATTAACCTTTATAGGAATAAGAAATAATGTTGGATAAAAAAAAATCTCTTAAAAAATATTATATGCCACAAATATATATATATATATTTTGCTTCATTCAGAATTTTTATTTTTCAGATGCTGCTGCTTTTGTAACATAGTAACAGTAAAAGATGCTTTTTGTAACATTGTAACATATTTTTATAATGTAGTAATAGTAAAATATACTGTTTTTGTAATATGGTAATATATTTTTATAACATGGTAACAATAAAAAAAGCTGTTTTTGTAACATAGTAACATGTTTTTGCAATATAGTAACAGTAAAAGATACTGTTTTTGTAACATAGTTACATGTTTTTATAACATGGTAACAGTAAAAGATGCTGTTTTTGTAACATAGTTACATGTTTTTATAACATGGTAACAGTAAAAGATGCTGTTTTTGTAACATAGTTACATGTTTTTATAACATGGTAACAGTAAAAGATGCTGTTTTTGTAACAAAAATTTCTTTGATATCATTTAATTTCTTTTTGAGAAACGCTTTCTTCATAGATAAGAAAATTTAAAATATCTTTAATTAATAACATGCACATATACATATATATATCTTATTGATTATATTTGTTGGGGTACATTTTTTTCCCTTTGAAAATATAAAGTAAAAACTTTGGCATATTATTCATTTATATTCCTCAGGGTGAATGTCCTTGGAAAGGTAATACATTGTGCTTAAATGACAGCTCAGAAGTAATCACCTCTGGAGTTTCAGATGAAGATAAAAAACTGATTGTAGATCTGCATAATGATTTCAGATCAAAAGCAAATCCACCAGCAGCTGACCTGATGGTCTTGGTATGTATAACAGACATACTTAAATTGTTTTTTTGATTTCTCTTTTTGAAAGTATGTAACTTTACAGGTAATTTTTTGTGTACTATAAATAAACAGCCAGATAGATATGAACATACTGAGATAGATAGATAGATAGATAGATAGATAGATAGATAGATAGATAGATAGATAGATAGATATGACATAGTAAACAACACTGCATAGTGATGGTAAGTTTCATTCCTCAATATGATCCTCTGATCTTGCAAATTTTAAACATTAGAGTCATCTTCATTCCTGCTTAAATCGCTTGAAATCAATTGGATTCTAAACAGAAATCAAAATAAAGAAATAATGAAAAATATATTGATTAGACTAACGCTTTCAGAGCAACCCAAGTAAAATAGGTGTTCCCATATTTTATATGCACATTTTCCCTCTGTTGTATTGTTAGTAGTAATTGTCTTATAACTAATCAACTGGTAAGATTAACTGATTGCTTTGTCTTTTACAGCTTAAAAATCTTTTGTCAATTATTCAAAAAGTCAAAAAAAATGTTTAGATTGTAAGATTTTTTTTTTTTTTGAGATAATAATGATTTATTGATACAAGTCCTACTAATTAACCTATAATTGTGGGGATAATAAAGGTAGATTCATATCTTTCCCAAGGGTATTTGTGCATAAGGGAACATAACGAAGCCAACTGGAATTGGAACTTGGCTCTCCGACTTCCAATTGCAGGCCATTATCCATTAGTGTCATGGATTATATTTGTTTTAGACTTTTTATTTTTAATTTTTTTTTAAGCGTTTCATCCCAAGCAAGGCGGGAAGCCATTAGGACACAAGGGGTTACAGAAAATTTGGAGCAAGATTAGATAGGAGTGATAGAAGAAAGGATGAGGAGAAGGGTAGTGGATAGATCAAGGCAACTGGAGATGTCGATTGACATTACATTTGAATAGCTGGAGATTATAGCTCTCAGGGAAACTGGAATAGGGAAGGGAGTTCCACAGGCAAGAGGTGCAAGACATGAAGCTATTGGAGTAGAAGAGACGGCTACATTTAGGAGTTTCGACAGTGATGGGGTGAGAGCAGGTTGCCAGCCTCGTAGGGCGCTGGAACTCATGAAGTCTGGGAACCAGCAAATGCAGCTCCTCAGATTGCCATGAAAGTATTTGTAAAACAGACAGAGAGAGGTAACGGCGTGTCTGTGAGAAAGTGACTGTAGACGAGATGCCAGATCAGGGCCAATCATATTGCATATCCACCTCTGGAGCCTATCAAGGACTCTGAGGTAAACAGAAGGGGCTCCAGACCATATATGGCAGCAATACTCCATGCAAGTACGAATTGTTGATTTGTAGATCTGGAGGATCGATTCTGGGGAGAAAAATTTCCTGGCGCGAAATTATTATCATTTATTATTATTTACCAGTTGGGGCTTATGGCTGTATCATGTTGAAACACTATTCAGTGATAATACATGAACCAGTGTTTCAACATGATATAGTCATAAGTCCAACTGGTAAAAGATAGGCTTTTCATTTTTCAATAAGAAAATGTGCAAGTGCTTAAGAGCAATTAAAATAGAGATCCTTCCTTGCCCTCCATTAGAATGTCTGACGCTCAACTTCTCGAGAGCAACTCTCCGCGGCTGCTCAGTCTAATGTTGACTGCTGACCTGAGATGGAACAAATACATTGAGTCAATTGCCTCGTCCACCGCAAGGAAAGTTTGCTCCCTGTGTCGCACCAGGAAATTTTTCTCCCCAGAATCGATCCTCCAGGTCTACAAATCAACAATTCGCCCTTGTATGGAGTATTGCTGCCATATATGGTCTGGTGCCCCTTCTGTTTACTTCAGGGTTCTTGATAGGCTCCAGAGGCGGATATGCAATATAATTGGCCCTGCTCTGGCATCTCGTCTACAGTCACTTTCTCACAGACACGCTGTTGCCTCTCTCTGTCTGTTTTACAAATACTTTCATGGCAATTGCTCCGAGGACCTGCATTCGCTGGTTCCCAGACTTCATGAGTTCAAGCGCCCTTCTAGGCTGGCTTACCGCACTCACCCCTTCACTGTCGAAACTCCTAAATGTAGCCGTCTCTTCTACTCCAATAGCTTCATGTCTTGCACCTCTTGCCTGTGGAACTCCCTTCCCTATTTCAGTTTCCCTGAGAGCTATAATCTCCAGCTATTCAAATGTAATGTCAATCGATATCTCCAGTTGCCTTGATCTATCCACTACCCTTCTCCTCATACCCTCTTCTATCACTCCTATCTGATCTCGCTCTATATTTTCTGTAACCCCTTGCATCCTAGTGGCTTCCCGCCTTGCTTGGGATGAAATGCTTAAAAAAAAAAAAAAAAAAGAAATGTTTCTAATGCATAATAAAAAGTGCCAAAAAATAAAAATCAATTCAATATGATTACTCCTGACTTATAACTATTTGTAATTGATTTCTTTTTTTTAATTGGTTTCTTTGTTTATAGATTTGGGATGACAAAATTGCTAAGGTAGCACAGAAACTGGCCAGCCAATGTAGATTATATCATGATAAGGACAGGCGCGTATCTGGTAAGAAAACAGTTTTATTTCACTTCTGAATGATCTTTGTATTCCTTTCTTTTGAAATTATAGTAGTTTATTGTAATTTAAAAACAATTTTGTATATACAGTATATTTTAATCAATCTTTTCAAGATATATTCTATTGATTTCAAAAAAAATTTTTTTCATTTTATTAAATATTAGTTAGGACTAAATAGAGACTTTGAGGTATTATGGTGCCTGTAGTAAGAATGGTAAGTAAGAATGTGTTGTTTTGGTGTAAGGAATACTGTGGTATGTTTGGATCAGTAATCGTAGCTAGTTAAGTTTAAGACAGATTGAAGACCAGTCTTTCCCTACCCGTCCCCCTTTTGGCCTTGTGCCACATTTTTGTATTATAACAAAATAAATATTACTTTTCTTTATGGTACCTAGAATTTATGTATTCAAGCACAGTACTAGATTAGCAGCATGGTTCCATAATTTTACAGTTGAAATGGCTAGATATAACTGTAAGTTCTATACTAAAAGTTTCTTCTCTTACACTTTTCACTTGTGGAACTCTTTTCCAGCTTCTAGCTTTCCAGGCAACTATAATCTTCAAACATTTAAATGCAATATCAATCGTTATCTTCAGTCTTCTTAATTTATTGTTCTATTATTGTTCTTGCCTTAATAGTTTTTTTTCTCATATTCTCAGTAACACTCAGTAACCCCTTGCATCTTAGTGGCTTTATTGTCTTGTTTGGGGTAAAATTAAAAAAACAAAAATTAAATATGAAAATAAAACAAATAAATGCATAAATTTTCAGATAAAAGATCTAATTAAATTTAAATATATCATGAACTTACTCAGGTACAAAGTAATGCCTAACTATATCACCTGTGTTAGGTGATATAGTTAAGCATTTTCCACTGACTTGTAGTTGAGACCAGTATAGTTGAGAGAGAACTAAGGTTAGAAAATTGAAACATTACAGTTTCCAATGAAAAGATGATAAATATATGCAGATTAGACAGAGTTAAAATAACAGTAGCAAATGAATATTACTGCTATTATTTGAGTAAAAACTCTGTCTTTGGCAGAGTAACTGTAGTAATAACTTAACAAGAATTCATGGTATAGATCAGATTTGTGTAGATAAAGCTAGAAAGAGATCACTAGTAGGTCAATTCTTGGTAGAGCCAATGTAAAAACCTGATTAGATTTTATGATAAGTTCAAGTATAGGTCAGGTTTGTGTAGATGAAATTAGGAAGGGTTAACTAATAGATCATTTGTTGGTCAGGTTGATAAAGTTATTGAAGTCTCACTTGTAAGTCAGCTGAATTTAGATGAAATTGTGGGTTGATAAAAACACTGACCAAAATAACTGTAACTAAAAAAATCTAATGAAGGTGAAGGGTGCCAATTTGTCAGTTCATGAAAATATATGATTGAACTTTTCCAAATTTAATTAATACCTTGTATTTGGTATCAAATAAAATAGTTTGGATTAAATATATATTTTTCTCTAAAAAGTGCTAGTTATCAATTAATTTTAGCGCACTTATCCAAGCATTTCTTCCACTTGTCAAAACAGGCTACAAAATATTTACAGAAAAAAAAAGGACTTAGCTATGTCAGTTTTCAAGTCTGAGAGTTTGCTTTCCTGTCTAAAAGAAAACAGTTCTTTCCTTTTTCTTTCTTGCTTCTCTTTCTCACAATCGTTATCTATCATGGATAGGTCAACTTCCTCTTTTTTTACAGTTATAACCTTTGTGAAATTCTCTTGTGCTGACAGACTGCCTTCTTCAAAAATGGTTTGCAGATGATTACTGTTACTCATAGCATTTGTTGTCCCTGGCACTTCTCTTTTCGTTGATCAATTTTTGATTCTCCTCAGGTAATTGAAATTAGTGAACCCCAAATAAAGTCCACTCTCAGTCACTTGCTATAACAACCCTAACCCAGCCAACTGGAATAATAATAATAATAATAATAATAATAATAATAATAATAAAGAAGAAGAATACATAGCTTCCAAAGTAGTAAGGAAAATGAGATTATGGAAAAGTTAAATAGTCAATTCTTCTTCAAGAATGGAAACAGTAATAAAACTAATTGCATTGTTTTAAGAGACAGAAGGCTCTTGGTTGACTTTTGTTAACAAAAACAGAAAAATGAACACTTTGTAATAAATTTAAATCAACATATGCCCTATTGGAAAAGCCATGAATACACACCCCAAAATGTTAACCATCAAGTAAATGCTTACAGATTCAAATATAAATGACCGATAATTACCTATTCTTGCACCTATTAAATATGTATAGATTAGAATATAAATAGACAATATTTACATATCACTGAATCAAGTAAATGTTTACAGACTCAAATATAAATGGTCAATATTTACTTGAACTAAGTAAATTCATACAGACTCAAATTATATAAAAAACTGATTTCAACATTAAATAACTAAACAAGAGTTGATATGCTGTAAAATCCACCAAGCCAATGCAGCTTAACTGAATATAAGGCAGCGAGCAGCAATTATCAAGTGGGTGTATAGTTTGAAATATGTCAAAGCCACTATCATATTCAAAATAGAAATCTGGAACTAAAAATGTTTTTAAATTTCTTTTTTTTTTGTAATAATGCCTTTATTTTTTTTAGGATATGGAGTCCACATTGGTCAAAATATAGCAAATGGTTATTCTGACTGGAGTAAAACAATAAGTGCATGGTATTCAGAAAAGAAAAAATTCACATTCGGTGTTGCAAATGCAATGAATAAAGTTGGACATTTCACACAGGTAAGGCCTTTTTTCACAAAAGAAAAAAAATTTTTTCACTAAGGTAAGGACTTTTTTCACAAAAGTAAAGCCTTTTTTCACACAGGTAAGGACTTTTTTTCAGAAAACTAAGGATTTTTTCACTCAGGTAAGGACGTTTTTTCACAAAACTAAGGATTTTTTCACTCAGGTAAGGACTTTTTTTCACATAAGGTCTTTTTTCATTCAGGTAAGGACTCTTTTTTTTCACTAAACATTGACAAGAATATCACCAGCATCAAAATATTTTGAAATATTTCTTGTAATTTTGTTGTATTTAATAAAGAAAACAATTGAATTTTTAAGACAGTCAATTTAAATATATTTATCTCTTTGTATACTTCTTTGTAATTGTGTTTCTTCAGAATTTAGGTAATCATGGTTTTGCAGTTTACTTTTTTTTTTAATATTTGTAAACAGTATCTCCATGACTGTTCTTGGGAAAGATAATAGAGCCGTTTCCCATTGGTTCCCCTATGATTTTGAATTCTGTGTCTTCCCTCTCCTACGCTGGTTGATGATAAAGAATAAAAAGACCCAGTTTGCTCTGCTATTTTATCTATAGATGGAAGCATATTAACAGAGGACAGAAAGTGTGACACAGAAATGCACATTGGGATAATGAAAAAATGCCTTCCTAAAGTATTAAAAAACAGAAAAATATTGTTAGAAACGAGTACTGAACTGTTATGTAATATCAATCCTCCTATATGGTGAGAATGCTGGACAATCTCCTCACAGATGAAGAAGAGACTTGAGGCAACAGAAATGTGGTTCTACAGAAAGATGCTGAGAATACCATGTACTGAACATGTGAGCAATGACAAAGTTTTAGAGGTAATGGCAACAAAAAAGACACTTATACTTAACATCAGAAAAAGATAGTTAAAATTTCTGGAGCATATAAATAAGGAAAGAGAGCTTGGAACATTTGATAATCACAAGACAAATTAAAAGTAAGAGAGCCATAGAAAAGCAACAAAAGGGTGACAGAGCAGGCATTGGGAGAGATGGCAGAGAGACAAAATTTATTATTTATTAGGGAGCTTCTCTTAACGTCCACTAGGTGACATTGGATAAAACAGTGTAAAAGAAAATCACTAAAACCTCTCTTTTTTCTCTCTTCAATTACACGATGCCATAGTGACAAGATATGTTTCATTTCCACTGTAGAGAACCTAATCCACATGTTGCATTTTAAACCATTCAGAAAAATTGCATGTAACCACAATAACATCTGAACTACAGCTAATCACATAAATATATAATTCTCTCCATTTCTGAGCTATGTCATCTTATTCTGTATATAAATATATAAAATAAAATGAATGTTCAATTCATTTATTTTGAAAATTTTAAGACATTCAACCGAATTACAATTGGTAGCTATTTTCCATTCTAAATCTATTCGTTTTCTCTTAACTATGACCAAAACATATCAGATTGAGTTTGTTAATCTTGGGAGGACAACTTATCTATGAGAAGGTCAGCTTTGAATTCAAAAACCATCTTGAAGAAAGAGAAACTCCATTAGGGCATCACATCTAAGACATTCCTATTACTGCTGTTGTACCTGCAGTACGTATGGTACCCCAATGACCCTAAAATGGATATATGGGTTATTTTACCATCTATTCAATGTTGTAGGCTTCTAATGTGCTTGTAGGAACATCTGTCTTCATATCTCCCATGCACACACTATCTTTATTTTTTATTTAGATTTTTAATACTATTGTTCACACAATAAAAGGCCCAAGAGCTACTCAAAGTAGAGGCTTACTGAATGAAATTGTTGTTAGGGCATACAAGGAAGGAGAACAGAGGTGCATATTATGAGGATATGTAGGACAGATAATGGTTGATGATAAATGTGAAGAGGTTAAGATTATAGTGATTTGGGAAGAGTCATCTTAGGAATATATTCCATGATGTAACAGTTTTGGAAAAAAAGCTGCTCGAGTAGAACTTCCTCTTTACCAATGGAATATGAAGGGAATGAGAATGAGCTGACTTTATGTGGCATGGTGGGTTCTCACTGTGAAGGTCTAGACTGGAGAAACTAAGGAATTTAACACTTCGATGAGCTGCTTTCACTGGTTCCCAGACTCCATGAATTCAAGCACCCTACAAGGCTGGCAACCTGCTCCCACCCTTACACTGTAGAAACTTTTAAATGTAGCCATCTCTTCTACTCCAATAGCTTCATACCTTGCACCTGTGGAACACCCTTTCCAATTACTGTTTCCCTGAGAGCTATAATCTCCAACTATTCAAATGTAATGTCAATCGACACCTCCAGTTACCTTGATCTACCCACTATCCTTCTCCTCATCCTTTCTTCTATCACTCATATCTGCTCTCGCTCCAAATCTTTTGCAACTCCCTGCATCCTAGTGGCTTCATGCCTTGCTCGGGACGTAATGCTTAAAAAAAAAAAATGTAAATAGCAATCGAGTAGCAAGAGGTTAGCGATGTTTCATCTGTAGGAAAGTGGCTGTAGGGTGGAAAATAATTCTCCACCTACAAGGCTACATAAATGCTGCTGAACTTTGTAGGAGGCTGGAATGTGAGGATTGGTTATCTCCAGCCCAGGTACAGCAGCAATTCTCAATTTTTTTTGTCTGTTCTTGCTCTTGTTAAGATAGAGCATAGCAAAAGGAGTCAGTTACTTTCTGGCGTGGTATAAGGGGCCCTTTCTCCAGCATCTTTAGCAATGTATCATATATATATATATATTTATATATATGAAGTCCATTTTAGATCAGCAGTAATTATGAGTTTCAATAAACATTCCAGTCAAGGTACCACATTGAGAATACAGCCATTTACCATAACTGGATAAAAACTCAGGTTTATTCTGTTATGATGAAATGTTACTATATTTACAAAAACAAGTTCCATGAGATAATGATGTCATTTCATTACATACCATTACAAACTGATGGAAGAACTACTCACACATCTAGTGCAACCATAGAATGTGTTTTGGCTAAAAGTTTAGCAAATCAAATTTATTTTTCCATGATAGACAAATTGTAAATAAATGCTTGCAAGTCATCTGCAAAATTTTACCGAAATCACCTGACTATGAATTGATCATTATTTATTCTCTTTCAGATTTTGTATGAGAAGACATCGCGTGTTGGGTGTGGTTTTGCCAAATGTACACGAGGCGTTTTCTATGTGTGCAATTATGCCAGTGGGTATGTTATATTATTTAGTCTTTTACTTCCAGTGTGAAAAATGATGATAACTCATTTTGATAGATTTCCATCTGCAGATAAATAAGGATTGATAAAAATAATAAATAGAACTGGTTTGGAGGTTGAATTAATTGATTAAGTATTTCCCATCATCCTCATCAAAGGTCAGAGTTTAAGACCAGGTAAAAGACAAGAATTTGAATGCTGATTTTCAAAAGAAACAAGCTCTTCTCATTTAGAAAACTGACACAACACACTCTTCCAACAAGTCATTTTTGATGCTATATCAGATATTTTTTATTAAAATGTGTTTAGCAGTTTTCCATTAAAAAATGTCTATCATTTTTACAAGAAGTGTTTTGCCTTTTTCCAAGAAAAAAGTGTTTAGCAGTTTTTCAATAACTAGAATTTTTTTTGCAGCATGCTAATGTGTGTTGAAATCCTCACGGTATTTTGTATTGTTGAAATTATCACTAACATTTTTTGTCTCTTTCTGGTGAATAGCAGCAGTTTCTTTGTAGTTTTCAATCCCCTTAAAACTTCCTTGTTTTTCACATACTCTGTCTATAGTATTCTTAGCAATAATCTGTGGAACCATGTCTTTGTTGTTACAAGTCACCTTGTGCTTACCACAGAGTTGAATCATCCTCATTTCCTCCATGTTTCACTTAGACAGATCTTTGGGAATAAGCTGTCTGAGTAGAAATTTCCTCTTTGTGGAACAGACTCCTGTATTATTGCTTCCTTGAACACTTCAATCTTGACCTATTCAAGTCAAGGGCCTATCATTATCTATCCTCCTTATTCTCATGATCTCTATATTCTTTTTGATCACCCTTTTCTTCAATTCATATCACACAGCTCATTCATCATTACCATTTAGACTCTAACCCTCTACCGTGAGTTGTCCTTGAGCTTTGTATTAGCTGAAGTTTAGTTAAAAAAATTTAGCTTTCCTAATATTTAAAGTAGTTTGTGTTGCATTATGTTGTATAATCTATGAAATATGTATATGTAGATATACAGGTGCAATGGATAAATTGTTGTCTAAATGAAAATGAGGCAATTTCAGAATCTCCTGCAACTCTTCTGGATGGTCTCCTTGTTTAAGTTTGTGAATGCTGCCATAATCATTGCCTTCAGTTCATTTTTGGTGTTACAAGGTGCTTTGTTGGCCTTTTGCTCAACTGTGCCCCACACATAATAATCAAGGTGGTTGCAGTCAGGTGAGTTAGGTGGCCAGATGTAAGGGGTGATATGATTTTAGAAACTGTCTGACAGCCATGAATGGGTTCTCCTGCTTGTGTAGCATGGTGCAGAGTCCTGTTGCCAGACATAGAGTCTTCCAGCAGCCACCCTCTTGATCCTGGGCAGCACTACCTCCTCAAGGCACCAACAAATTTGGGAGTTCTTTTCTTATCAGAATGATCAGAGCGAGTTTTTTGAGCTGCTGTACCTTCATAATGACCATTAGACTCATTCAACACTTTCTGAATCCTCTGCACTGTCCTCAGATTGACACCCAAGCACTCTGAAATGTTTGTATTGGAGTTTCCAGTGAGAATGCTAAGTAGTACAGCATGTCATTTCCAAATTTCTGTCCAAGCATATTGTGTCATGGTGCCCTTTTTCTTGCTCAGCTGACACTACTATACTGTGCAGTCGATAAAATCAAAAACAAGTAATGTGTATGTGCAAAATTAAAAATATAAAATGCTGACAATTTATCCATCGCACTCTGTAGATTTTTCTGTATTTGTATAGCACACTCTGTTAGCATTCAAATCATAATATCATTTCTTGTTCCAGTGTTTTGAATAAAGTCATACTCCTCTTGCTCTATTTCTAGTTTAATTATGTTATGAGCTCTATTCATTAGAATCATGAGTACTTATGTGGCTCCTCAAGCTGTCCAATGGAATTTGTATGTATTTGCACTTGGTTTCTTTGACAGTGCTAGAAGACTGAGCCATTAAGGGCTTCCAGTATTTCACCACTGTTGTATATTTCACTGATCATTTCACTAAGCTAATCAATCTCAAAATCATCTAAGGTTGTCAGCATTTCTGTTGCAGTCTCATTTGATCCTGCTGCTTCGTTTGTTTTCATCTTGACCAGTTCTGACCTAACCCAAAATGTCAATACTATTGGTCCTTCCATGTTTTATTTAAGTTTCTCTCTTCTGTTGTTATAGAAGAGCTCTCCAATAAATGTCAAATTATTTAAGTTGAAATTTTAATTGAGAAAGAAAAATCAGACTAACATGCAAACAAATTCTTCCTTGATTTTGTAAACAATTTCTAACCAGTTTTTCATGCATTTTTTAGGCAACTGAATTATGCATTCAAACATCCTTACACACAAGGAGAGAGCTGTGGTCAGTGTCCAAAAACATGCAAAAATGGACTCTGTGGTAAAACTTAAAAACATTTTATAAATTTTTATTGTATATTGAGTAATGTTGTCATCTTGTAATCATCTTCCACTGATATATTTACCCAAGTATGATAATATTATATAATGTTAAATTGTATTTGAATAATATAATTTTTTTTAATCATTTCACCCCAAACAAAGCAATAAAGCCACTAGGACACAAGGGGTTACTGGGTGTTAGAGAATATAAGAAAGAAAAACTATTAAGGAGAGAGGACAATAAAAGAAGAAGAATTAAGAAGACAGAAGATAACAACTGACATTACATCTAAATTTTTGAAGTTTTCAAAGTTGACTGGGAAGCAAGAAGCCAGAAGAGATTCCCACCAGTGAGAAGTACAAGAGAAGAAACTGTTAGCATACAACTTATGGTTACACCTAGCCAATTCAACTGTAAAATGACGAGACCTATCAGCCAATCTAGTACTGTGCTTAAATTCATAAAGTCTAGATATCATAGCAGAAAGTTCATCAGAGCAATTACCATGAAATTCAATGTTATTCAAAGTTATATATAATTTCATTCAAAATATAAGAACTTCTTATTCAGTGTATATGGATCATTACTCAAAATAAATATATCTATATTGAAAGTCTAAGTACTTTGATTCAAATTTATATTTTTATCTAAAATATAAGTAGCTTTGATAAATATGTACTGTGATTCAATACTTAAGTATTTTGGTTTAAATGTATATTTTTATTTAAAACATAGATAGCATTAATCCAAAAATAAGTACTTTTATTCAAAGCGTAACTATATTTACCCAAAGCCTAATTATCTTTATTTAAAATATGTAACTTTATTCCAAAAATAAGTACTTTTATTCAAAGTTTAAATACCTTTTTTCAAAATATCAGTTTTAGTGTTCAGCTATTAAGCATCTCCAGCTGTTAACATATGTTTTTAAATTTTAATTATCACCTATCATGTAATTTATGAGTTATTACTGATTAAACTAAACATTGATTTTATGAGGTGTGTCTGAAAAGTTCTTGGCCACACTAAGAAGTACTTCAAAAACATTTCTGATGTTTGGTATCATTTTGGGATGTTGGTCATGTCAGATAGTTTTCAGCATTCCTTCATATAATGGTTCAGTTTTTGGTTATAATTAATGAAAATCCTTCTTTCTTGTTTATTTTTAAAAGAAATATTTTAGACTTTTTTCTTTCTAAGAAAAACAAGAAAAAACTTTAAAAAAATTATTTTTATAATTTTATTGTTTGAAATTTTCAAAATTTACCAGGGAAGAGTTCTCAATATCAAAAACAGATTTGTCATTTTTCTTTAGCAGTATATCAGCCTGTATGGGTTATTTAATGCCAAAATCTGAATATTTTGGACTCAATTTTTTTTTTTTTGAGAAAATAATGATTTTAATGATACAAGTCATACTAATTAATTAATAGTTGGTGGGAGAAGAGGTGGATTGAAACCTTTCCCAAGGATAGATGCACATAAGTGAATATAACAAATCCAACTGGAATTGGAACTCTCGGATTAACAATTCTGAGCCATTACACCACCCACACATCCAAACTTACAGCACTTATTTCCAAGCAGTCACCCATTTAGGTACTTGACTAGGCTGGACATTGCTTATCTTCAGTGATCATATGAGAATCAGTATTTCAATGTGACGTGGTTGTAAGCCACAAAAACACATTTTTAGATATGGACAATGTGGACATAGAAATCAGTAGTTTATTGTGACTGGCAGTTTCACACTTTAAGTGATCTTCAGACCACTGTCAAAAAATTTCTTTATAAAAATTTTTTAAAAATATAGTGTTGATTTCTTGGACATATTAGTTTGCGTCCTATTTTTCTGCTTTTGTTTATCAACTTTATTCTTCAAAAAATAAAGTATAGCTACATATCTTATTCAACTATATATTCACTATTATTTGCAATGACTTGTTGCCAACTTATAAGGCAGTTTTGTTGTGGGTGTTATACTGACCCACAAATAGATATTGAATGATGCAAGACAACACGAAACAAAATGAAGACTTGAGTAAAAAAATATATTGCAAGTTTATTTTTGTTAAAGAAAAATACATTGGCAAAAATAAGGTTACAGTGCACTAGGCAAAAATATATCTGCATTTTCATGTAGAAGGTGAGAAGAGCATTGAAGAGTGTTGTCCTGAAAAGGACAGTCGTGTTGTCATGAAAAGACAGTTTATTGCATATTATTGCTGTTGGCGATGTTAGCTGGCTGGGGCAGCAGCCAATGGTGAGCTGGGGCTGATGATGATGGCTGGCTGGAACTGTGGGCTGGCTGTTTGCTGCTGGAACAGTTACTACGCTTTGATCAGAGTCACCTTGGCAACAAACTGTTGTTTTTTGTCAATCTTTGAGGCTATTTTATATGTGAATCAGTTTTATTAGGTTGGTGCAAAAATAATATCGTTTTTTGACGTATTTTTTAACGTCAAAAAACTATATTATTTTTGCACCAACCTAATACTACAGTCACTGGAAGGTGGAGTTTCTCCTTCAAATTTTTGATTTTTTAAATGTTGGAGTGCTGACAGGATTCTTGAACCACTAGAGAATGTCTTCTCCATGAAAGTGTTTTGGAGCAATTGTAAAAGGTAATAATCAGTTTGTGCAGGATTCCTGACTTTATCTGTCTTGTCCAACATATGGTAAATTGTGATATGTTTAACATCTTTTTTTTTACTTCTGAGTACTCTGCTATGGATTGCTTCCTACTGATGACTTGTATAGCATAGTAGATATTGGCTTGGAAAGTGGGATTTGGCATACTGAGTTCAATTCCAGCTGAGGCATCTACACTCACTTTCACACAAAAGAAATGCATGAATCCATCTCTTCCTTCAAACTAACGTCCTGGGTATGACGGTAAACTACATCCGCGTCCTGGGTATAGCGATAAACTGCATCCAACAGCAAGGTCTCAGATAATGTTTTCAGAAAAATAATGTTGCCAGCTCTAAGTTTTTGAAACAATAATGTTGCCAGCTCTAAGTTTTTGAAACAATAATGTTGCCAGCTCTAAGTTTTTTTTTTGTAGAAAAGGAATAATGTTGCCAGCTATACGTTTTTTTTGAAACAATGTTGCCAGCTATACATTTTTTATTCTATACAAAATAGGCATTTAAAATTCATATAAACTGGATTTGGCATTAAATAACCCACAGTGGTTGATATGCCATAAAACCCAAACAAACAAACATCCTTCAAACTAGGATTGAAATATTAGATATGGTTAAATTTTTCAATATGAAGTAATTCTTAATAAAACCTGTTTATCCAAAATAGTTATAGCAACATTAACTCTATTAAGATGGTGATCTTGACTTAAACTCTATTAAAAGATGGCTATGAAAACTCAATTATTGAATCAATTGCTGAAATAAAACAACCATTTTTTTTTCTTTTTTGTAGATTGCAAAGGGAAACTGTGCTTTAACAATGGCCGAATTGACCCAAATGAATGCACATGCAAGTGTGAAAGAAGCTTCACTGGAGAAAATTGTGAACATCGTACGTAAAATTTGTTGAAATCTTTTAGAATTTATTATAAACAACGTCTTTAAATGTTAAGATATTTTAGCCATTTGTGTGTGTGTGTGTGCAAAATTATCATTAGCCACTTAGAATCAGTTGACTCTTCTATGGGCTGTGTCCCTTCAGGACGTGGGCAATCATGGCTCTCTCCAGTTTCCTGTCCTTTGTAGCTCTTAATTTCAATTTGTCCTGTGAGTATCAAATTTTTTAAGTCCTCTTTTCTTGTTATATGCCCTAGAAATTTCAGCTGTCTCAGAGAAAGACAATTATATATATCCTTTTTGCTTCCATTTTCTCTGAAACCTTGTCATTGCTCATATGTTCAATCCATGGTATTCTCAGTATCCTTCTGTAGAACCAAGAAATGTTTCATTTTAGTATAACTGACAAGATATCTTGCAATTATCTTTTTTTAATTTTTGCATTGTGGATGTCTCACAAGAAGTTTCTTTGCCCTGAAGTAGCTGATAAGGTATTTTGTCAAAAATCCTTATGACCTGTCATAGCTGATGAAATATCAATTTGATGTTATACACTGATATTTATAGTATATATATATATCTCAGAAGAAGAAAAAAAATATTTTTCACTAACAAAAAAATAAAAAAAAATCACCTGAGGTAAAGAGAAAAAGTATTTCAGTCCAACATGGTTAATATAATTTGGCAGTACAAGATGTAAATTTGTTTCGCAACAGCTGTGTTGACCTTGTTGGAAACAAGTCCCACAAGTCATGGGAACTTCTTTCACTACCATGTAGTAAACTTCATTTCATGAGAAGCCAAAGTTAAAAACTGTTTATTTTTTTTTTTTAAATAACACCATTTTTTTTATGGAATAGAACGTGACATCCACAAAAGATGTTATTGAATAAAGAAAGATATATTGCTCAAATAAATATGAATACATCCTGGAAATCTGATCAATATCAGTTGGTTAATAACATTTTTATTGTGAAAACGAACTTACATAATAAAATCTGAGATAATGTATTAATTCTAGGGTGGATCAGTTTATTAATCAATAACAATAGAAAACCAATCCTAGACTTTATGTCCAGTAGAAACCTCTGTTAATATTTAACATAAATATATCTTGAACATTTCCCACCGTCAGTTGATCTATATCAATTTTACTGTGAAAACATTGATTTGCATAATAAAATCTGATATGATGCAATAATTTGGGGGGATCAGTTTATTACTTAATAACAACAGAAAACTGATCCCCACTTTATGTCCAGTAGTGTCTATTAATATTTGACATAAATATATCTTGAACATTTTCTCACCATCAGTTGTTAATACCAATTTTATTGTGAAAACATTGACTTGCAAAATTAAATCTGATATAAGGCAATAATTAAGTGGGTGTCATAGTATAAAATCCAGAATGATGGCAATATTGGTGTGGTATTTATCGGTCAATCTTTAAGTTATATATTCAAAATCATGGAAGAAATATCTTAACTTTACATATCTGTTTGTTCTAGCATGAGATAAAACCAAAAAAGCAATCAAACAAGCATAAAAAAAAATGGCATTATCTTTTATATAATAAAATAATGAGGTTCTGAAATCAGGTAATGCTGGCATCTGTATATACCTGGCATTCTCACACTGATCAATTCTGTAATATGTCAGTGAAAGCAGGAGAACCTCATCAAAGATGAAGAATAGATTTGAGGCAACAGAATATGGTTCTACAGAAAGATGCTGAGAATACCATGGATGGAACATATGAGCAATGACAAACTTTTAGAAAAAAATGGTAACAAAAATAACACTTATATTAGGTTGGTGCAAAAATAATGACGTAATAATGTCGTTTTTTGATGTATTTTTTAATTTTAACGACATTATTACGTCATTATTTTTGCACCAACCTAATACTTAGCATTAGAAAGAGAAAGGTGAAATTTCTAGGGCACATAATGAAGAAAGAGAGCTTAGAAAATTTGACACTTACAGGACATATTGAAGGCAAGAGGAAAGCAGCTTATAACCTGCCTAACGAGCTGGTGTAAATGGTTGGGAGAACAGGGATTAGGAGAGAAAGTAAAAAGGTAAACTTTACTAAGAGCTACAGAGGATGGAAAATGGTGTAGATCCATGATCACACACATCTTGAAGGGATATGTCACAATAAGATGAAGAAGTTGAGGAAAGCAATTAGAAAGAATTACATATTAATTGTAAAGAGACAGAATGTATGGTTGTTTGCAAAAGAGACAGTGCAAAGTGTTTATTATTCATCAGAGTTGTCAAAATTAAGTAGGTTTAGAAATTCATTTATCTGGCTAGTATCATAAGAAATGAAAAGAAAGTGTGACACAGAAATCCAAAGATACAAAGGAATAGTGAAATGATTTATAAAAATTGAATAACGAAAGAATAACAACATTAGAAATGAAAAAAAGAGTAATGGACTACAATATCTATATTTTGGTATCTATACTGATGATATAACTATTTGATCCTGTCTTAATGGTTAATCTGATCAGTTTAATAAGATCAAATTGACAGCAGATCTCAAAAATTACCTGCAATTTGTTGTTAAGTAAGGCAAGAAATGACTTATTAATTTTGTTGCCTCCAAAATGAAACTGATCTCTTTTAAATGTCTTAGAGAACTTTTACTGAAAGCTACAAAGGACAGGAAATGGTGGGGAGTCCTAATTGCCCAAATCCTGAAGGGAAGGACATGGTATATAAAAGAAGAAGAATGGAGAACTAATATAACCTATCACTATTGTGGATATTACTAATGTTCTAGGGATTAGTGATAATATTGTTGCTATGTAGATAAAATTAATCAAGTTTGTACTTGAACATTTATTCTCAAATGTCCTTTGAATTTGTTTCAGATATCTTTCTTCTGATTTTGAATTGAGAGTGACATTTATAATTTCTTTTATTTCAGTTAACTGTCCCAAAAAAGATCTGTTTATGTGCGAAAACCCCTGGCCTGTTTCATACTGTAAAATGTATGCTAATGTACCTGCCTTATGTCCTCATATGTGTGGAAGATGCAATTAAAACATTCAATATTTTCTACAATCTTATAAAGATTCAATGAAACTAATAAAAGTTTCACTTCATAATCCAATGTTTCAAAAAATGTTAAATATTCTTTAAAGTTTTTTTTTTTTTAATTCATTTTAAAAAAATTATTCAAGGCCTGTCTTACTTTCATTAAAAAAAATTAAAATAAATTTTAAAATCATTCAATGTTTGTATTTTCTCTTAATGAATTCCTTTTTAATTATTGAAGATTTATCTTTTCTTTAGAAAATAATTTTTTTTTAAATTATTCAAGCTTTATCTTTTCCATTGTTAAATAAAAACAAATAAATTAAAAAAATTTTTTTCAAGTTCTATCTTTTTTTTATTATTTTAAGAATAAATAATTCTTCAAAATTATTCAAGTTTTGTCTTTTTTTATTAAACTTTTTTGAACAGGAGTGGTTTATCCCTTGTCTCCTGTTTAGGATTGGGTTTCTGGTTCCTTCTAAAGTCTGCTTCAAGTCAATACTTTTAACTTCTCCATCTAAACTCTTATATTATTTACTATTTATATTTTTTTCCTCAAGTGAAGTAGATAAGTTTGCCTATCATCTGGTTCGCACTCCTCCAGTGTCTTTTGAACAGGAGTAAAGGTTTATCCCTTATTTCCTGTTTAGGATTGAGTTTCTTTTTTTTTAAAGTCTTCCTATTTTCTTACACTTCTAGTAGCCCCTTGTGTCTTAGTGGCATTATCACCTTGCTTGTGGTGAACCGATTTTTAAAAAAAAATCATTCAAAGATTGTCTTTTCTTTTCTTAATAAAAGAAAAACAATCTTTGAATGATTTTTTTTAAATCGGTTCACCACAAGCAAGGTGATAATGCCACTAAGATGTGTACAGGGCTACTGAGAGTGAAAGTGAATGAGAAAACAAATAAGTTTTTAATAATCATTCAATATTTGTCATTTTCTATAATGAAGTTTTGAAAATTATTCAAGCTGTATCTTTTATTAAAGAGCAAATAAAATTTTAAAATCATTCAAAGTTTGCCTTTTTTTCTTATTAAAAATACAAAACGGTTTTCAAATCATCTGACTTGTTTCTTGTGTTAAAAAAGAACCAACCTATTTTTTCTAAATATTCAATGATTTTCTTTTATTAAAAAAAACAATTATTTTTAAAAATCATTCAAAGTTTGTATTTAAATTCAAGTTTTCTCATTTATAAACAAAAAATTTTTGAAGGTCATTCAAGGTTTGATTTGTTAAACAGAAAATTAAAAAAACAAAACAAATGATTCAAAGTTTTTCTTTTTTTATAAAAAAATTAATTTAAAATTTGTCTTTTTTTATGAAAAATAAAACAATTATTTCTAAGGCATTAAAACATTAATTCATACAACTTGATTGTGTCAAATCAAATATTACCATATTTACTAACATTCAAGAGTTATAATCTAACTAGATGTTTATGTAAGCCATGATCTCTCAGGTAGACTTTTTTAAAAGACTACATCAAAACCTAGCTTTGAAATTAACATAACAGCTAAAACTAGCACTAAACATAGGATTGAAATATACCAAATAGCTAACATATGCTCTAACAAAAAATTTTGAAATATTACCAATAGTTAACACTAGATCTAAAACTAAGCATAAAATATACTCAATACCAGAGCCTACCACTAAACTTAGGTTTGAAATACATTAATAAATAACCTTATTTGGAGACTAATTTCGAAATATTGCTAATAGCAAATACTTTAAAATACATTAATAAGTAACCTATTATTTTAGATCATTGGGACACAGTCTTTTATACACTCACTGAAAATAAAAATACCAAAATTACATAGTGTAAAGAAGCTGAGTGGATATGATCCTTCAAGGAAAATACATTAGTAAGGAAGTGTGCTTTTCTTAAAGTGGAAAGTAGAGCTATGCTGAACTATGATGCTCTTCGTTGTCAAAGGATACTGGTATGTTTGGGTAAAATTAGTTACCATTATGTTGTAATGTGTATACATGTTTTGTCAAAGACAACTGACAAGGTACTGCGATTAAGCTTTTTATTTCATTTTTCTTGTGTTTCTAAAAGTGTTTTCTTTTCTGGACACAAAGTTCTGCATTTCTGTGCACTTTCAGCTATACTTCTAGCCATTATCAAGGATGAATTCATTTTACTTTTAACTGAAAGTCTGAACAGAAAACACTTGTTTAAACACAAGAAAAATTATATAAAAAGCTTAATCGCAGTACCTTGTCAGTCATCTTTAACAAAACATGTATAAAAGAGGGATTACACACACACACACACGTGTGTGTGTGTGGGGGGGATATTGGAACTGATACTGCATGGTGTTTACCAGTTTTACACTTCAATGTGATTTTTGGTTTCAAGATAACATTGAATCATGAAACTGACAGTCATCATGCAATGTTGATTTCTATGGACACATTGTATCTATTATTTATTTTAATTTTAAACAATTGCTATATATATATATATATATATATATATATATATATATATATATATATATATATATATATTATTTTATTAAACACTGAAATTAATAACATCCCACCAAAATTGAGAAGTCCTATTTAAAAAGAAAAATTGTGCATTCTTTTTTTACCTTGATAAAATTTGCTTTGCGCGCCAAACATATTGGAAATCAAATTTAAAAATAATAAAATAATTTCATACGGACAAAATATTTCAGGTGGTAAAGAAAAAGCCTTAGTAGTTTGATAGGAAATTAAATTAGTAGTGTTTTGTAACTTTTGTTTAATTAGTAATTGCACCTTATTACGATTTTGATCATACCAGTAAGGGAAATGACTCTTTATCTGTTACTTATTTGTTTCCCTTGTCTAATATTTTTCATTTGTATCAGTGAAAATTTTAAATATTTGAGTCAGAGAAAAAAAAGAGAGAAAAGCAGACAAAAAATCAGAGAGAAAGAAAAAAAAAAGACAGAAACATGAATGAAATGTTTGGAGGCGGAGACGGTGGTGAAATTGTAAGTTTGTGATTGGACATTTTTCAGACCCACCTCCTTATGTAGTATAACGCTCCACGTCATATTAGATAAGCACGGCAAGGTCACATTATTACTGGAGTGGAGAATGTGGAACCAGAACTACATGCGATACTAAAGATTTTACAGACTAGATTTACACATGGTCGCTAGTTTTATCCTCTTCTCGAAGACGTGAGTTGTATCTAAAAATCTGTAGTTCCTCTCGACAAAGCGTAGTCGGATATTGGGCACCTGTGTCCAGCATGTCTGTCGACTCCCCCACATCGTATGGTCCTTTGATCGGAGCAGTAGACCAAGGGACGAGCAGTACTCGTTTCCTGGTAAGTAAAATAAACAGAAATCACTCAATATTTACTATTGCATAATAGAAGTATAACGATTCGTTGATTGTGTGTCGCTTTTATTGTATACATGAACGATCTCCTCAATTAGCTTTGGTTGGAGCTTTCACTTTTTGTCCTCCACTCATTGCCAAAAAGGAAAAAAACTAAACACCTACGGGTTGGATTGGAAGAGACTTAAAGTAGGAAGAATTTAACAAAGGGAGAAAATAAAGATTGAATACTTTTTTTTTTCTATTGATAGTTTTGTTTTAAGATTAAAATTTTAAAAAGGTTTTTTTTTTTTTTTTTTTTTTTTTTATACATGGCGCACTGGTGTACTGTATAGTGTATTGTGTGTAAAAATATACAAACCAGTTCACAAACAAGCGTTGATGCACTTCTGGTATTTTAAAAATAAACCATCTCTTCTGCGAATTTATTTTTTATTTTATTTATGTTTTACACTTGCAAAATATACACTTTTTAAAATTCTCTCCTAAACCTCATTCTTATGATGAAGCACGTGATACGACGCTAAAATAATAATTTCTCTCTACGTTAACAACATTGGAATTTAACTTGACTTGACCCTCTCTTGAGTTTGAGTAGAAAAGACCTACTTTTTTGCTAAATAAAATAAATATTTCGCTTTCATCTCTTTTTTTTTTTTTTTTTTTTTTTTTAAAGTTAATTGCAAATTCCTCACGTGTGCTTTTTTACTCGTAGGAGCTCGTTTTGAAATTCTTTGAATCTTTTTAATTATTATTAATTAAACCGTTTTATTCTCTCTCTCTCTCTCTCTCTCTCTCTCCCCTTCCCCTTGCTAAAAAAACACTTTTCGGCAGCAAACAACGCCTTCAATTTTGCCGTGTACTGTGACATAGTTATTATTCAGTAAATTAATTGCTGAGAAGCTTAGTTTTATTTATTTAATAATCTTTCTAAAAGTAAATAAATGACTGACAGACCAATAATCCTTCATTTATTGTTTGTTGATTTTTTTTTTTTTTTTTTTTTTTTTTTTTAAATATTTATGAAAACGGTGAGCTGAATAATAACTTTTAGGTTTTAGTGCAAATCTGTAAAAAACAAAAAAAAAAAAACAAACAAAAAACCAAACAAAACTGTACACCTGATGGTGTGGAACACTTGCTTGTTTGTATGTAATCCGGTAGACTTAATTTATTTATGAGTCACTGGCGCCTCGTATCCTTGTGCCAAACTAAGCTAAACCAAAAAAAGGTGTAGTAAAAAAAAAAAAAAAAAAATGAAAGAAAACCCATTTCACTGCAAAAATCTAGAAATAAAATCTGGTAACTTTTTTATTGATTCATTTTTCACTTTCTTTTCTTCTGTTTCGGTTCCATATTTCATTTTTTATGTTATCCACCTACCTGGATGATATATCAAACTTTTCATACGTTTGCTACACATGATCACCTTGAAGTGAAATGTGTTTGTAAACAACTAAACATAATCATCCCAGCACTTAAATTATAATTTATAACTGCTTCTCACCTTTTTTTTTTTTTTTTTTTTTTTTTTTTTTTGTTTTTGGCAGGTTGCACAATTAATTTCTACTGCTCAATTAAAAGAAAAAAACGTACTATATACAGAAATAATCATTTTTTTTTCCCTATATCATTAAGCATTAACATTATGAATATCTAGATTCTCTCTACTCTATAATAAACTTAAATTTATTTTAATCAATTCACCCCCAAGCAAGGCAATAATGAGCACCAACACACAAAGGGCTACTTACTACTCAGTAGTAAGTAAAAAAAGTATTTTCATTCTCTTTCACTCCCAGTAGTAACTACCGGGAGTGAAAGAGAATGAAAATACTTTACTTTTCTTAAACAAACTCAATCTTAAACAGGGAACAAGGGAAAATCTCTCTACTACAACTGTCTGTTCAAAAAAACGGGGAGGAGTGAAAACTGGACAACAGGCCAATCTATCTACTCTAATCCTAAACAGGTATTTAATTTCTTAAAAAAAAAAAGAAAAAAGTTGTCTGAAATGCTTAATCGATAAAAAATAAACCTCGGATTACAAATTTCATTTTTTTTTTTTTTTTTTTTTTTTTTTTTCCTTTTTAATTTAAGAAATGGGCATATTTCTTTTGGCTTCCGAATGGGTACACCGTACATAGCAAATTATCTCTCTATAACTTTTTTTTAAAGAATTTGGCTTAAAAAGAATTTTGAAATAATAACAAATGGTTATTTCTGGTTGCAGTGCGTATTGTAAAAAAAAAAAAAAAAAAAAAAACTTTTTTTTTTTTTTGTTGTCGTTACGCTCCGTTGTTCGTGACCAAAAAACAGAAAACTAAAAGTGCTGACAGAAAAACCGGTCTGTTAGAGAATAAATATGACAACTTGATGAATGACCTTCTTGCATTGTCATTGTCACCACCAGTGTCATAAAAAGTACGTGGGTCCTGAGAAAATATCTTGAACAGTTACCGAAAAGAAACAGTTCTGAAGACAGAGATACTGCTTCTGTGAAACCATGAATTATGTTTATGAACAATAAAACACAATTAATAAGTACACTGGAATTTGACACTTTTTTTTTTTTTTTAAACAAAGAAAAAAAAATTGTAGTCATTTTTTAGTTCGTCCTCATATCTTCGAAATTATTGACTTACATTTTATCAAGTTTCAGTAAAAGTTCAAAACAAACTGTTTCTCGCTTAAAAGATTTCTGCAAATGAAATTGATTTACCCAAACCCTTACACTCCTCAATATTCTTAACTATCCAAAACTGAAAAAAAGGAATTTCCAAAATAAAATTAATATTAGACAAGAAGAATCATTATCCTATGATGAAGTGAAAATTTTCCCAAAAAGGATTTTTTTATTTTTTTTTATTTATTTATTTATTTATTTATTTTTTTTTGCTTCTCAGAGCTTATTCGGCCCTTAAAAATTTAAACTTTAAAATTTAAGATATCTATGCGTTTTCCTTCACGGAGAGTAAATTAAATGTTATATTTTTTTTTTACTAACGAAAAAACAAGAAAAAACAGTTTTCAAATGAAATAAATTATTGCATTTCGGACGGTATTTCGTTTTTGTTTCTTCGGACGAATACCTTTTTTTTTTTTTTTTTTTACACGCACAAATGAAGTTGGTGTGTTTGTGCAAAAAGAAACTCCATAGACATTCGAATTGTCTTCTTGTTTGTTTGTTTTTGTTTTGTTTTTTATTTTATTTAAAAGATAAAAAAGAAACCTATTCTGTATGAAAAATATTTTTTAAATTTTAATTTAAAACTTTTTTAAACAAAAAAAAATAAAACTCACTTTCGATTTGGATGCCAACAAAAGAAAAACTAAAACTCTTTAAAAATCTCTGTAAAATCCAGTATCTCTCCTAGAAAAATAATAAATGTAGAACTATTCATTGGTTACATTTTGTAAAAATATTACTTTATGCAAAAGCTATGATGAAAAATTAATTTTGCCCAACAGCCCATGTCTTTGCTTTCCCTGACAACGCGTTAAAAGTCAAACAATTGTCATCTCAAATACTACTCCCCCTTTTTTTTTTTTTTTTTTTTTTTTACAAAATTCCCGCCTCAAGTCAAGTGAAATCACTTATCAGAATCAAGAAACTTGTTTTCTTGGACGAAGAAAAAGTTTATGAATAATTTAAACTTTATAAAACTTTGAATAAACAATTTTGAATTTCTTACACTATCAAAAAGGAATTAAAACGAAAAAGGCGAAAAATTTTTAAAAATAGTTAAGTGATATTATTACTCATTACAATTATTTTTAACTATTGATGTCGGTATTTCATTGTCCTCAAGGTCTTTTAATTATTTTTGTCTGATGGCTGTTTCTATAGAAATTTATCTTCAGAGCAGAAGTGTTATTTTGACCTTCATTTTTGAGCTTCCATAGAACTTTTATTCGTTTTTATTCTAGTTGCAAAATGAAAAAGTAAATAAAATGTTTACACTCAACCACTTTCCAACCTTACAAACACATCTTTATTTTATCTGCAAAGACCAAGATCTGAAGGCTAGGGATCTGTCTACCCTACTTTTTAATCTGGTGGAAGGGAGAGAAATGGATTAATGTGTTCTCAAAAGGCATTTGTTCAAAAAATGAACATGAATGACAAGCCAGAATTTAAATTTGGCTTACAAATTCCATTTCCTTTTATATACTGCTGCATGTCCTTTATCTTTTATTATAGAATATGTGGATGATAACATGGGATTTAGAAGTACTTGAATTAACTATGAGAAACTAAATTAACACATTGATGCCCCACCCCCAACCAAAAAAAAAATGAGATGGTGGGCATTAATAGATTATAGTAGGCATAATCCTATAATTAATACTGGATTTTCATTTTTATAACTAATGCCAAAATTTACTGTGGGTATTAATGGGCTAAATTCTCTCTCATTAAGCACTTTGGCTAGAATCTCTAACCTCTCATTGTACTTTGTGCAGTGAACCTCAAATCTGGTATGACTGTTATCTTAGCCTTTGTTTAAGGGAATTAGATTTTATAAAGTTCATTTGTGTTTTTCAACACACACTGTGTAGGATAATATAAATTTTTATATATCGATAACAATTTTAGAGGATATGTGGAAATATAAACTTAGTTTCTCTCTCTCTCTCTCTCGTGTGTGTGTGTGTGTGTGTGTATGTATATATATATATATATATATATATATATATATATATATATATATTCATTCCAAGTGATTTACAAAACTCATTTCTGGCTTTAGATCTCAGCAACCATTTCAATGAAAAAAACCAAAACACCTATTTTAGTCTCAAAGTTGTAAAATGCACTTTGACACTGTATTGTTCAAAGCTTATGTAATGCACAATACATTGTCTTATTTTTATAAAAGTTTCAAGTGCTGGTAAGGTTCACTTAAAACTTACATTTTAAAATAAATCATTGAAATTGCCAGCTGATGCTCATTTAATTCTGGGTCTTAACAAAGGGACAAGTTTCCACTTTTGTAGTGTTTCAGCAAGTTTTGGACAGTACAATCAGATATTATTTCATTTCCTTTTCTTTTTCAAAAAGTTCTGCAATCAACTTCAGTATCCCAGTTTAAAATAATCTCTCAAAATTACCAGACCCCACTCAAAAAAAAAAAAATTCTATTCACCATTATAGCATGTGAAACAAGATTCAATTTAATAGTATCAATGATTGATAAATATTAGTCTTGACTTGGCGTCTGTCACTTTCCCCACACTTTTCTATACTTTCATGGTAATTTTATGAACTTTCTTCTATGGTGTCTAGACTCTATGAATTTAAGCACAATACTAGATTGGTGACAAGATCTCGTCCTTTTACAGTTGAAATAGCTACATGTAACCATAAATACTATGCTAATGGTTTCTTTTCTTGCTGGTGAAACTCTCTTTTGGCTTTTGATCTTCAAAAATTTAAATGCAATGTCAATCATTATCTCCTGTCTTAATTTTTGTTCATGTTCTCTCTTCTTAATGTTTTTCTTTTTCTTTATATTTTTTTTTTTCATACTCTGTAAACCTGTGTTTTTAGTGGATTTATTGCCTTGCTTGGGGTGAAATGATTTTTAAGGAAAAAAAATTTTCTAAGAAAAATATATAAGAATAGGATTGATAAGTAAATATTTGCTAATGTGTGCAAATATGTATTCATACAGTTCATAAAAACAAAAAACTTGTAATTTCTTCCAATTGCTGTTTATCCTTTCATTATTCAGGTTTGTTCATGGCCAGCATTGCCTGTTCTTGGAGTAGGATAACATGCGTCTGTTTCATTCACTTGTCTTGAAGCCTCTCGGCTTTGGTGCCTAAATTTGGGTCTTACCCATTATCAGAAATGGACCCATCTCCCTATTGATACCCTATATTTTTTTATAAGAATTTGACCCTCAGTTTTATCTATTGTTTGCTAATACCACATTTATTAAATTATTTTATGGTGTTTTAGCTTTCAATGACACATTCAACTTGACAGTAAGCACATGCCAGACAGCTGAATATCCACTGAAAATTGAAATACCGATTCCTATCTTTGCTATAGCATGTAAG
Organism: Acanthosepion lycidas; assembly: GCA_963932145.1. Classification (NCBI taxonomy): domain Eukaryota; kingdom Metazoa; phylum Mollusca; class Cephalopoda; order Sepiida; family Sepiidae; genus Acanthosepion; species Acanthosepion lycidas. The sequence goes on along the minus strand of OZ010578.1, from coordinate 53,173,453 downwards.
CATATTTTGATATCAAATTTTGGGGTACAGAAAGTGATTTCGAAGGGTTATTTCCCTTCCTCCAACATGCCCCAAATTTGCACAGACCAATTTTCATCAATCAAGAGGTATTGTGTAGGAAGGAATTTTCCAGTCAGAGGTAATGGGTGAAGTGATTGTGGCTTCTTGTTCCTGAGGGCATCACTATGCTCAATTGCTGGTTTTCCTGGTACCTTTTTCTTTAAGTAAGCTGGAAAGGTGATCAAACTTTTTGTAGTACCAGTATGTTCATCTTCAGCCTATAGTTTCTAACCATCACCATTAAGATAACCAAAAATTTTCAGGTCAATTATTAGTTTAAATCTCTGTACATGAAGTTGGGACTCGTGGACATGATCTCTCCAAAATCTAGTAAAAACATGACCAAGTGAGTCAACCTAACCAGGGAGCTCGATAATGGCTTTTTTAAGATCTTTCCATATCAGGGTCAAACCATCTAAAGGTATGGCTGCAGAATGTCTCACCTGGAAAAAGGTTTTACCTATTGCTTCTTAACATCCAAACTTTTTAAGGATTTAATGTCTTTCATGGACTTCATGATTTTGTTGGTTTTTCTTTCAGCCATGAAGACATAACCAAATTTTTTTTTTTTTTTTTTTTTTTTTTTTTCAATGGTTTTCAATTTGGGTAGATTACCAGCATACTAGGTAAGTGCACTGTCTGGCTTTTTGCACATATTGCCTGACACCATTTAAATCTGGAGAAGAAATAATATTCCTGGTATTCTGAGGAGAGCCCACAGTTGTTAGTTTTGATTCCATTGTTACAACCTGATTCTTTTGTTTTTGTCTTTTTTTTTTTTTTTTTTTTTTTTTTTTTCTTGGTCTATTTTCTTCTTGGGTCTTTTTCAATACATTCTCATTTTTAATCTTTTTCTTCTGAATAACCCTTTCTGGTTTGGAATGGGGTTTGTTTTTACTATCATACTGATATTGAAGTTGGTATTTTTTTTTTTTTTTTTTTAACTATAGAGAAAGTCTTAGCTTTATGCTAACACATTCTGAAATGAAAAACTGCTCAGCCATATCAATTTGGGTATATTCATTTTGTACAGTCTTGTAAATAACAAAAATGTAAAACAAAAACAGCCCAAACTGGAAAACTTAATACAATTTTTTTTTTTTTTTTTTTTTAATTAAGACAGCTCAGAAACATTGTCTTACATGCTAAACATACAGATTCTCTAACCCACAAAGTTTACATTAACCTCAGCCCAGACATGTAACTAAATCAGCTGGCTATGAATCGCCAACTTATCTACCAAGATGGCAGTATCCAGTGATAGTTGTCATTAACAAAAATTCTCAAAATTAAAGACTATTAGGTGTTGGGTAAAAAAACAAACAAACCAAAAAACAAACAAACCAAAAAACAAATGTAAAACTGCACTCCCTTGGGCCCAGAAATTAGTTTTTCTTGCAAAATTCACAATACAAGCAGTCCTTCATTATTTCCTTATTTTTATTTATTTTTTTTTTTAATCTTCTTAATATAATCTGAACAGTGTTCTGTTATCTATTTATTTTTATTATTACTGATAATTACATACAAGGAAAAGGCTATTTAGTTTAATTCAAAGATTAGATAACCTTTTTTTTTTTTTTTTTTTTTTTTTTTTTTAAAATTGATATCACCCCAAGCAAGGGAGTACAGCCATTAGCAATCAGGAGGACAGGAGATAGTGATTGACATTGCACTTAAATTTTTGCAGATTAAAGTTGGTTGGAAAGCATGGAGTGGGAAGGGAGTTCCACAAGTGAGCAGTGTGAGATAAGAAACTGCTAGCATAGAAGTTACAGCTATTTCTGGCTAACTCAAGTATAAATTGAGATCTTGCTGCCAGTCTAGTATTGAGCTTAAATTCATAAAGTATATGTATGTACCATAACAAAGAGCTTATCCGAACAATTACTATGAAAGTATTTATAAAAAAAAAAAAAGGCACTGAGGCAACCTTACAGCAGTGGGAAAGTGACTGAAGTTGAGCTACCAGATCAGGACCAATAATATTGCTGATTCTTCTTTTGGATCTTATCAAGGAGCTCCAGGAAAATAGTAGGGGCACTGGACCATATATGGCAGCAAAATTCTAAACATTGATGAATGGTGGACTTATAGATATGCAAGATAGATTTCAGAGAAAAATCATTTTGTTCAACATGGTGAACCAACTTTCTTAGCAGTTGACCTAGTGATGGATTCAGTTGTCGTCTTTCCACCTTGTATCAGATAAGAACGTTAGCCTGAGAAGTTGCAATGAGTCACTATCTTGAAGGATAGCATTAGCCATGCTGATGGAAGGTAGAGGTCTCTCAGATGATTAATGAAGAGAAGTTTGGTTTTGGAGGTGTTAAGATTAGCAGGCCATCTTTTGCCCCAGTTAATGATGGTCCTGAGGTTGTTTTGTACATCAGCTGCCATTTTGAGCTTGTCTGACTGATCAGCCTTAATATCAAGGCAGGAGTAAATGGTAGTCATCAGCGTAGATGCTAAATTGAAAGCTGATGTTGTTGGGAAGGTCGTTAATGAAGATCAAAAATAGTGTAGGATCAAGGATGGATCCCTGGGAGACACCCATGTTAGTATGAAAGGATGTAGAGTGGTCATTCAGGACAACTTTCATTTCGCAATTTGATAGGAATGACTGGATTAACTCAAACACATGTCTGGAGATACTGCTGCTTTTCAGCTTGTGGAGAAGATCTGAATGCCAGAACCTATCAAAGGTTTTTGAGATGTACAATGCTACATCCCAGGCCTCGCCATTTTTATCTAAATCATGATATGCTATTTCTGCAATTATCGTTAGTACGTCAGCAGCTGAATGAAAGTTGTAGTGTTTGTCTGAGAAAAGGCTCTGTGATGAGAGATGATGAATCAATTCAGCATTGATTAGGGCCTCTAGGAGTTTCTCAAAAAGAGGCTGAAGTTGGATGGGTCAGATGGTTCACCAGAGTTCTTAAAAACTGGGACAACAGACAATGACTTGCAGGAAGCAGCAAGGCATTTATTATACAGTTTAGAGAGAACAGGAACTAGTTCAGGAGCACACTTCTTAATGACTATTACAGAGATGCCATTGTGGGGGATCAAGATTAGAGATGATAGCAGAAAACATGGAAGGTGTTATATGCATATCACTCAACAGAGGATCAGTTTTAAGTGGGAAGTTTGGCAGGGATATTCCAGATGAGTCCAGAGTAGAGTTTGAGGAGAATTTTTGGGCAAAGCATTTAGCTTTATCAGCAGAGGATGATAACACCTTAAATTGATTGAGGGGAGAATAGAGACTGTGGTTCCTCATTCTTTCAGCAAACAGGGACTTAGACTTTTTAAGATCTTGCTTACATTTGTATAAGCACCTGTCATGCTGGTATAGCTGGAAATAGTGGTTCCTGTGTACTATGGCAGCTAAGCATACTGGTGTGAACCATGGAGAGGATTGATTTCAACTGGTATTTCTGGGAAGGGATGAAAGCATCCATGCTGGCTTTGACCCAAGAAGAAACTTCAGTGGCACAATTTTCAGTTGGGAGGCTGAAGATGTCTGTCCAAGTGATGTCACAAAGAAAATCCTGGAATGAATCCCAGTCAGTAAAGCTGGTAAAGAAAAGAGGTCTTATGGACAGAAGGTTCTTGTTTAATGGATGCTTGTGGTCCAAGAGAGCAGTATTGTTAAGCTTGGCAAGAGCGAGGAGAGGAGATAAGAAATGGATCCAGTAGATAAGCATGTTGCTCAGTTTGGCTACAGAAATGAGTAGAGATGTCCATAATTTGAGTGAGGGATTGGGCAGTGGAAAAAAATTTAATGTCTGTATACTGGCAACATCAGTACCTTTTAGAATGTTTCAGCCATGTGTCATAGTGAGAATTAAAGTCACTGAAGACAAAGATGTTTGCAGATGGATGGAGAGAAAGCGCCTTTTCTATACTGTCAGCTATTGTCTGATATACTGCAGTCTTTGGAAGAGGGTGAGCGATAAAGGAAAAAGAGATATCTTACAGAGTTTGGCAAAAGACGGAAGCACCTGAAAGAGTAGTTGGTGGCCTCAAGAGACAATTCCCTGGCCACTGGAAGATTATTCCAGACGTAAATACCAAGGCCATGCATGTGAATGCTGGAATATTTTTGGCAAAGGGGAAGATACCTGGAACCAACAATTCATTAGTAGCAATGGAAGAATTGGAGTTGGTTTCATAAAGGGCAAAGATATTTGGCAACTTTTCCAGGAGAAAAGATTTTACGCTGCAGAAGTTGGAATGGATACCACGAATATCGGAGAAAAAAGATTGAGGGTAGTGGGTGTTTTTTGTTAGCAGGTTTAGTTTTATTTCTTTTCATTGTGATTTCCATGAGATATGTTTTGAGGAGAGAGAAAAAAGATCAACATAATTGTCACTATCTGTTGCCAATGGCACTACAAAACAGCCAGTGTGTAGCTGAGAGCAGAGCATAATGTAACTTCAGGGTTGTAGACCATAAATATATGCAGGGACACCTACCCATGTGCAACATGGAACTACAGATGCCCTGATATTATGAAGCTGTTGACCGAAGCAGCCTCTCTAAGCGCTACTAAAGAGCACAGGCTCCTAATGACCAATAAGAAGCAGCAGCCAGCAAACTGCCAACCCGGTTTCCTCATAATGGAAAGTCAAAGCCATTGGTTAGTTTCATCACCAAAGAGTTAAGACAGTTAAATCAATGTGACTCTGGTAAGGGAAAGAAAGAAAACCAGTAAACCATAACTGGAACAGAGAACAAGGGATGAACCTTTACTCCTGTCCAATAAACATGGAAGGAATGTAGACTGAACAATAGGTGAGCCCATCTACTCTTATTAACCTGTGAAAAAAAAAAAAAATTAGGAAAGGATTCATATTAAGTACTGATTAGTATAAGTTCTGTTGTCTATTAAAAAAAACAAAAATCAAGTTAAATACAAGAAAATTACAATAAATAATAATTAATTGTTAATTTCAATGATTTCAATATACAGTTAAGACTGACACTCAACCAGAACTGGTGGGGTCTTGGATAAAAATCAGATCAAGAAAGATTTGGTGATGCCCACATTTGAAATAGGAGTGTATATTTAACTGGAGCTATATTGGTCTTGGGATAGGGGCATGATGGGATCAACAAATTTGAACCTTGCATTTTTTTTTTTTTTTTTTTTTTTTGTAGCATTTATCCACTTTGTTGGAAAAATAACACTAAGCCAAAATTTCTCATCCAATTTACCACTCATGATAGACACACATTTAAATGTAATATCGGGAATTAACACTAAATTAATGAACAAGCATTTTATGCAGATGTGCCCACATGTGTGCAAGTGTGTGTGTGTGTGTGTGTGTGTGTATATATCTATATATATATATATATAATCTTTAAAAATCCATTTGGTCAGGTGATAATTTATTTCATGGACTCAGACGTCCATCTCTTCAGAAGAGTTTTACAAAAATAAATGGAGTTCAATTTATTCAGGCACAAAGAAAAGAAAAAAAGTGGGAGAGAGATAAAAGAGGAAAAGTTTTAATATTAAAAAGGGAATGAAAGAAAGGGGGAGAAAGACAGATTTCAATATAAGGTTTTTTAGTGGGGAGAGAGAGAGAGATAGACATGGGTAAAGGAAAGGAGTTAAGCCAGTGGTTGGGATTGGTATAAAATATAACATGACTTCTGTGATTAATCACTGTTAGATATATTCATTCTGATGTAAAATAGAAAGAAAAAAAGAGGTTGAAGAATAGATGAATCTTTCTCATTTCAAGTGACCTGACCATTGTTGACAATGTAGTTGTAGCACTCTATTCAATCGGTTCACACCCCTCTCTGGTCTTTTGAACAGGAATTAGGAGTTTATCCCTTTTTCTCTGTTTAAGATTGGGTTTCCGGTTCCATCTAATGTCTACTTTGACTCTATACTTCTAACATCTCCGACTGAACTCTGAAATTTTATTTAATAATTATTTAATTAGTTTTTTTTTTTTTTTTTTTTTCTTCTCTTCAATAGTGTTACAAAGGTTCACTTATTGCCTAGTTTGCTCTTCATCAGTCTTTTGAACAAGAGTAGAGGTTTCATGTTTAGGATTAGGTTTCTGGTTCCTTTTAAAGTCTTTTAATTTTCTTTCAATCCTAATAGCGCTTTGCCTGTTATTGGCATTATCATCTTGTTTGGGGTGAATTGATTAAAAAAGAAAAACTTAATGAGTTGAGTGCTCAAAAGACAGGGACAAATGAATACCTTATGAATACTCAGACATTTATTAACAATTGGCTTACTTGTTACTTTGTATCTGCTTTTATAGTCTATGCCACATAATGAGGACATGTACTTAAGTTACATGACTAACTTACATGTTTTCTTTTCAATCAACCATTTGTCACTGATGTCCCTTGAACACATCATTCACAAATTATATTTAGCTAGTTCTGTTATTAAATGTATTACAGTACACTTTTTAAATAGAACATTTATACTAATAAGAAATAGACTTTTGTAGGTTAATGATGATCTTAAATATATAAATTTTAACTTGATTACCTGGTATTTTTTTTATTTTTAGTTTTACAGTTTTGGGTTCCAATTTGAAGATGTTGTCAGATCTTTCATTAAAAACTCATATTGAAAACAAAATCTATAAGTGTATTTGCTATCCCATTTTGTTTAATCACATTATTTTTTCTTTCACTTTGCTTTTTTCATTCTTTTTTCTTTCTCTATATCTCTCTCTCTCTTTTCCTTTCTCTCTTTTCCTTTCTCTCTTTTCCTTTCTCTCTTTTCCTTTCTCTCTTTTCCTTTCTCTCTTTTCCTTTCTCTCTTTTCCTTTCTCTCTTTTCCTTTCTCTCTTTTCCTTTCTCTCTTTTCCTTTCTCTCTTTTCCTTTCTCTCTTTTCCTTTCTCTCTTTTCCTTTCTCTCTTTTCCTTTCTCTCTTTTCCTTTCTCTCTTTTCCTTTCTCTCTTTTCCTTTCTCTCTTTTCCTTTCTCTCTTTTCCTTTCTCTCTTTTCCTTTCTCTCTTTTCCTTTCTCTCTTTTCCTTTCTCTCTTTTCCTTTCTCTCTTTTCCTTTCTCTCTTTTCCTTTCTCTCTTTTCCTTTCTCTCTTTTCCTTTCTCTCTTTTCCTTTCTCTCTTTTCCTTTCTCTCTTTTCCTTTCTCTCTTTTCCTTTCTCTCTTTTCCTTTCTCTCTTTTCCTTTCTCTCTTTTCCTTTCTCTCTTTTCCTTTCTCTCTTTTCCTTTCTCTCTTTTCCTTTCTCTCTTTTCCTTTCTCTCTTTTCCTTTCTCTCTTTTCCTTTCTCTCTTTTCCTTTCTCTCTTTTCCTTTCTCTCTTTTCCTTTCTCTCTTTTCCTTTCTCTCTTTTCCTTTCTCTCTTTTCCTTTCTCTCTTTTCCTTTCTCTCTTTTCCTTTCTCTCTTTTCCTTTCTCTCTTTTCCTTTCTCTCTTTTCCTTTCTCTCTTTTCCTTTCTCTCTTTTCCTTTCTCTCTTTTCCTTTCTCTCTTTTCCTTTCTCTCTTTTCCTTTCTCTCTTTTCCTTTCTCTCTTTTCCTTTCTCTCTTTTCCTTTCTCTCTTTTCCTTTCTCTCTTTTCCTTTCTCTCTTTTCCTTTCTCTCTTTTCCTTTCTCTCTTTTCCTTTCTCACAGTATTAATACATTTTAGCATTCAAACCAAACATTTTGGTAGTCACTGTCAGAAATTCATGCAAAATCTTTGCATTTTCTTATTAATCTGAGCATCCATATTATTAGCTTGGTTTGGGCACAAAGGCACCAGTGTGGATTGAACTCACTACACAGTCTACTAATTTACATCACTGATTATTTACCTTATTTTAAGGATGAAAAAGTGATTATGCTTAGCCATATAAACTGACAGGTTTGATATATTCAGAAAATTTTATGCTATTTTATTTTTTTTTTCTTTCCAGATTTTTGCCAGTCGCACAGGGGAACTTGTCACCTACCACCATGTTGACATTAAACATATATACCCTCAGGAGGGGTAAGTATTTTGACTTTCCTATCTTCAGTTACATGATAGATTGTCAAGATTTAATTTTTCTCCCTCTTTAGTTCTGTAGGAGTATGGTGTACCACAGCTCTTAACAACATTAGTCATTGCTGCTGTGATTTCCGTAGCAAGTAAGGTTTTTCACAAAATGAAACTGCCAGCCCCATGTCCAACCCATTGATTTGACTGCAATGACTCCAAATGTTATCCAATTAATAACCTGTAACCTAAAATTAATTTCCCTCTTTTAGTCCCATAGACTCCACTGAGGATTGTGTTTGGGGGCACAGCTCTTATTAATACTAGGTGTTGCTGGTGTGGTTTCCATAGTAAGTAAGACTTTACAGGATGAAGTTGCTAGCCCCTATGGCCAACCTGTTTTTTACTTGCAGTTCCCAGTGTTACCAAGTGGTCCCCCCCCCACCTAAGTAATGACCAGGGTCAACACTGCTTAACTTCGGGGATCAAATGAGAACTGTTGTTTCAGCATGATTTTGACCATAAATCTGAAATTTAATTTAGAGGATATAAAAATCTGAAAGCAAAAACCTAGTTAGAGTAACTATAATGTAAAAAAAAAAAAAAAAATTATGATAAAGTGTCTGTGTACATATAATTTGGGTATGCTAGCTTTGTTCTTCATTAACAATTATTTTGGTATTTTAGTGAATTTTTTGCTGCCAGTCAGAAATTTTCTATAATAGAATTAAGAATTCTTTCTGAGTTTCTGGGAAGAGGAGTTATCATTGTTTAGATTATTTACAGTCAGACGAATGTCCTCATCTTTGTTGTTGTTATCATGTTTTGGCTTTCATCCTCTCTTTTTCAGGTATCTGACAATCCAATCCTTCAGGTAATTTCAAACTGAACCCTTTATTTAATCTATAGGGGCAAATTGTTTTTGTTCTGCTAACTGTCTCTATAGATATCTCATCTTATTGTTGGTTTGTTTATTTGGTTTTTGTTTAAGTTTTTGCAAATCCTGTTTCCACAGAGTTTGAGTTGATACTACTCAAACCAGGGATTGTGCGAGAAAACGGGGGTGGTGACAAAAACTTCTTGCGAACCTGAAACGAATGTCTTCTCTTCCGAACGAACACTTTATGACAGCAAATGAGCAAAATGGCACCCAAGACTGCTGCTGACAGATGACCGACCGCAACGGCTTTTGTCGCCCAAGAAAAGACGCCAAACGATTTGCGTGTCTTCTTCTTGTAGTCCTCGGTCAAGTCCATTATGGTACTCCAAGTTATGCCCAGCGACGACACACACAGGCAGTTCGAGGATGCTTCCGCACATGCTCGTTACACTCACTTGGAGAATTAAAGTACTGGTTTCAGAGTTTGGTGAAATAGTAACTGTGAAATTAGTCCCTGCGTCCGTTAATATAGTACCTTTTGTGGATGTTATTCTTTTCTGAATTTCATGGGGATTCATTGGATAATAAAAATAACAATAGTCATGGCACTCCACAACTTCCTGACCTACGTAACTCTTAGTAAGGTTTGTTTTTTAGCAATCCCTTTGTTCTGCTATCCATTTACAAACTCATTAGGTAGGTTACTCATAGTTTTCCTCTGCCTTGCCTGACTTCAATATCTTAATTACCTGTGTGTGTTAAATTCTCCAAGCCCTCTTTTTTTCATAGAAATTTCAGCTGTTTCTTTCATTTATTTGCTTTCCCTACAAAAGTAAAATTTATTAACATGATGACTACCAGAGGTCGATTATGAAATCTGATCTCAAATGGCAACTTTATAATAGCGAACTTAGACAATAAAATATTTTTTTGAGTTTATTTATAACTTCAACTGAAATCTTAACATAGTTTTCACTAAAAGTATCAAGGTCACATGGTACAGTGAATAAAGGCATTGGTTAGATCCAGTGACAGAACCCAGAGTGTGTGAGTTCAATACCTGGTTAAGGCAGTGGAGAACTTTCAGAGGGAAATTGACAGGAGATAACTGACATCCATCAAACAAGGCACGTGAAACTAGAACAGTCTACCACAGTGAGCGAAATAAAGGGTTCAGTTTGACATTCCAACCACCTGAAGAAGGCCAGAGCATACAACGGCCGAAATGTTGTGATAAATATGGCGACAAAGATGAGGACAATAGTCTGAATAATGTACATAATACCTCATCTTAGAAATATAGACAGACTGAAAAATAATCCCTGCAAATAAATTTGTTGTTGGTGCCCGCAGATAAAAGCATATCAGAAAATTAGCATGAAATAACTGTTAGCAGTCAATGTATTAAGCAAATTATCTAGTTCACCTATCACATGGTTCATACTCCTCACTAGTCTTTTGAAGAGGAGTAGAGGTTTATCCCTTGTTTCCTGTTTAGGATTGCTTCTGGTTCCTTCTAAAGTCTACTTCAGCTATATACTCTTAACACTTGCCCTTTCTTATGCTAATACTTTACGCAATAACCCTCTACTTTGAGTGGCTCTTGGGCATTGTATTGGATAAAAATATTAGTAAAAAAAAAAAAATGGTTATGATTGACAAGTCATAAGTTGATCTGATCGTAAGTCAGCCTGTAATTAATTTTACTATTTTTTTTTTTTTTTTTTTTTTTTTTTTAGGCATTATTATATTTTTTTTTTTTAATAATTTTTATGCTTTCTTTACATTTGATACCATTTGTATCATCTCTCTACAAATTGTTTTGTTTCTTATTTTTATGTTTGGCAGGTTTAAGTTAAACACTGCATATTACAGTACAGTTGGTTTAATATTTGCTAAACGTACAAAAAACATTCATGCTGGGGAAACACTTACACAGGCAGATACAAATCAGTCATTGCCAGACATACCAATTTGCAGTCATGTCAATGATCTGTACTGAAGTAGAATTTTTTTTTAAAATGGAAATGTACAAAGTCCTTTGGACAGAAGGGTCTTAACAAAGTGGGTTGCAATTTCAAAAAGTTTGGGAAGGTTAGACAAACTCATTTTTATATGGGAAAGGTTAAATTTGTACAATATAACTTTTTTTTCTCTCCTTTCAGATGGGTTGAAGAAGACCCAAAAGAAATTCTGGAATCTGTTTATACTTGTATGAGTAAAGCAGTAGAAAACTTGAAGGCCTTAAATATCAATGTGGATGATCTTAAAGGTAAGTCTGCATCTGTAGTACGATTAGGTAGTAGTAACACCATATGGAAATATACACTTTCCTCTTCACTAAAAGAGTGACAAGGAAAACTCTTTCTCTCTTCTCTATTACAAATACTTCTTTTCTGTCCTTCTATTGTTCCTATCCTCAGTAACTGACAGAACCTGGACATAGCTTATGTGGATCAGTGAACGTCATAAAAATCAACCAATGACAACACGTCCCACCAAAAATCAAACAGAAAACATGGATGTGTCAGGCCCAATAAAAAGAAGAAAAAAAAACACGTGCACAGAAGAAGTGGGAAATTGTTTTGATGTAGCAGTTCAAGATGCAAGGGTTAGATTCATCGGTTGTGATTTTGACTGGATGTACAACTCCAGAAGAAAAAGAAAGGATGAATTCAACAAATTAATTTCTGTCAGCCAACGACCCTGTATGAACTCTCAACTCACAAAAAAGTACTAAGATAATAGTCACCCACTTTAACCCCTTTAACTAAATGGTCATTCAAACAGAAGAGGTCATTACCATTAACTAGTATATTAATATAACTTCAATGCTTTATTTCAGCAATTATTCAAATTAGTATCCTTATCTTTATTTTAACATTTTTTTTTATTTTTTTTATTTTAATACATTGGGGGCTTGAAAGCAGATATGTCATTTTTGGAACATTTCCCAAGAGATATGACCTATATCTAGTTTGAATGACAGTCTCAGGATTTTGAAAATGGCTTAACTTTGTCTTAATGTGTAGTTTATGATTGTTTGAAGTTAATCAAAATTCACACATTTAATTCTCTTTTAAAAGCCCAGTTCTGGACAGTTACTTTTTTTATTTTTATTTATTTATTTTTTTTTTGGTCAATTTCTGCTAGGAAAGTTGTTAGAATCTTGTTGAAATGAAGTGCTATGTTTAACCTGACACTTTTTCAAAAATCACCTATCAAATGGATTTTGGTGCCCTACAACACAAAATTCAGTCAAATTAACACAATATTTTACAATATTCTGCCTGCTTTTTTGTCTCTGACCTCTCCCCAACTTTGTAATAACACTAACAAAAAATGCCAGAGGAAAAGTTCTTTCTCCTTTTTAGTGTAAGTTCACAAATATTAAAACAATTTAAATTTGAAAAATGTAAGGAAGTTGTTTTCTGGAAGATATTTAAATTTTACCCTGTCTCTTTCATTGTTAAATTAATTATTACCCACATTTGACACTATATACTCTGCACCAAATATCAGTTCCCAACATTGCTTTCCTTGCCTTTATCAAAAAATCATAATCTACACCATAATTCCTATGTTTTCTTGCATGGTGAATTCATTTCTGGTATTGAAAATACTGCCCCCAACCCTAAATAAGTTAAATATAAAACTTAATCTCTTTTCAGGAATTATGTCTTTTCACTGCAGATCAGAGTTTTTAGACTTAAATCCCTTTTTCTCATTTTTTTAAATTAAAAATGTGGAAGTTTTTTTTTAATCTTCCATTATAATAACAGATAAAATTAATAAAGTTTCTTAATTGAGCTGGAAATCAATTGAGTGGGTAGGACAAAAAACCCATAAATGTCTATTTGGCCCTTTTGTGGGAGCCCACTGTGTAATATATTTGTAGTTATCAGCTTTTCATGCAAAACAAACTGGTCTTGATTGACAGAAATTCATGTAAAACCTTCGGATTTTCTTACTGAATATACTTACTAAACTTAGCTTAGTTTTGGCACCAGCGTGGATTGAACTCATGAGACCGTTTACTAAAAGATGTCAACATCTATCAAAGAGATGAAATTTAAATTTATATTATTGCATTATTCCAAATTTTTAACACATCAGCAGATAGCTATTAATGTCAACAACTGAGCACAAATAGTTATTAATTTTAAAAATTAGTAATTAATGTATAATTTTAAATTTATTAATTAATAAAATCAGAAGAGTCAGAATTGCTTTTGTATCTGAATTTTTATAAGAATCTTTTTGTAGTTCTTAAGTTTGCTTTAAAATCATGAAAAAGATTTTAGCTGAAATGGAATGCCATTTTTCATCAAAATTAAGATGGCTCCAACTTGGAAAAAACATAACATCCTTCTTGTTTTTAATAATCTTTTATTGCTAACAAAAGGGTGTATTTCAAATATTGCATCATCTGATATTATTCCTTTTCAGGCCTTTTCCAAGAGATTCTAACGGATATTAAATGTTAAAAAATAAATAATAAATACATAAAAAATGCTATATAACTATTTATGCTATGTTATGATGCTTATTACGTAAACAATAATACCGAATAATTTTTTTTTTTTTTTTTTTTTTTTTTTTAACATTAAAGTATATTTAATCATATCTCCCTAATAGCTGTTGTGATCTGTAACTAGATCACTGACCATTACTCGATGGTTAGGCATTGAAATTCAGAGGCTGTGTTGGTGGGATGTAGGCAGTCACTAAGTTTATCAAAGAATAGAGCATGGTAATTCTGGAAAGAATAAAATAGAACAATGGAATGCCATTTTTTTTAAACAATGCAATGGAATCTTTCAATACGCATCCTAAAAGCATGCAAGCAAAAAAAACCTGCAGTCATTCAACACGCGTGATAAAAGCATCCAAACAAAAACTTGAACCAACTTTGACAATTAGTTTCCTGTTGAAACTCTGTGGAAAAGTGTTTGAAATTATTAAATGGGTGGATCTTGCATGTTGGGGGGAAATTTCCTATAAAAAAATTGAAAACTGTTTCCCAATAATACCTATCCCTGAACCAAGTAAACGCTTACAGACACAAAACAATTTATTTAGTCATTTGTTCATGACTATTGTAGATTTGTGCATACAATTTTTTTTTTTTTTTTTTTATTTCTTGTATACTTTTTTAATTTAATTTTTTTTTTTTTTTTTTTTTTTTTTCTTGCAGCTGTGGGCATATCCAACCAACGAGAAACCACCATTGTCTGGGATAAATTCACAGGAAAACCTTTGTATAATGCCATTGGTAAGTGTGCATTTCTTTTTCAGAATCTTGACTGATATCAGATACATGATAGGGTTTTCTTCTTTGTGTCATAATCCTTCAGGACGTGGGCAGTCATGACCCTCCACAACTTCCTCTCCTTTGTAGTAGTTCTCTGTCCTCATTATTTCCAGTCCCATTTCTTCCGCTCATTTACACGAGCACATTAGGTAAGTTATTCAATGTTTTCCTCTGCGCCTCTTGCCTTCAATATACCCTGTGAGTGTCAAATTCTCCAAGCACTCTTTCCTCATTGTGTAGTGGAAATTTCAACTATCTTCTGATTCTAAGTATCAGTGTCCTTTTCTTTCCATTTTCTTTAAAACTTACTTATTGCTCACATATCCTGTCCATGGAATTCTCAGCATTCTATAGAATCACATTTCTGTTGTCTCGAGTCTCTTCTTCATCTATGAGGAAATTCAATGCCATAAATAACTAAAATCACTCGTGCCATCAAAGTATAATCACTTGTATAATCAAACAATCTAATAAATAGAGTTTGTTGTCAGTTCTCAAAAAAAAAAACAAGTATAAATACAAAATCCGGAGACGGATATGCAATGTGATTGGTCCTGATCTGGCATCCTGTTTAGTCACTACCTTACAGACATGATGTGGCTTTCCTCTGTCTTTTCTACAAGTACTTTCATGGCTACTGCTGTGACCAGCTACTTTCACTGGTTCCCAAACTGCATGAATTTAAGCATCTCGGTCCCACCCTTTCACTGTCGTAACAGCTAAATTTAGCCATCTCTTCTACTCCAACAGTTTCTTGTCTCGCACTTCCTGTCATTGGAACTCCCTTCCCATCACTTGCTTCCCTGATAGCTATAATCTTCAAATATTCAAATGTAATGTCAATCGACATCTTCTGATACCTTGACCTTGATCTCTGCCCTTCTCTTTATCCTTTTCCCAAACACAACTCTTTACTCTTACTCTCACTCTCTGTTACCCCTTGCATGCTAGTGGCACTCCCACCTTGCTTGGGGTGATGTGCTTAAAAAAAAAAAAATAATTAAAAAATGCTTGCAACTTTATTTTAGTGAATTTATGTGATGACAGCAAATAAAAGAAAATATTTTTTTTTTTTTTTTTTTTTTTTTTGTTTCCTTGTTCAAACATTTTTATAAATTTATGAATAAAAAAATTTGTTTTCATTAGCATTACTTTTATTTTTTATTTTTGTACTATACGATGTTCCAGTAACTTGGGCCGATTTTAAATGCGAATTAATGTGTTAAAGTTATTGAAGCCTATTACGAAAATGGACATTCAAACAGAAATGCATTGTGTGCACTTTGTGATATTTTTGGTTAACATAATCAACCAAACAAGAATACAATTGGAAAAATTGTTCATAAATTCAAACAAACTTGGTTGGTAAAAACATCACTGAAAATATTGCTGCAGTGGATGAGAATGTGGCCAAAAATCCAGACATCTGTCATCGTGTGCAGGAATTGAACCTCTTCACAACAATGTTACATTGAATTTTGACAAAAGATTTGTCTCTCCATGCTTACAAAATTCAACTGACACAAGAACTGAAACCTGCTGACTATTTGGAGTGTCATACATTTGTCAATTGGGTACATGTACAAAGACGAGCTGAAGATTTTTGCAAAAAATCTGCTTTAGTGATTTACCCATTTTCATCTCGGTGGATTCGTTAATAAGCAGAATTGTCACATTTGGGCTGATGAAAATCCATGGAAGATTGTTGTCAAGTCATTGCATCCACAAAAGGTCACTGTTTGGTGTGCATTTTTTGCTAGCAATCATTCGGCCGTATATTTATAAATTTGAACGTTCATTTTTGTAATCGGCTTTGATAACTTTAATTTGATTGTTAATCTTTTCATGGTTGAAATTGCCAAAGACTTCAGTTGTTAAATCTGAAAGTAAAAGAAAAAATCATTAGATGCTTAAACTTAATTCACATTTAAAATCAGTCCAAGTTATTGGAACACCCTATATAAATATATTTTTCTATTCTAGATCTTGTTGAGATTGACCTGAATCTACCTTGCTTGTATGCTTAAATTGTTTGCTTCATTTAGTTGATGTGCCTATAGTGTAACAGTTGTTGGTGCAGAAAAATGGGATTGGTGTATCAATTGTAAAGTCTAGTTAAGTTTGTTGCATTTGTGCTTGTACAAATACCCTTGAAAATATATGAAGGTATTAAAATATATGAAGGTATTTCTACAGAAACACACGTTTTCATGAAATATTTTTTTCGTATTCCTATCAAATAAGCAATCCTAATCATGAGTTCCTTTTTGTAAATTTTTAAAAGGTAGGTTCAATTTGCTATGTAAATTTCCCACCCCCACTCATGCAAGCCAAAAAGACTGGATAATTAATTAGCTTAAAATTAAGAATTACTTTTCCAAATTACAATTGGTTAAAAATTATAATTAGTTAATTTTTTGTTTAATAATTTAAGAGGGAAAGGATAAGATTTTTTTTTTTTTTTTTTTTTTTTTTTTTTTTAATCAATTCACACCATGCAAGACGGAAAGAACTGAAAACCCAATCCTAAACAGAAAACAAGGCATAAAACTTTTACTCCTATTCAAAAGACTAGTGAGGCATGTGAACCGGATGATAACTGAAGATATTTACTACTGTTGATTTTTGCAGTGATTTGAGTCTTGCTTTATTTATTGGGGTTGCTTGCATAGGGGGATCAATTTACAATAAATTTACATAGCAAACTGAATTACCCTCCCTCTTAAAACTGAGAAACCTTTTTTCTTTTTGATATTTGTGATCTGGACAGCTTAATCAGTAGGAATATATATATATATATATATATATATATATATAAGGCACAAGACAGAGGTCAGGGGAGGGTGGAAGGTATTAGCCTTAAAGGGAAGAGGTTTTATAAAGTTAAACCTGGATATTAACGTTATGACATTAAATTGGGGTTATATGAAGAATGAAGTGTTAATCTGAAATTAAGAGAGGAACGAAAAGGGATTCTTTTTTAAAATTTTATAGATAAGGTTAATTTTAAAAATACAAGTTCCCACTTAAAAATACTCTTCCAAAGATAAATTTTACTTAAAAGTAATATATATTTAATATATTATATTTAGATAAATTATATTCAAATTAAGTAACATTATATTAAAAAAAAAAATTATAATTAATAAAACTAATCGTTTTATTAATTATAATTTTCTTTTTCTTGGAATAGTGTATTTCTTTCCCTCCCCCAGTCAGGTAGGGGTTAATAGCATAGCTGACTGAACTTTTTAGCTTGAGTTAGCAACCATTCTGGGAGAAGGAAAATGCTTAATTCAAAACCAGTTAGGTGTAGGCTAGTAACTCCACCCCATAAAAACCTAATTGCTATGGAAACCACTGCAACAACAACACCAAGTATGGTGAGGCTATATCCCTATACTCTGCAGGGGTGTTTACACAGTTAACATATGTACATAAAGACTGTTTGCTTTCTTCATTATGCAAACAAAGTGTATTTCTTTTTAATTATCAATCAAGTTTTTAATTTGTTTAAAAAAAAATCTAGTCTTTAACAAAAATTCTTTAAAATTTGCCAATGCTGATATGCCATAAGTCTCTCTTCATATTTTTAAACTAAAAAATAATTTTTCTTTATTTTTGTAGTTTGGTTGGATATGAGAACAGCACCAACAGTTGATAGATTGCTGGCAGGTGTACCAGATAAAAGCAAAGACTTTTTGCGAGTAAGTGGAATTTGTGAAGCAACATTAGATTTGAAATTTTGTATGTTTTTAATGAATTGAAAAAGTTTTTTTTTCTCTTTTTCTCTTCTTTTTTCATTTTCTTCTTTTTTTTTTTTTTCTCTTCTGCCCTCTCTTTTTTTTTTTTTTCTCTTCTGCCCTCTCTTTTTTTTTTTTTTTTCTCTTCTGCCCTCTCTTTTTTTTTTTTTTTCTCTTCTGCCCTCTCTTTTTTTTTTTTTTTTCTCTTCTGCCCTCTCTTTTTTTTTTTTTTTCTCTTCTGCCCTCTCTTTTTTTTTTTTTTTCTCTTCTGCCCTCTCTTTTTTTTTTTTTTTTTCTCTTCTGCCCTCTCTTTTTTTTTTTTTTTTCTCTTCTGCCCTCTCTTTTTTTTTTTTTTCTCTTCTGCCCTCTCTTTTTTTTTTTTTTTCTCTTCTGCCCTCTCTTTTTTTCTCATCTCTAGTTGATCAAAACTACCAAATTACTAATTCCCTACTTATATTTACTAAGTTTAGCATAGTATGGCACAAGGTCAATTTAGTGTTGATCATGAGAACTGAACTTACTACACTAGCTAAAGATCTACTAGACTCCATAACTATTGCTTCTGCTTGTCTACAAATAATTAAGAGGTATTTATTAATAATAATTTAGTTAGTATTGTATATTATGTGAGTGTAGCCAAGTGATTAGAATATTAGGAATTGGACTATGAAATCCAGGTCCAAATCTCCCCATAGTTGATTTGTCAAGGAGGTGATTTCTTGATGTTATTGGTCTGGGCAGTCAATCACATCATTAGCACCATTGGAAAGTGCCAGAAAAGCATAGCACAGGTTGACCCAAACCTTATGAGAGGAAACTGTTTGGAAGCTGTAGATGGTTATGCTAGCATGAAGTCACAAGTCAACATGACCGAGGGTGTAAGCAAACTGGCATTGTTCAAAATGGTGAACATGCTAGATTATGTGCTCTCACTCTCTCTCTAAAATTCTAACTACAGTCTGCTTGGCATCATTGCAGTATAAACTACAGTTTTGCTCTGTGAGTGTTAAAGAAACACAAATGTGCCTGAGCAGGCAGCTGCAACAGGGATTAACTAACCATCCTAGTAAACTCCATTGTTTCCTGAAACTGATGGATGTCTACTATTTATAAGTATTTATTTAGCAATAAGTGTGGGGGTACCTGATCATTGCTTTACCATGGAGCAATAGAGGAAATTAACTCTGATACCATTATTGCTGTAGTGCAGGGGTTGGTAATCCCAGGCTCATGAAGGAGTTTTGTCTGTCTTGCTAACAACTGGACACTAATTATCTAATTTATTTGTAGAGCAAGTGGTAGAAAAATATCAGTTGGACTTAATTGATTTACAATGCAACAAATTTTTTAAATCAAAATTTAATTCCAAATCCACTGCTGGCTTCTACAAGAAATGTTTTGCCCAGTGGAAAATATAGAAGCCTATTGAATAATATTAAAATGATGGTATCATTATTTGAAAGTACATATGCTTGTGAACAACTATTTTAGAAAATGAACTACAGTGTAACCCGGATATAAGAGAGTTGTTGGGACCGGAGAAGAAGCCTCTTATATCCGGGTTTCTCTTATATCCGGGTTTGGTCTATTTTATATACATTAACACAGGCTCTAATTTGGGACCAGAGAAAATCTCTCTTATATCCGGGTTTCTCTTATATCCGGGTTACACTGTATATTAAAAGTTGTTTAAGCTTGAGTGATAACCACCTGGGTGATGCTTTGCTCCTGTTATCAACAGATATTCCACCTGATGTTGAGAAATTATTGAACAATGAACAGAAACAAGTATCTCATTAAATAATTTGCCATTTCTGATTGTATTTAGTTTGTAGTAGGAATTTGCATTTTTTGTTGATTGTGTTAGTTGTTATCCTGTTATTCCAGCAGTAAAATAAGGAACCATATTTAAATAATATAACCTTAACTTTATTTTTTTTATCTTCAAACCTCCAGACCAAGGCAGTCTTCTGAATGAAACTGCTGAGATCAATACAATTTATCATAGTACATTTGATATCATGGCCTTCGTCCAAGACACTGCATAGCTTTCTGGCCCACTCTCTCCAAAAGGTTGCCGACACCTGTTGTAGTGAGTTTGATCATCACTCCATATCCAGTTTTATATAGCCTTGTGCCAGACTAGGCAAATATTTACTGACTTTGAGTAAGGCTGCAGTATTGTTTAATTAATTCCATATGCACAAATAATTTTTGTTATACTCTTAGCATCAACTTAGATGTATACAAATGTCCCCAGAACCTTTATTTTTCATAGACTGAGTACACAGTTGAAAACTATATAAATTCTGTAAACTTTTACACATGCCTAATAAAACACATCTCTTAACAATTCTGATTATAAATAAATTTTGACCTAAACTTGTCTTTTCTGATATTTAGTCCCTTTGGTTATAAACACCCACTTTAGTTTTCCTTTTTGGTATTTTATCAATATTAACCTTTTTTTTTTTTTTTTTTCTATTATAAACTTTAAAGATACAATAAGAATTGAATCATTGTTTTTTTTTTATACACTCCCCAGCCTCAATGTGGTCTGCCAATCACCACTTACTTCAGTGCTGTCAAACTGCGTTGGCTGCTTGATAATGTTTCTGAAGTGAAAACAGCGGTTGCTGAAGATCGGTGCTTGTTTGGCACTGTGGATACCTGGCTTCTCTGGGTAAGTGAGAATTTTGAAAAAGAAAAATTTAATTTTAGATTTCTTATTTACCATACTGTGTTTGTTTTTTTTTTTTTTTTTTTTTTTTTTTTTTTTAAATTTTCACTTCCTTTTCATTTTTTTTATTCTCTTATGTTTTATCTGGGGATCTTTTAAAAGGATTTGTTTCAAATTTTTCCTTTTATATTTAAAACGGTGTTCTAAATAAGAAAGATAATGATACTAGTCTAACCAATTCATGTACTGGTGACACTTTGAATGCCTGAATATGAATATATATATATATATATATATATATATATACAATTTTTGTTTTTTTTAAAGAACTTGACTGGAGGGCCAGGAAGCGGTTGCCATATCACAGATGTCACTAATGCTAGTCGAACAATGCTAATGAACATTCATTCTCTCAGGTGGGATGAGAAACTCTGCAGGTAAGTTATTTTTTTTTTTTCTCATTTGTAAGGCTTGTAAATTTTAATATATAATGTATTGTCCTCTCATAACACACAGATGTGCAGGCAGTGACAGCCCTATGCTTGCTGTCACACAAGGCAAACTGAACTTTGGCACCCTTATGAGTATAATTTTTTAAAATTTTAACAAGGAGAAAAACTGAAAATGTAGAATAATGAATTTATCACAATATACAGCTTAATACAAGCCAAAGAAAACATTTTTTATCCTACCTAAAACATTTTTTCTAGATTTTAGATCTGAAAATCTTTTCATGGCATGTTCTACACCTATCTTCTTTGCAAGATCATTTTGTATTGACAAAATAGCCAAAGAATTTAATCTAAGAGTCATGGATGACAGCAAGTATGTTTTTATAATGTTCAATTTCGGAAGATCATAAACTCATGACATGGTGGCAAGATGTTGCCCTCACCACACTTAGTGTTGGTACTGGGGTTTCTGCATAAGTAGGTATTTTTATGGGGTGGAGTTACTAGCCCCACACTCAATTAGATTTGAATTCAGTGTTGTTCTCTTAGCTTGACAATGAGTCTAAGCTAGAGAGTCTAGTCTGCCCTACTATTTAACTCTTATCTGGAGCAAAGAGATGGAGTCATTCCTTTTCCATGGTTATTTGTGCAAAAGCAAACACAACTGCCTCAGCTGGAGTTTGAACTTGACACACACACATCCCAATTTCTGCATTAATAACCACTATGCCCCCATGTGCATCCAGTATAAAAGATAGTGACTCAGAATGAGAAAATTGGTTTGCTGAGTTTGAATTCCAGTTGGGCTTGTTACATTCACTTTTACACAAACACGCTTAGGAAAGGTATGATTCCATCTCTTCTTCATCAGCTATGGGTTAAATAGTGGAACTTGTATCTGGAAAAATCATTCATCTCAAAAAATAAATTAATGCAATATTCACTTGCCAAAAAAAAAAAAAAAATTATTATTTCAATTCAAAAATAACATGAGAAACTATTTGAAAATACTGAAACTGTCCATATAATGTCCTACCTTAAAGAAGTAGGTTTATACCAAAATATATAACATATATAATATATCATCTACAAACAATATATCTATAAAACATATATTAACCCTGAAAGTGTAAAAATTATGTACAAAATATATCTAGTTGAAGACACAAAATTGCATTCAAAATATATGTAGCTGAGCCATAAAATTCTATACAAAATATTTAAATTTCAGCATTCAACAACCCGTGCAGGTTGATATGTCACTAAACAAAATCAACCAAAACAAACATGCAGTTCCAAAAATCTTTCAGCTTTAAATGACCTACAAAGGGTTGATAATTCATAAAAAATAAATTAGTCACCAAATCTTGTGCAATTTGTAATAAATTATTTGTTTGTTTATCGTTCTGTTTAATATAAAGGGTTGATCTTTAATACAATTTTTGTCATGTTCAATTGATTTATAAAAAAAAACCAAAAAAATAACTACTAGTATCGAAAGAGATTACCATGACATTTATAACGATTATTCACATTTAAACAAGTAATCTATTTTTATTTTGCAGTTTCTTCAATATTCCAATGTCAATTCTTCCAGAAATTCATTCATCATCTGAACTCTATGGCCACATAACAGATAATCCTCTTAAAGGTGTTCCTATTTCGGGTGTAAGTAATTAAAACCAGCACTGTTTTTAATTAGTCATACTCAATATCTCCAATATTTCTGTCACCCAACCATGCCTATATCTCGATGTAAAGAAAATAGATTACTCATTTTCAAATATGTTTAAAAAAGAAGTCTACCATATAAATTTGTGTATAAGCTAACTTCATGTATAGTATGACCTTTGAATTCTAACCCTTCTAGAAAAAAATTTACCTGCGTATACTGCAACTGGTCACTGAAAATGCATGATTTTTAGCCTCATCAAAATAATTACCTGTGTATAGTGCGACCCCCCCCCCGCCCCATTTTTTTTGTGCACAAAAAAACTGATTATAAATACTCGCACTATACTCTAGTACAGTGGTCCTTAACCGCTATGCTATGGCACACTAGTGTCATGAAATTTCGAAAAAACACCAGCCACACTAAATAAGCTGCACAAATAGTTGAATAGAAACATTGAAATAAAGTTAATATTTGTGTGTTTACTATTTTATAAAATCTGTGGTTTTATCTCATATCGTCTTTAAAAATTTTGCTAAGTGTTCCTTGATATTTTCCCTTGCTTCTAGGTGTGCCGTTGCTTAAAAAGGTTGAGAAACCTTGCTCTAGTATATGCATTATATATTTTTCACAATGGCTGAATTAAAGAACTGACTTTTAGAAATCTCTCTTGAGTCACGTACACCCTAGATATAGAGTAGGGGGTCACAGCCTTAACATGCTAGGCATTGCTGCAGTGGGTTTTTTCATGAAATGGAGTTACACACTCCATGCCTGACTGGTTTTAAATTCAGAGTTGTCTTCTTAGACTGGTTGCCAACCAAAGCAGAAGAACCCAGTCTACCTTACTATTTGACCCATGGCTAGCATCTTGTTCATTTTTTTTTCTTAGCCCACAACCTTACTAATGGATTATGCTAGAAATCCTCTTCCATAAAACCTTGTTTGAAAAATGTAATATTTAGCATTTGTGTAGATTTATGTATTAATTTTAGGCTTATGCCATTTAATCTTTCACTTCCTTCCTTGTTTGCTTTTTTGCATCCAGACATATGAAAAATAGTTGTATGTGTATGTATTTGTTATCATATTCATAGAATTAAAAATATAAATCTTATAGTCTTCATAAAATTAGACATGTAATATGACCTGCGAAATTGATAACAAAAACTGAAAAATATCAAACTAAACCTTATACAAAATTTATCATATTCATAGAATCAGAACAGTAAATTCTATATATATTATAATTGCAGCATCTTTACAGATAATTACCATCTCATTAATTGTATATTGTTGAATTAGTTATCAACTTGTAATGAGTATGGTCTCTAAGGTGACTTTCTTGCCTAGTAGAAGTTTGAATAGTTGGAAGCATACGTGACATACAAGAGTGGCCACCATGACAGGATTTCTGGAATTAAATTGAGTAACGTCATGCTCATGAAACATTGTGTGTCTTTTCAGGGCCAGATGGCATTTACACTTTTTGTCACATATCACACATACACATTTTTAGCTAGTTTTGGAGGAACACTCTCAAGGTGTAAGAGGATTGCCATGAGATTTTAGGTGGTTGACATAACAACATTTTGATATCAGGACACTATGACAAATATTAAACCTCACAAATGAAATTCAGGTGAAAGGTTATGGCCTCCTTTCTAAGACCACACTTTCATTCTTAATGCAGATAGACTCGAGGAGTATACTGCTATGTTAATGCATTTTCTGCCTTCATATCTGTAAAGGGAAAGCTCCTCCCAGTTGCTCACATCAAAAACTTTTTTTTCTGGACACAATTCCTGAATATTTTTTTGGGGTTTGTACTCTGGTCATTTACAATCTTTGATTTCACCATAAAATATATATAATGATTAGCTACACATTTCAAACTTTGTCTCTGCCAGTGTTGCTATCTAATCCTTGTTGAAGGCTACTACTTGGGCACATTTGCATTTCTTCAACAGTCACAGAGCCAACTTATGATTTATACTGCAACTGTACTGAGTGGACCGTAGCTAGTTTCTCGCAGAGAGCTTATAATCTGGCATAATCAACAGTTGCACAAGAGCAACACACTTGAACTGTAATGAGTCCCGATAAAGAATATATATATATAAACAAAAAAGTAAAGAATTCAAAGTTAAAATAAGGCATCTGTGCTTTCCTTTAATGTCTCACTCCCTCAGAAGGCAACGCTTAAATAAAACGTCGAAGAAAAGACTGAACCTGGCTGAAAAAAAAACCAGAAGTTTGCGGGACCAGAACCTATTTATTTATGACTATAAATCTACCCAAATAAGACAGGCTCCATGCATAATTTCCATTATATAAAAGAAACACTGGAAAATAAATTTTTGATGTTTCATGCCAGTAAGTCTGGATTCCTGGGCAGATGAGAAAGTGATGGCAAGTGTAACCATGGAGACATGCGTGACACATGAAGTTCTTAAGAGGTCATCTGCTAATGATATTTCTGCCTTTTTTTTGTTGACACTGACCTATTTCTAAGATGATTACTACAAGCAATGTTTGATTTTGAAATGACCCACTACCGAGCCAAAACGGACATTTCTCCAGACTACTTCCAATATCCACCTTTATAAATGAACATTTTGCTACACCAAATATCAAAAGTCTCACTCTAAAGCAAATAGATAAAAATATATTATTTATTTTATACTCTTGAGTCAGTTCATTCTAATCCAAAGTTTTCAGTAAATAAACCCCAAGAACCATCCTGATGTAAAATATCACAGAACCCTTGACCATGATGACTTCTAACTTTATTCTAGCATTGCTGGTTCCGAACAATTTCATCTCAATATTATCAAGAAGTTACCTCTTTGATAAAATCAACCATGATGAGAATTGAACACGTATCTCATGGTTGAGATACGTGTTCAATTCTCATGGTTGAAATACCAATGCTCTAACCACTTGGCCACATACCAATATATAATTGAGGCTTCAAAATGACATTCACCATATTGTGTTGATTCCTATTTCTATTGTGTCTATATTTATACATGCTCTATCTCTGATATTGAACACTATTCCCAAATAAATGCAACTTTTAAATATATAAAGGATGCTTCAAAATAATGCTTCCCATTTATTTCCATGGTAACTACAACAGATTCAGGAAGAACAATAACATCGTAAATCAGGTTTTCACCTGCAAAAATTTTTTCTACATAGCCAGCACATTTAGCCTTGTGTTTGTGCATTGATTAACAGTAGAGTCTGTAGGGCAACTCAGAATATGGCTTATGCACATTGTTATTGCCACTACTGAAGCCCATTGCTTACTGCTTAACTATTCTTTTCTTGTGTTGTCTGTTTGATCTCTGTAAATGTTCAGCAAGTCTCAATAGATTTTATTGGGTGTATTTTTTTTTTTTTTTTTTTTTTTTTTTTGACAAGAGGAATTCAATGACACACCTCTGTTTTGTATACACTTTCATGTCAGGTACCATTTTGTCACACTGCCACTCAGCAAAAAAAAAAAGAAGGGAAATTGTAGTTTATTAGTAGAAAGTTTTAATTTCTGCTTGCCGCCAATATTTTTCATGCTGTTGTGGGCCATCATACTAAAATAAGATTTTACTTTTAAAGTGACCTTTGTGTGTTTAACCTGTTTCAAATAGTGGACATACTACACTTATCCTAGGTAGAGGGCTGGGAGTGACACTATGACTCTAGGTCAGGGGTACCCAACCTTTTTTTTGGGCCATGCCCCACCTAAGCATCTCCAAAAATTTGGATGCCCCCCCCACCACACACACACTGGTATACAATTCCTATTATTCAAAAAGTGAACTATTCATGTGGAGGAAGCATAAAAGGCCATTACTTTGGTCTAAACAAGCATTCAAAGAACAAGGCATCCATGAAAAATAAAAGAACGAAAGGACAGTTGAAATACTGAGGAAGATAGAAATTACTAAGAAATTGTTAATATATATATATATATATATAATTACACATGTATATACATACACACAAATATTTTTATATATGCATACTGTATATTAAGTTACACACACATTAGAATAAAATTTGCTGTTGGCAGATCATTCTCAAATTGCTTCCTTATGGGATGTGTCCCATGTTAGGAATCCTGGCTCTATGTAGATTGCACAAATACTCTGAGACTAGATAGAAGTATTGATCTGTATATTAATAAAAAACAATAACAATATTAATAATGCTGTTATTTTTTTTTATGGGTACAGTTCCAGAAAATAAATAAAACCAAAGTAAAATTTTCATTCCATGCATTGACTTGTTTGAAGAGATGATGTGCTTCTAAAGAATAATGCTGAGAATACCATAGACCAAAATATGTGAGTAACAAGGAAGTCTTAAAGAAAAATGAAATAAAAAGGATGCTTATACTTGGAATTAGAAAGAGACAGTTGAAATTTTTAGGACACATAGTGAAGAAAAGGGCTTAGGGAATTTGATACTTACAGGATATATTGAAGAGACGAGGAAAGCAGCAAGTAACTTACCTAATAAGTCAATAGTGAAAAGACAACCCATAGTAAGAGCTACAAAGGATATGAAATTGGAGAGAGCCATGATCCCCCCCCCACATGTCTTAAAGGGACATGGCATATAGCAGTAGTACTGGTATTACAAAAATAATGAAATTTAGACAGTACCACTTCCAGAGTTGATTTAGCTTTAGACATAGTCTTGAAAAATATTTTGAAAAAAAAAAATGTTTTTAATATATCTTAATTTCTTTTATAGATTTTGGGTGACCAGCAGGCAGCTCTTGTTGGACAAATGTGCTTTAAACAAGGCTCTGCTAAAAACACGTGAGTTAATTTGTCTGCTCTTGTAATTTCAGCCAGCTAAAGATTTAGTCATGTTAATCTTGCTTCTGAAGTTATTTGAATATGTAATTAAGAATAGAATTTAACTTAAAAAAAAATATTAAAGTAAAAGTTAAGCATAATCATTTCAACAGTTGTTCATACTACTAAATGCATTCTGTATGTTGCTGTTGTTGCCACCACAACATTCAAGCAATCCATTCTTCAGATATACAATCACTAAGGAAAAATATGGGGTCTCTTTACCCCAAAATAGTGGTCTCTTTATAGAAAAAAGAGGGCTCTCTTAACTCCTGTATCCAAAAACAAGTGGAATCTCTTTACCAAAAAAAAATATGCGGTCTCTTTACCCAAAAGAAATGGTCACTTTACAAAATAAAAAGAGCAGTCTCTTTATCCAACACTCCAAATAAGAAGAGTCTCTTTATCCCCAACAAAGAGTTTTCCGCCCTCCCCAAAATAATGGGTTTCTTTAGCAAAAAAGAAATAGGTGGTGAAGAGAGAAATTGTGACTAATACACTGTCCAAAAATATGAGAGACACATGAAAGACCTTATGTTAACCATTATACTTCTTGAAAATATCAAACATAATTATTCCACCCTGTTGGCTGGGGCTTTACAAAATGCTGCTGCACCTCTGCAGAGAGGGTAAAACCCCTGCCCATGAGGTGTCATGGGTATGATGATAAACTACATCTGACGGCAAGGCCTCTTATCAGATTTTGAGAAGTGTGAAATCCCCTACAAATTGCTAGTGTTCCCAGATCCACCCTGACCCAGGGTAGTAGCATATGTTAGGGTCCCAGCTATGGGCAAATAGTTAACCCTCAAACTGGGGTCAAAACACTATGAAGGTGTGAAAATAGGTTTTTATAGTAAAAATACTAGCAATACATTTTTGGTAAAAAAAAAAAAAAAAAATCTTACCAGCAATACATTTGACACTCAACAAAAACCCTATTTACAAAAATATGTCAATGAAACCTGATCTATAAACTGATTTCTTACAAATACCTATTCTATTCATAAAAATCTATTGTAAAAATGTTATTGGCATTAAATAACCCACTGAGGTTGATATGCTGTAATACAAAACAAACCAAACCATAAAATTATTGTTCAAATTTCAGGCATTTAAATTTTGTTAGTCTTTACCAATTTTTCTTTTTTTTTTTTTTTTTTTTTTTGCTTTACAGGTATGGGACTGGTTGTTTTCTTTTGTACAATACAGGTTCACAGGTAAATTTTTCCTCTTTACTTTCTGTGTTTTTTATGATTCATTGTTCTTGTAATTTAGGCAAAATGTGTCATTTTGTGGCCTCATTATTCATGTTAACCAACATTATGACTCCCGAGAATATGTAGTGTAATTGGCCAAAATACCCAACAAATGGAATTGACAAAGTTTCTAATAAACAATAACAAAGAAAAAAGAACAGGTCAAAATAATACTAAGCAAACATTATATATGCAAGACAAAAGTAGGGAAAACAACAGTAATAAGGCAAGAGATTCACAATGAAAGAATGGTGTTAAAACACAAGAGATACAGTAAAATGATTGTAGGATTCTGACTTCAAGACCAGAAATAACAAAAATATGGCGGATGAGACTGAGAAATGATCCATTTTGTTGGTTAGGAAGAATATAAAAATTTTGCTTTCCTACCAACACCAAGTTCTTGTGCCAAACACAAAACTTAGCTGGTAGAAACAGCAACTTTTGAAAATATGCGCAACAAAAAATACAAGATGACCACTGCATAAAATTTTAAAAGGAACAATGCATTTATTTACAATTTATAAATTTGAAAAGTACAAAATGGGTTGCACAAAAATATCCTTTTGTGCACCTCTTTGGGAAGTATAATACTTTCCTGGGTGTAACAAAAAAGAGATTACCCACAGAAACAAGAAAAAATGTGATGCAATTTATTAGATATGAAACATATTCACATGGAAAAATATGTCACAATTAGTTTAAGAAATGGATTAAAAATTCTTCCCTTCAAAAATAGAGAAAAATTGGGAAAAACTTGGAAAAAGGACTTAACAATATGGCACAAGGCAGAAATTTTTAAAATAGCACTCACCTCTGCTGTTTTTAACAGTATGTGTAACAGAGAGAGGTTGACGCACATGAATGCACACACGCAAATATAACGTTTATTGATTGAAGATGGAAAACACAATCTTCCGTGAAAGTTACAAACTGTGTCAACGCTATTAATAGGAAAGAATCTAGAACAATGATATATGAAACCTGAGACGGCTGATGGATAAAGAATAAATTTCAAATCGGGTTGGCGAGGACTTGTTTATAAACAAATGCAAAAGGGCAGGAGGTGATGTTTAATTTGGGTCATTAAAAAAAAAAAAATTGAAAATAATATTTTTGATAAAAACATATTGAAGTAAATTGGACCGGGGAGGTAAGATCAGTGTATGTTTACCGCCAGCGAAATCTGATCTAAACATAAGTTGTATCCGCTGAATTTGGTCATCGAAAAGACAATTGAAATGAACATTGAACTAATTAATTTTATCTACTAAGAGATTTGAAATAGATCTGAATTTAAACTTTGCTTATAGCAACACTCGTGTCAAGCGTGTGAACAACCTGGCTTATAACCTTTGGTTTGCCATATAAACGCGAGTTTTGCTGAGTTGCGGAGACTTGGGCGTTAGCCGAAGGAGACTGTCGTTGCAGTGAGTCAGTCCAGTGGCGAGTCAGAGATAAGGACTTCAAGAAATATCGTTGTTGTAGCAGTCGCATTGAAAAGTCGCTGAAACTTAACGTTTGTCACTTACGACAACCAACTGAAAAGCTACACTTCCACGTAGGGCTGGAATTACGAGTCACATATCCTCCCAAGTTGATTTGGAATGAGTTAATCACACACACACACCTCTCTCTGTTGGTATAATTGGTAGAGGAGTGGTCCTCTGTTCTTATGTTAATTGCTTTTCTATCCTTTCTGTAAACTCTTTCTACTGTTGTTGTTTTCTTATATAAAAGACCCGTTGTTGTTCGGCTTCTGCAGATATTATTTCCTTGTTTGCCACATTCTAATTTTCCTGTTGCCCACCCTCACAGCCATGCCTATGGACAACACCCCGCTTACTGGATGTAAAAACTAACACGATGTGGGCAGCAGGCAGAACTTGGCCAGGGACGGGTCAAACAATCTACGGATATTCAGGGTGCATGCGGCCAGCTACCCCTGAGTTCAGTTCAGACTGAGTGGGCACCTCAACCCAAAGAGGAAGATGCCGGAGGTTGAGGGGCTGAAGAGACGAGTGGTAGAATGCAGAAAGGTCTCAGCTTGGAGGGGTTTTGTGTGATAAAGTTCACTTATTTGTTTGTGAGTGTGAAACCTTCAGTGTAAGAATCTGCCTTGTATCTGTCAAGTTGGATTTATGACCTTCAACTAAACTTTCCTTTGAAGTGCAGGGTGCTATGCTCAGTCCATTGTGTTGTTCTCATCAACGGCACGTCCTTCTCCTTTCTGTTGTTCTCCTAACGGATCTGCCCAGGCCCTCTTCTTCTGCCTCAGCACTTTGCTTCTCTGCTCTTTGATCTTCTCCTTCTTCCCCTCTGCCTCAGCTCTCTGCTTGTGCCTCTGCTACTTTTTGCTTTTACCCTCTGCTTCTAGATCGCCAATAGCAGTCCTTCTTATTAAAAAAGTGACTGTGATATTGGCTCCAGCCAAAATTTGACATTTGCCAGCAAACTTGTTTCTCATTGGCCAATATATATATAAAAAAAAAATAAAAAAAAAACAAAAAAAAAACTCTCTCCAAGTATTCAAAAAATAAATCTGAAACACTTCAAACAATTTTGGCAGTTCACCGCTTGAGCCTAAAAGGCCATAAAAATTGCACAAAATTTAACACACAAACTGTCTAGACCTGAAGAATAAACTTTTCTCAAAATGTGTATAAAAAACAACCTAGATGATTATACATAGATCTTTTAACATTGTTTTACAAATAATGATAAAATTTTTATAAGAAATCCCAGCATATATCTGTATGATTTGTCTATAAATTGGTGGGGGTGGTCTTTTTTGCAATCATTCCTATGGATTGTAATTTAATTATAGAATAATTTAATAAGATACAATCACTAGTCACTTAGGAATACTTTTTTAGTACCAGGTTGGACTCCCTTTCTCATTAGAACTGTCTTAGTTCTTGGCATGGATTTGACAATATTCTGGAAGCTCTTCAAAATTTGAATCCATGCTGTCATTATAGCATTAGTTCACTGCGTATCCATGGTTCGAATCTGCCTTTCCACCACATCCCAAAGGTGCTCTATAAGATTGAGATTGAAGCTACTTTACCCCAGAAAACTCATTGTTGTGTTCCATGAATCACTCAACCAGAATGTTTGATTTGTGATATAGTGTGTTGTCCTTCTGGAAGTGACCATCAGAGGATGGGGTACACTGAAGCACATGGTCAGCCACAATATTTAAGTAGACTGCAGCATTTAAACAACCTTTTATTGATACAAATGTTTCCAGTAGATGACATGAAAATATTCATCATTACAAAACCCCCATCAGCCTGAAGCATTTATACAAGGCAGGATGAATCCATACTCTCATATCTACAACTTCGTCCCCAGCCCCTCAACCTCTGGCGTCTTCCTCTTTGGGTTGAGGTGTCCACTCGGTTCAAACTGAACTTAAGGGTAACTGGCTGTACACTCCCTGAGTACCTGTAGATTATTTTGACTGGTCAACTGGTCAAGTCCTGCTCGCTGCCCACGCTGTGTTAGTTTTTAGATCCAGTAAGTGGGATGTTGTCCATACGTTCACGGTCAACTGGGGATGTGGACACAGCTGTGAGAGTTGGTGGAAGGAGGTTTATATGTGGCAAAATAAAACGAGAAATAATATCTGCAGAAGCCAGACAACAATGGGGGAAATATTGATGTCTTTTATATAAGAAGATAACATCAGAACAGAGGTTACAGAGAGAATAAAAACATTTAACATAAATGAGAAAAGGAAAAGACAAAATGCATCCAGCGAATTCCCAACAGAGAGAGGGTTTGTGTGTGATAAACACATATTGAATCACCTGGGGTAGGTTTATGACTAATAGTCCAGTCTCATACAGACTTCTCAGAATAGGTGTTAGTCTTCCATCTCTCCTGTAGCACCGCAACCCGTAATGGTCGCCTGCGGGTGCTCATGCACGTGACGACGATGTGCCAACCGATCACAGTCTCTCCCATCTGGCCTCTTCTGTCTCACTCGACAGTCTGCTTCTTCTTCAGCATAACTATGCATTTATATAGATAAATCTGGTTGATCATGAATTGACCCTTGGCCTGGCATGTGATTATCATGAGTGCCAAAAACTATCCCTTGACACGTAAACCGTTTTTACAATTATTTACCTTATCTCAATCACGAGTTCTTCTTGCTTCACCAAAATTATACTTTGGGATATCTAAACATTGATTCAACCTTTTAATCAAAACGAATACTGTTAAACAAAACCAAGTATCTCGCCCATCTCCATTGTTTACCAGTGACCCAGATTTAAAACATCTCCTCCTGATCTGAGATCATGTTTTTCATCGGTAAACACACATCTTAACCCAAATTGTACTTCGATATATAAACACCATTTCCCCTTCCAGTCAATAAAAGTTATATTTGCATGTGTGCATTCATGTGGCTGTATGTGTGTATATCTCTCTCTGTTACACATGTTGTTTATGCTATTTTGGACCTACCATTCGAATGTTGCAGCAGAAATCGAGATTTATCAGATCAGACAATATTTTTTTTAATCTTACATTATCCAATTTTTGTGATTCTTAGTGAATTGTGGTCTAAGTATCTTGTTATCTAGCACCTGGCATGGTCTTTTGCTGCTGTAGCCCATCTGTTTCAAGGTTCGATGAGTTGTGTGTTCCGTGTTTTATGTTAAAAATTTTATGTGTTTAATATGTGAAATGGAAATATCTCTCGGAAGAAAAAGATTAGCAACAGAATGACAAAGATTGCAACGACAGCCTATTTCAAGACCAAGTCGAAGCAAGATGATGACTTATTTGAGTGAATGACTTAAACAAATAAGACTGCAATATAAGAAACAGAAGTAAAGGAGCTGATTTATTAAATGCTTCATTTTGCTCGGGAACTAATTTTGTCTAAATGCAGATATTCTATTTGTATAGATTAAAATGACTAAGGGAAGTAAGCACTCAAAAACTTGATTTACCTGCCATTCCACCACAGATGGGACAGGAAATATATAAATACACATTGATAATTATTATATGGTTTCATGATTGTTATTTCCGCTATTTTTTTTTTTTTTTTTCCAGCCAGTAGAATCTTCACATGGGTTACTTACTACAGTTGCTTATCAGTTAGGCAGAAGAAAACCGGTTACTTATGCTCTTGAGGTATAAACTACTTTTCCTGTTTTTTACAACTAAAATGTTTTATACATCGCTCTATTCATCATTTTATATATCTTTTAATAGTATGAAGGACCAATAGGAAACGTTTATCAATCTTGATAAATATTTTACCACCTATAAACACATGTCAAAAACGCTATATTACATCACCAACATTTATTAAATCCATTTTTAAAGAATAATGTATTTATATCTACCACAACCAGTGTTTATGTAAAAACATCCCCAAATCAATATAAATGTCTAGTAGACATAAACACACACACACACACACACACACACACACACACACACACACACACATTATTATTATCATCTGAATTCCACATAGACAAACAAGAATTATGATACACTTACATACATAAAGCAATATTTACATTTTTTTTTTTTCAATTAAGCTTGGAATCTATTCAAAAGAATGCATCATTTCTCCTTCAGTTCAAGACACCATAAATTATACAAACACTGCTTAACAAGTCAAATGCATATGGAGCCTGCTTAACCAATGATAATCAAACAATACAAAAATAAAAATACCAGAATTTTTTTTTTTTTTTTTTTTTTTTTCTCTCCATATTTCATTCTATGATAAAGCTTTAATAAAAGTGAAACATGCTAGATTGATAAACGTTTCATATGTGTTCTTTATCATATCATTCTTTTGGATAATTTAAATTTTAAATAATTAAATCTATTAATGCTTTCTTTCATTCCAAATTTTAAAATCCAGTTTCTGTATTTTGTAATATGTAAATTAT
Source organism: Acanthosepion lycidas (assembly GCA_963932145.1). Taxonomy (NCBI): domain Eukaryota; kingdom Metazoa; phylum Mollusca; class Cephalopoda; order Sepiida; family Sepiidae; genus Acanthosepion; species Acanthosepion lycidas. The sequence goes on along the minus strand of OZ010578.1, from coordinate 53,138,619 downwards.
TGTTTGTTTTAAAGATATACAAATTTTATTACCAATGGTTGAATATATATCCTAGCTTTTATTTTATGCTATTGTTCGCTCATTACAAGGCCCAAGAGCCACTCAAAGTAGAGGGTTACTGAATGGGGTGGTTTTATGAACATAAGAATTGTAGATTGAGGAAATGTAGGATAGATAACGGTTGAATCTGAACTTGTAAAGGTTAAGATTGTAGTGGTAAGCAAAATGTCCTCTCGGTTATAGCAGCTCTTATAGTAGCAGCTGTCAGAAAATATCTGAATGAAACTTCCTTACTCATAATATGAAGGGAATGAGGATGGTTTGCCTCTGTGTACATTGTGTAGCATGCATATAAAGATGTGGTAGCAATACTCCATTTTTAGTTTTTTCTGACTCTCATCCATGGTGGGAGGAGTCATATACTTTCTGGAACTGACCACTTTTCCAGAATCTTTAGCAATTGATTATATATCGTCATCATCCTTTGACCTCCTTGTGGTTGGTCACAACTCCCTTAACAATCCCTTTCCACACTGCTTGAAACTGCATTGCTGCCCCCAGATCCCCAATGTCTAACCCTGTGTCCTAAGCCATGGTGTCTGGGGAAAGTCAACTTTCATGAAGATGCCATAGAAGTAAGGATGAGACAACCTCCCGTCTGCTTGATGGCAGTGGGCGGCAAACTGCAATCACTTTTGTTTGAGCTTAAGAGAGATTGGGCTCAGTTCTCTGTAAATTGTGCTTTGCATGGGATCTCCAACTGGTGTTCTGGATTTTTCTAAGTAGATTTGTATATATTCCATCCAGTCATCTTTCAAGATGAACAGATAATGTCCAAGTTTCTGATCCAAACAGTAGGACAGGTTCAATATATAGGAGTTCGATTTGTACTCTCGGTTGAACTTTTGTCCCAAAAGATGCTCAAAGCAGGTGTCTTTTTGATAGTACAACCATTTATTGACTTGTGAGAATTTAGGGTCATCTTGATAAGTTAATAGCTTGATAGGACCCAAATGAAAAGGAATATTGTCATTATAATTAGGATAGCTATATAATCCCTGTTGCAGATGCTTTCTCAGGCACATTTCTGTTAGTTCAGAAACCACCTGTGATTTATACTGAGTGGATATTAGTTACAGTTTCTAGGAGAGAATACATAACTTGGTGAGATCAACAGTTTGAACAAGGCCAGCAGACTCAAATCTTCAATCATGAGGACTTTGTGTTAGCACAACCATTGACAACTCCCAAGCAGTTCCATCTACCCAGTTTCACCCACAAAGCCTGGGTCAATCCGCAGTATAATTTTCAGGCATTTCCTAATAATGCTACATGCTGGGATCCTCTCCCAGGTCAATATTAACAAGGTGTAACACTTATATTCTAAATGCTCACCCATAGAACTTGCTTGGGTGATTCACCAACCTCTTTATAATGTTCTTCAACCACATATATTGTTGTTAACCCTATATACTCTCAGTGGAGTATAGGGTTGGTTATACACTCACTATACTACATGTTGCTTGTTATATTCCATGCTAATAGGAATATATGTTTGAAAAACAAGGTGGGTAAAATAAATGTTTATTGTAAAAAAAACCCAGTACAATAAGAATAAAGGTAACAGTTATGCACAAGGTCATTGCAAGTCAATCTAGTAGTGAGTGCTACTATTGGAAGGTTGGTTGTTCTCGCATTCATACTCAACAGATCCCAGCTAATAGTATTTACCAACCTCCCACAGGGTAGGATGTGGCACAAGGCAGAGTTTAATGTGGGGCAATCTGAGCTCAGCTAAAAATTCCCTGTAAACTCTGCATAAACGGGATCAGGTCTGCCTACCTCCCTAGACGAGACTCTGCCCTTTGGCATAGCCCCATCTCAGTTTGTCTTTGCCCAAAGGTAGAGAGCTTGACAGCACAGCTGGAACAGACTCCAGCTGGTAATATTTACCAACCTTCAATGGGGTAGGATGTGGCACAAGGCCGAGTTTAATGTAGGATAATCCGAGCCTGTAGACTTGACCAAAAATTCCTTGTAAACCCTGCATAAATGGGATCCGGTCTATCTACCTCCCTGAATGTAACTCTGCCCTTCAGCATAGCCTCATCTGGTTTCCTCTCTACCCAAAAACTGTTTGACAGCACAGCTGGAACAGACTCCAACTGGTCTCTGTAGTTCATTTACTTACAGCTACTTATAGGTAGTTACTACCTATAGTGTAGTCACTCATGGGGGTGACAGGTTATTCCATTACATCAGGTTTCAATCACAAGTAGAATTTTATAGGATGCAATTGCTAGCTCCATACCCAACTAGTCTTGCATTTAGAATTGTCTTTCCCCTAAACTGGTTGCCAATCAAAACTATAGAGCTCAGTCTGCCCTGCTATTAACCCATAGCAAGGAGAAGAGATGGATTTATACCTTTTCGAAGATTATTAGTGTGAAAGCAAGGTCTTTGGCTGGAATTTGAACTTGGCATTCCAATTCTTCTTTCCATGCTAATAGCAGCTATGCTATGTGCACATGCATTTAAGTTTATATATTAATATAATCCAAGATATGATGATAAACTACATCCATCAGCAAGGCCTCTGATAGGGAGACTGGAGATTTTGAGGAATGTGAAACCACCTCTTAATTGCTGCTGTTCCCAGGCCTACACTCACCCAGGGTAGTAGCACCTGTTATGGTCCCAGATATAGGCAAATAGTAAACTCCCAAACAAAAACAAAACACTATGAAAGTATAAAAATACATTTTAATAGTAAAATTACCAACAATACATTGAAGGCATATAACTGTCTTCAAAATATATTTAGTTGAAGCCATAAAATTGTGTTTAAAGAATTTAGATTTCAGCATTAAATAATCCATAGAAGTTGATATGCTACTAAACCAAATCAACCATATATTGTATATTATTATATAATATTTTTATATATTGTCATATATTAATTATCATTATGATAATAATGTAAAATAAAATGTAAGATAAAGCAATAAATTAAAATAAAGTTAGAGAACAGTCTTGAAAAAAATTCTTTTTTTTTTTTTTAATTTTTTTAGGGGGCCATTGCTATTGCTGGTGCCTGTGTACAATGGTTGAGGGACAATCTTGGAATCATTCAGACTTCAGCAGAAATTGGTGTGCATTTTTAATTATCTGCTTCTCCAGTTCTATTTCATTTTTATTTTAGAAAATTTCTAAACATCAAAGACTAAGTAGATACATTTATTTTTTTTTTTTAAATCTATTTTACTTTTTAGTTATTTTAAAAGTTAATTTGAAAACAAACAGGTGAAATTATTCAAAGTTTGGCTATGCATAACTTTTAAGTTGAGATTTTTTTATGCACATTACTGAAAAAATTGTTTCTATTTGATATTTTTTATTTATTCAGAGCAATTAGTGTAGTAGTAATAACGATGGTAACTATTTTGATCATAATATTTTTTTTTGTTATTTTTGTTAGTCAGATTATTGAAATGGTGGACTGCTTTCTTTTCATGTTTCTTAAAAAAACATGTTAAATGTCTCAATATGTTTCTCTTTTTCTACCTTTCTGTCCTTTCTCTCTTTTTCTTTCATTTCTTCCTTTCTTTTTCCTTTTCCCTTTCATCTACTACACAATGTTTTATGCAAAATTTATTGAACTGAAAAGTATTTCCAAATTTTAAAGTTTGACTCTGTTTAATTTTGGAGTTGACAGAAATATTATGTATGGATGCACATTATTGTAACAATTTTGTATCCATTATATATATTTATTTATTCAGAGCAATTGGCTAGTGAAGTAGATAGTACCCATGGCTGCTATTTTGTCCCTGCTTTCTCTGGTCTTTTCTGCCCCTACTGGCGTGCAGATGCTCGTGGGTGAGTACCTCTTTTGATATTACTTGGTAATGTTAATGTTACATTTTACTAGAATTGGGTTTCATTCAATGTATATAAATAAGATTAATTATCTAATATAATCTCTTAAAAACATAAATAATAATTTAAGCAAAGAGTTGAATCGTCCTCATTTACTCTGTATTCCATTTGTAAAGAGGAAGTTCCACTCACACAGCTTTTTCCCCAATAACTGCTACTTTGCGGAAGAGACTTTCATGTTAATGCTTCCCTGAAAATTACCATCTTAATCTTGAAGGGATTAAGATTTTAGTGCTAATTGTTATCTATCCTTATTCTCATAATACTCACTCCTTACCATCTCCTTTTACATTAAAAAAAAGTGCATGTGTAAATTGATTTTTGTGGATGTATCTTTTTATAGTAAATAATATTAGTATTCAAAATGTTTGTAGAAGTGGACATGTTTGATGCTTTCAATAAAGAGTCTATTTTAAAGTTCAAACTTTTACTCACAGTTCAAAGGAAGTATAAGCATATTGGCTTCAAGAAGCTACCATGTAATTTCAGTTGTCAGTAAGTCTTTAGATCTCTAGCTGCTTTACTTATCTCTTTGGGAAAAGAGTTAATTTACATAGATTTGTGTAGGTAAGCTGGTATTTTTAAATTGAATTCTAATTCTCTCAGAATCACCTCACTGACTTAATTATCTTTTTCTTAAGAATTGAGATATCTTTAGGCCTATACATCTCCACAAGTGGCTAGGCTGCAGGAGGGAGGGGCCTTTGATTGAGACACAATCTCTAGATAGATTACTAGTCAAGGCCAAATGGCTTCTATCTTGCTATCAGATGAGGAATTGTAACTTTTTGCTGGTACAAGCATTAACAGCTTCAGACCAGTTTTGTGTATTCCTTTCACACTTGCAAGGCTTGAATCAATCATTCTTATGGTTTTCAATCACTTCGCAATAGTGTCACATGCTGTGATTGTCACCTCAGGCTGATATTATCAAAAAGTCACTTCTTTTACAAATCAAACATGATGTGATTCAAACCCAGGTCTCATGGTTGAAATGCTAGCACTCTAACCCATTACTATTAATATTAGTATGTGTAGATAAATAAATAAAAATGGTGTTGTAACAGGCATGCAAGGAATATAAAAAGTAGATTTCAAATGACTGCTGTTGGTGGTTTCCCTAGTCTGGTTGGGAAGGAAATCCTCCATCAGTACCGGAAAAAAGATAAGTTAGCAGACTTGAGAAACCTATTTTTCTGGAAAATTGTTTTCAGAGAAAGATTTTATAAATTCTGACCGAAAGTAGTACTGGCTGTTCAGTCACTGAATGCTGAATATTTCCTTATAAGGAAATGGCTAATATAAGCATTCATTCAGTCTGTTAAGTGCCGTGCACAATACATGCTTGGGCGATCATGTCCCTTTTGAGTCATGACTGACGAGGCAGATTTGTCCACAGTAGGTTGCCATTTCTTTCTGCAGTAGACTGGTTGCCAAGCAGGGCTATAGGACACAGTCTGTTCTGCTATTCAACTCTTAGCTGGAGAGGGAAAAGATGAATTTATACCTTTCCCCATGAGTATTTGCATGTAAGTGAATGTAATGAACTCAATTGCAATTTGACCTTAGAGCTCTGATTTCTCATTCAGAGCAATTATCCATTACATCACAACACACATAAGCATTATTACCATTAAAAGTAAATCAAGTCTATGAAAAAAAATAATGATTTTTAATTCTTCACTTATTGTTTTGCTTTAGTATCATTTGTGGTCTCTCACAGTTCACAACCAAAGCTCACATTGGTCGAGCTGCATTAGAAGCTGTGTGTTTCCAGACAAGAGAAGTAAGTAAAATTGTTTTTAATGCAAAACATTATTTATGCCACAGTAAACTTTTTTATTTGCTTTATAAGTTTGTTAAATGCTAGTCTATATAATTGTTGTCAATGGCAAAACTTGTTGCAGAGTGTTGGGGGTGCTCATAGACATTTCTTCCTGGGTGAAATGTGTCTGTAGTGAGTGACGATTTTTTTTTTTTTTTTTTTTTTTTCATAAAGTGAAATATAAAAATAAAATAGATAAACAAAAAAAAAGACTTCAAAGTTAAAATAAGGCAATTACTTTTCTCTTATCTCTTTCTTTCACTCTTTCTAACCTTCTGTTTCTATACTTCTCTCTCAACTAACAAGAAGGCAGTCCTCAATTAAAAAGAGAAAGAAAAGACTGAACCTGGCTGAAAAATGCTGGAAGTTTGCGGGAACAGAGCCTACTTATTTATGACTATAACTCTACCAAAATAAAACAGGCTCCACATATAACTTCTATTATATAAAAAAAAAAAAAAAAAAATGAAGAAAAGAACACCAGAAAATAAAATAATTCTTGCCAATCAAAGAAATTTAACACAGAGACTTTTGATATCAGCTGAAACCAGGGTTTGCTCCAGTAAATCTGGATCCCTGTCAAAAGAGATATAAACTGACAACTGTGGGCACATATGATGGCAAGAGATACCATAGACCAAGATATGTGACCCTTTGAGAAACCAGCCATGCATAACATATGAAGTAGTTAAGAGGTCATCTACTAATATTTCTGTCCTTATTAGGGCTGAGAAAAACATAGATTGATGCTGGCCTATTTCTAAGATGATTACTACTATCAAGTTTTGATTTCTAAACTGTTGAATACTGAGTCAAAACTGATTGCTACCAAGATCTTCCTTATAAACAAACATTTTACAGCACTGATTATCAAAGGATTCACTCTAAATCAAATAAATAAAAATATATTTTTTATTTTATACTCTTGAGTCAGTACGTTTTATTTCCAAAGTTCTGGTAAAATAATTACCAAGAACCCTCTGATATAACACACAAGTACTATGTTGGATCTGAAGACATATCTGCAGCCACTGCATGGTAGGGTAGGAGGATTCAAGGGATTGAGAGTTCTGGCTTTTCTTTGAGCTTTCTTTGGCTCTTTTATTTATCTCCTGGTGTTTTTGAAGGATTTTTTTTTCCATGACTGCTCTTCTCCAATTGGTTCCTTTTGCAGTTTCCGTCTCCCAATTGATCAGATCGATTTCTGCCCTCAGCAATGTGTTTTTGAGCTGATCCTTGAATCAACTACATGGGAGCTCAACATAGTGTCTTGCCAGATGCAAGCTCTGAGAAGAGGATTTGTTTGGGTATGTGGATGTCTGACATTCAGGCAAGGTATCTGGCCCATCAAAGTCACTGGCAAGTCATGATGTTTTCTAGGCTCTCCATCTTTGCATGGAGGAGAACTTGGTTGTTTTTGATCTGGGCCTGCCACATGTTCCACAGGATTTGACGAAGTTTCATTTGAAGGAATTTTTCAAGTTTGTGCATGTCTCTTTGGTAAAGTACCCAGATCTTACAGGCGTACAGAAGAGTCGATTACAACCGCTCAGTAGACCATGAGCTTTGGTCTATAAAATACATTATGTCATATGAAAATTTTCTATGGTATTGTCTTAATGTAATTGTTATACAATCTATAAATATCCTTTGGCTTTCAATTGCAGCTTCTAGATGCCATGAACTGTGACAGTGGAATTCCTCTGAAATCTCTACAGGTTGATGGTGGAATGTCAGTTAATTCTGTTCTTATGCAACTTCAAGCTGACCTATTGGGTATCAATGTTGGTAAGTTGCATTCTAAACAAAAGCCAGTAATAGCAACAAACAAAAGTAGAAAAAAATTATTTTAACCTAGACTCTTTTTTTTTTTTTTTTTTTTTTTTGTCTTACTTATTATTTGAAAATGTATTCTATTCAGCTAAATTCACCATTTGTTTATTTTTGTTTTTATAATTGCATTATGCCAACAGTTCTTAAAGTTTTATTTTTTTTGTCTTCATTCTCTATTCATCATATTTCAGAATGTTCCCACTTTGGTTTGTTTTTCTTTTTTAAATGCTGAAGATTAAATTCAAATTGGACAGTTCTACAGATTGTACATAAAACGTAGGATATAATATTTTACAAATAAAGTGTGATGTCTTGTAGAATTGTTTGTAGATAAGTCAGTATTCTGGGATGTAGAGTTATTATTTACATTCAGAATAAAATCTTTGTTATTTGTACAATAACAATAATACTTATGTGACAATTGTTTGTTTGGTGGCATATTGATAGCCTATGGGTCATTTATTGCTGAAATTTAATTTTCTTGGGAGCATTAGTAATTTCTTTTATAAAAAAAAAAAAAATGTATTGCTGGTAATTTTTTTTACCTATGAAACAGTATTTTTACTATAAAAATGTATTTTTATACTTTCATAGTGTTTTGACCCTAGTTTGGGAGTTCACTATTTGCTCATAGCTGGGACCCTAAGAGGTGCTACCAACCCAGGTCAGGGTGGGCTTGGATAAAACAGCAATTAATAGGTAGTTCCACACTCCTCAAAACCTTCCGATAAGAGGCCTTGCTACCAGATGTAATTTGTCATTATACACAAGATGTAATTTTGTGATAATAATATTAGATTGAGTCATAAATAATTTCTGTTTATGTTTGTCAACTTTTCTTCAAAATATTAAGTACAATTTCATTTTATTCCATTATGTACTTGCCATTATTTGCAATGACTTGTTGCCACTCATCAGACAGCTCTTTAATATTTTTTGAGTTAAATTCTGCAGGTTTTGATGTGAAAAGGTTTTCACTAAACTCTTGAATCTGGTTTTCATTAGAGAAAGTTTTCCCCCATTAAAGCATTTTGCAGTGATTGTAAAAGGTAAAGCTTGCTTGGTGTAAGGTCAGGTGAATTAAAAAACGTTTCCTCACTTGTACTTGCTGTATGCAGTCTTGTGTTGTTGTGGAGAACAAAACTTTTCCTTTAATCCACTGTGTACACTGCCACTGCTGTGCAGAACTAAGGTATTTTGCAGGTGGCATATTGATTTGCAAACAGATATTTAATGGTGGAAGACAACAATAAACAGAATGAAAACTTGAGTAAAAATATATACATAGTAGAATCCCTTACAACTGGACTAAGAAGGCCTTCTGGATATGAGGAATTAGTTACAATGTCTGGATATGTCTAGTTATATTTAGATTAAAAAAGAAATGAAATCGGGTTTAACATTTATTTTCAATGTTTTATAGTAAACAAAATAAGCTAATGGTAAGTGAAATATAATGGAATTGATTTTAAGAAAAAAGAAATAAATTATGTAATATTAATGAAAATTCATTAAATTAAGTATACCAAGTATACAAAACAAATAATGCAACGAGGATTTTTTTTAATCGCTGTTGCACAATGATTCTTTCTCTTCTAATGTCATTTTAAACTTTTTCCACACTTTGTTTTGCTTTTGTTCTTGAAATTTTTTAAATGAAAGACACTTTAACTCTGCATGCATTATTGTAATTGTCATAGCTGAATGCTGGCTTTCTTTCCATAAAACTGACAACCTTTTCAATAGCTTTTCAATTTCAGTCCAGGTTTCATCACAATCATGTTTTTTTTATTTCCTTTTTCACTGTGACAGTGTGAATGCTGAAGAATAGTTTCTTCGGAAGATTTTATATCGTACAATGTTGACTTTCCTATGTTGAACTCTGCCATTAGTTACAATGAACTTTCACCAGTGTCTAGTCTGTTTAAAATTTCCACTTTTGCAATAACTCCAAAGTTGTTCTTTTCCTCTTATTCTTGCCATCTTTTGCACCAATACAAGCCATTAGGGTGAAATAAGCATAAGCAGTTATCCAAAGTAAATTTCCTGAAAAACATAAATTTAAAATCAGTTACATATAACCCAAATAGTTCAAATATACACATCAAAATCATGTCTGGATATGCGGGATTCTACTGTATGCGCACGTGTGTGTGTATATATATATAATATATACACACACACACACACACACATCTTTGGCTCAATGGCTTTTGCATGTCATACAACTGGTTCAAACATTTTATGCTAAATATTGTATACCTGATTTGTTCACATTTGTTGAACGCTTACAGGCCATACAGCTTTGCCCCGATACTGATTTTATGTGTTCTTTTGATGTGTCCAGTCTGTTTACTAATGTACCATTAAAGGAGACTCTTAATATTTATGCAGACTTTTTATACGAAGGTGACATTACTCCACCTCCTTTTCCTAAGGATGTATTTATGGAACTTATGACATTTTGTACCAGTTCAGTGGAGTTTAGTTTTGATAATGTCATGTACAGTGAAGTGGATGGGGTTCAGATGGGTAGTCCCCTTGGCCCTGCGTTGGCTGATATTTTTGTGGGCTACCACGAGATGTTACTTTTTGGTAAAGTGTCTAAACCGTTTATGTCGGTACGTCGATGACACTTTTGCAACTTTTTCTAATGAAAGTGAGGCTGTTAACTTCTTTACTGAGCTTAACTCCTTACACAAATGTTTGTCCTTCACTATGAAAGGGGAGAAGGACAATTGTCTGCCTTTTTTGGACATTTTTGTTGAGCGTAGTAGAGGGGGTTTTCTTACAAGTATTTATCACAAACCCACCTTTACGGGCATCTATTTAACTTTGGCGTTCGTTTGCACCTACATCAAGGAAAATCAATCTTGTTAAAACCTTGGTGTACAGAGCGCTTAAAATTTATTCTCCTACTAGATTGCACTGTGAATTTGAGAACATTAGGGAAATTTTCCTCAGTAATGGCTATCCGGAGGCCCTTATTGACTATATTATTAGTAAGAAGACTAAGGAATTTCATTCCCCTAAAGTCCAGGGGCCTTCTAAATGTCCGGTGTATTTGAAGATTCCCTGGATTGGGGATAGGGGCCAAGGCTTAATTAAGCAGGTTAGCAAGTCGGTTTCTGGTTGTTTTCCATCTGTTGCTTTACGTTGCATTTTCGAACAAGGTCTGTGTTTCTGTCGTTTCGCAAGGATGAACATCAAATTGAGTAATTTAGTGTATGTGTTTAATTGGCAGTGTGCTGCTGGCTATGTAGGGTGTACAACCTTGCATTTGGAAACTAGAATCAACCAGCATGTACCTTCCAAAATACGACTTGGTAAGCTAGAGAAAATGTGTTATCTTCCTCCCATAAATATGGAATCGGCTATTGCTCAACACTTACTTGAGAATATAGCCTGTGCCAAGTCGTATAAAAAAAGAGTGGTTTAAAATCATTCATACGGCTGGTTCCAAAAATTATTTGAAGATTTTGGAATCAGTCTGTATAGGATTAAGGAAACCTTCTCTCTGCCGACAGAAAGAATTTGTAAAGTCCCTTAATCTGTTTGGGGACATTTTATTTTAACTGTCCCTCGCTAATTTATTTACACGTTATTTCCCCTCCCCTCGTTACAAGTCTGTACACTTGTTTGTTATTTTAGCGTGTTTCTCCCCTTTTTTTTTTTTTTTTTTGCTCTTTATTTTCGTTACTGTTCTTTTCGTTAATTAATGATCCAACGATTGTCTCCTGATGAGATGTTGGTTAAAAGGGCCTTGGAGACTAATAAAATTAAAATCAATAAATTCCTTGTTTTTAAAACTGTATATAAATTTTGTACCTCCTAAACATTTGTGTGTGTATATATATATATATATATATATATATATATATATATATATATATTGCCAAGTTTATTTTTGTTAAAGAAAATACATAGGCAAAAATAAGGCTACAAAGCACGAGGCCAAATATATCTCTCCCTGCTCATGTAGAGGGTGAAAAGAGCATTGTCTCGTGAAGGACAGTTTTGGTAGTCTCTGAAAAGTGTTGTCCCGTGAAGGACAGTTTATCACATATTGTTGCTTCTGGCAAAGATGGCTGGCTGGAGCTGGAGGTCTACTGGAGTCACTGCTGATGGTTGAATGTAGAGCAGGTAGGAACCGCTGACTGGCTGCTGCTGCAACAGTTACAGCACTTTGATCCTAGACATCTTGGTCACAGTTGCTGTCAGTTTTCGAGGCCTTTTTATATATTGGATCGGTTAAAAGGTGAAGTTTCTTCCAGTTGTTTTTAAAAAATATGAGAGTGCTGACAGGATATGACAGTTATGTTAGTGTAGTCCAAATTTATTCTTAACTGCCATGTCGTATTAGTAGTTTGGATGATATATTCATTGTTATATTTAAATGACTGAACCTAGTAATTTTATGATCCCAAATACCCCTCTGCATTTGGCCATTGATTTTGAATTATTACAACCCTAAAGTATTAAAAGGCTATAAGTTATGTGAACAGAGCCAATAAATCTAACTCCATAATGTTTGGTTAATTTTTCACCATCATAATGTAGCTTTCCTGTGCTTTTCTACAAATACTTTTCTGGTAATTGTTCTCTGTGGTAGAGAAATGCAATATAAATCATTATTCATTATTCTTCTTTATTCCTCTTCTTTTATTGTTTTTACTATGGAAACCACAGTATCGGCACCTAGTGTTGAGAGCCATGACCTCCTTGTTATTGTTGCTAACATCTTTATTTTCCATTCTCATTAATTGGGCTACCCATTTTTTTTCTTGTTGCTGCTGTTGGAAGTCTTTAACTGATCTGCTTTTAGTTATTTGGTAAAGCTCTTTGTGATTTTGTAATGCCAATTTATATGGTCTGATGGAGGATCTTTTTCTCTTAGATTTAAAGGATTCATTTGTTTGAAGCCATTTTTAATTACTAATCTGAGAAAATGTTTGTATATAGATATTTCTGAATGAGTTGGATGTTATGCATGACATTCATATGCGAGTTGAGATCTGACATATATATTTAAGAATATGTCTCGTTTTCAGCTTGATACTTTTGTAGCATCTTGTGGTCTTCTGTCTATATTTCTGAGATGAGCTATCGTAACTATTTACATTGTTCAGACCTTTGTCCTCATCTTTATTGCCATATTCATAATATTTTGGCCATTGTACACTCTGGCCTTCTTCAGGTGATGAACATTGGAATTTCTAACCAAACCCTTTATTTAGTCCACCGGGGTTGGTTGAAATAATCCAATGACTTGACCCAAAGAGTTGTGAGTTCAATACCTGGCCACAGCAGAGGTGAACAAAAACTTGGAGAGTAGAGATACTAAAGGGAAATTACTTGTTAGGGGGTGCTTGCTTACATCCCCCTATAAAGGACAATAACTCAAAATACAATGGAGTTACAGCCGTTGTCTACTAGTTGGCTTGCAGCACTTCTGAATTCAACATGGTGATGAACTAACACACATGTGGAACTCCTGGTTTAAATCCAAACAAAGCCTTGCTGTTCTCAGGCAGTAAATGAATAAAAATGATTTTATTATGTGTTAAAATACACTTGTCTTTTATTTTTATCTGTTTTTGTTTGTCCCAACAACCTGGGATATAACATAACTGAACCTGAGATATCCAGAAAAGGTATGGCCCCTAGAACTAGAACAATCTACTCCAGTGGACTTAATAAAGGGTTTGGTTCAAAATTCCGATGTATATCACCTGAAGAAAGTCAGTGTACAACAGTCGAAATGTTGTGAATATGACAACAGTCCAAACAATGTAAATAGTGTAAATATCATCTCCATGAGGTTGTACAAAAGTGTCCCTTATCTCCATGTTAAATTTGTTATAACTGAGCCATACTATTTGAAGTATTCAGAATATTTAAAGTATTTAGAATATATTAATTTCATGTTCTGAATTTTTCTGATGGATTCAAGGTATGTGCCATCACTATTGTCAATCCAGTTCCAAATTTCTGTTTTGGAAAGGCTCATCTGAAATTGTATTTCTTGAAACATTTGGCCTGCTTGGGAATACTGGGTCCTTTAAGCAACCTCCTACAATCCAAAATATGTTTTGGCTTTAAATAACCCACAAAGGGTTAAGATATAAAAAAAACAAATCAATCTTTGAACATTTGATATTATTTCAATTTTTAGACGACATAAAATGAATCATTTGTAACTTCATTTTTTTTTTTTTTTTTAAATTTTTAAATGCAAGTTAAATCTTATTATTTTCCTCTTGTTTGTTATTTCTCAGTTCGCCCTTCTATGCCTGAAACCACGGCATTAGGGGCTGCAATGGCTGCTGGCTGTGCTGAAGAAATCAATGTTTGGAATTTAGATCCATCAAAAGCTCCAAAAACCATCACAGATACATTTGTGCCTTCCATTCCAGCTAAAGGTGAGTTGTTTTCACCTTTTTATCTATCTGGAATTATTTTATGTCACTTGATTAAATATCAACATTCCTTATTTATGACAATGTTGCTCAAACTATTTCATCATTATTGATCCTCAAATCTTTATCAGAAAATTTAATTCACATTTTTGATAATTTTTTTTCTTATTCTGATTGGTGTATAATTTTATATATAATTCATTTTGTCATAAGAAAAAAATAATTTCTTAAATATTTTTTATTTGAGTTCTTGCACCTTTTTAGAAATATGTAAAAGTTTAAAAAATTATTAACATTTTTTGAGTAGGCATAAACTTAGTAAACAAGTCTTAAAGCTTAGATTATTAGAAACAGTATTTTCTTTTTTGGTTAAGTTTACCACAAATAAAAAAACAAAACAAATGTGTCTTATTAAAGGCTAGGATGTTTCTCAGAAGCTCTTCTCGAAATTAGAAAACCATACACAGAAAAAACACAAAGTTTCTTGCTCTCTTGATAGCAAAATAACTTATGACAAACAAAATAGAGAAAGAATATAAATATTTAAGTAAATTAAGTCATTTGCTTATGTTTCATTCAATCCCCAAATAATTTCATTCAACATTTGAGAGGGAATCATACAGTCTAAAAAGTCCTGTACTAAATCTGCTTATAAATGTGTTAATCAATCTGCTTATGCACACTCCCTTCTTTGGGTTCAAAGATTGTGTATGTGTTCATAAATATTGTAATGGAAGAATAAAAATTGAGTGTGCTCTCATGCCATTGTGTAAATTTCTGATTGGTTGCTTCATTCTGTAGTAGTATATAAATATAGTTTTTTTTTTTTTTTTTTTTTTCTCAGCCAATCAGATTGCATAAGTGAATATAAATGCAAAATAATGTTTGTTGCAATCTATGAAAAATGTAGGCGGGGGACTATTAATGTATTTTTTTTTTTTTTTTTTTTTTTTGTGGGTTCAGTTAAGAGATTGGGGAGAATGGAGATCAAGCATCAAAAAGGCACATTGTAAAAAAAAAAAAAAAGAAGAAAAATAACAAAAGATACTTGGTGAGATATAAAATGAAAAGAATTTTATTAAAATAAAATAAATTTTACTAAATTTGCACAAATGGGTGCACAAATTTGGTGATTTATGTGCCTGAAAAAAGGGGTAATAAATTCCTGGAAAAGTAACTTGTTTTTTCTAAAATAAGGCTCAATGATAGTTGTGGGGGAAAAAGTTCAAGTTTACAATCAATATCAATCAAATAACATGAGATCTCACAAGAGAAATGCCAGGGTATACAAAACAATGCAAATTACAAGGGAGAAGGTCCAATAAAATGGTTTCAGTGTGGTCAAACCCAGTTAAAATGGTATAATTACCTTGAAGGCATAATATGTGAATGTTCTTAATTGTTCTTGTGGTTTGATGTAGGTTGTCAAAATTCATGACAGAATCCATTCATATACCTTCAGAGTTCAGTCTTCAACATAGAGCATTGTTTTTAGAACAGTACTTGTTCTGTCATGGAAACAACCATTTTGTTACAATACTTGGGGTGAAAATTAGACTTAATTCTGTTATGAAAATGATAATTTGGTTGTCAAGACTTTGTTGAGGCCTAGGTTTTTGCAACCACTTCTTTAAATCTACTCTCTGAGTTTCAGATACTTTGGAAGGCATTGCATCTCCCACTCTCTGCAATGGTTGTATTGCAGGGATTTTTATAGCCAAAGGTTGGCTCTGATTTACACAAAATATTTTGGTGGTCAACACAAGGATTTCAAATTTCAACTGGCTTGAGTAGCCATTGGTTAAAAAGTCATGTTTATCAAAACAATTTATTGTAGTAGAAAAAACATTTCTGTTTTTCTTTCCCTTTCCTTAACCTTCAGTTGACCCCTCCACTTCACTCCTTGGTCAAGGAGTTTTACACACAGGCTGGCAAGGTTCAGGTTTCAGTAAATTATTCTATTACCTTCATCCTTTCCCTAAAATTTCTGAGAGCCAAAATTTACTGAGAGAGAAAAAAAAATTTTTTAACAACTCTGCTTTTTTTTTTTTATCTTTTTTATTTTTTTCCTTATGTTTTCATACCAAGATCTAAAAAGATAATGTTCTTTTTATCTTCAACTTGCTAATATAACAGACTGCATAATAATTAATATTCCGTTTTATTTTAGATCGTGATGATAGGTTCAACTGGTGGAAAATGGCTGTGGAACGCTCCTTAGGTTGGAAGATAGAAACCCCAATTCCTGTGGGTAAGTTCATACATGTTTTTAAATTTTTATTTCTACTTTTTTTTTTTCTTCAGCTGTTCTACTTCTAAAAATTAACAGAGTAAGGATCAGGTAACTGGAAAATACTAAAGATTGATAAATTATTTTGGAAATTTTTTTAAATAACTGAATGATTTTCTTTATTGAATTCATTTTGTTCTTGTTTTATGGCTGGTATTATCAATTGATGCTTGAGTGGAGATCAGCAGATTTTGATGATTTAAATTGATATTTAAATTGATGATTTAAACCTTTGTTTTTTCTAATAATACAGGCATCATTCATTCATTCAGGATTCAAGTCTAAATGACAACTCTAGGATTCCTGAAGTTACATTATTTCCTGGTGTATTCAAAAACAGCATGTATACTACTCAGAGAAAAGAGGTGAAAAATGATAACACACTGCAAAGAATGCACTACTCTATTTCATATAGAATTCTTCAAGGAGATCATATTAGATTTAGCAGCATTTATTTTTATTTCCCTATTTTCTTTTTTGTAAAAGTCTAAGTGTTAAAATATATGATTTTAATGGTTTATATGATTAAAATAAAAATAAGCATAAAATTTGGTCCTTACCTGGCATCTCATCTTCAGTCACTTTCCCACCGCTGTAAAGTTGTCTCCCTGTGCCTTTTCTATAAATACTTTAATAGTAATTGTTTGGATGAGCTCTTCGTTATTTTACCTAGACTTTATGAATTTAAGTGCAGTAATAGATTGGCAGCAAGGTCTCCTCATTTTACAGTTGAATTGGCCAAATGTAGCCATAAGTTCTATGCTACATCTGGCAGCTAGGCTTCTGATCGGGAGATTGGAGCTTTTGAAGAGCATGGGATCACCTCTTAATTGCTGTTGTTCCCCTGTCCACCCTGACCTGTGGTGGAACCCCCTAGTTAGGGTCCCAGCTATGGGCAAATAGTGAACCCCCAAACAAAAACCAACTGTACATTTTTATAATAAAATGACTAACAATAAAATTGTATCACAGAATAACAATCAATGAATACAACACTAAAAATTATATAATTATACTCAAGGATGTACTCTTTTTTTGCTTCAGAAACACTAAGTTATATTATACTCAAGTTGTATTATACACAAGAAAAGCAAAGTTGGTATGTTGGATTTTACAGAAAGACAACTCATTACAGCATTTACACTTACAACCTAGAAAAATCTCAGCCTTTTTTAAAGTAAGGGTCCGATAATCAAAAAACATTTTTCTTCCATTTAACCATAAAACTTTAAAAAAATCATTTCACCCCAAGCAAGGCAATAAAATCACTGAGACACAAGGGTGTTACTAAGTGTGAGGGAATATTAAGGAGAGAACAATAAATAAACAGGAAATAAGGAGACAGAAGATAATGATTGAAAATTATTTTAAATCAAGTGGGAGAGATAAATGGGTGGGATTGTAAAAATAATAAAAGAATAAGAGGTAGCAGGGGAGAGAAAAATATGGTGAGAGAAAGAAATATCAAAAAGGTGCTATGGAGGAATTTGTACTAGAATGGTGTCGGAAATTTTGAAATCAGTCATATTGACTGGCTAAGAAACAAGACAAAAGTAAAAAGTGTCAGCCAATATTCCTGTGGCTTTGTCCTGAGATCCTCATTGTTGCATACTATGTGGACTTGTATGCAGGTCACTAGTGGGACTGAAGTGTCACATACAACACAAATATAAAAACTGAATGAGGTTGTTGGATCCTCATATGTTGAAATTTATGAGTCCATTATATATATTTATTTATTTATTTAAAAATTATAACATAAATATGTTTTAAAATCACTACAAAAATATCCATTTTGTTTCAACGCCTTTGGTGTCTTATTAAGTGATGATGTTGAATGTAGATTGTAGAATCTACAATTTACATTCAACATCATCACTTGATAAAACACCAAAGGTGTTGAAACAAAATGGATATTTTTGTAGTGATTTTATAACATATTTATGTTATAATTTTTAAATAAATATTTATATTCGTTCTACTCTGTATTGAGCACCCTTTTAAGAATAGTAATTGTTGGTGATTGGAATTTATTCTGTATACACCAATCATACACTTGTGTGTGTGTGTGTGTGTGTATATATATATATATATATATATATATATAATGATTATTTCGTGCTACTTTGGCTTGTTATCTATTTGTCATGAATCTACTTTGGTCTGTGATCTACATATTATATTGTAATCTATAACAAGGAAAGTTATACTGATCTACTTTGTTATCTAGATTTCAAAAATAGGCAAGTCCTTTAACTTTCTCAATTCTTCCTAACCTCCATAAATCCTCATTCACATTTCAATCAATGACACAGCCCTTAACATGCTTGCAAAAGAATTCTACACCGAAATCAGCGATGAAACTAAGGCACTGGCATTTTTAAGAAGACCTGGACTTTTAGATGAAGAACAAAATGCTTCACTGTGTCATCGATGTGGTGGAAAGATGAAGGATGCTTGGAAAAGAAGACAAAATGGTAAATTTATACCCATTCTACGTTGCAGAAACTATAGATATCAAACTTTTCATTCCATTCACAGTGGCAATGTATTCTTCCACTTCACATATTTAAATAAGACTAAATTACAAGCTTTCTCTTTGCCAAATTTTAGAACTGATCTTTTATTTTATACACAACCTCTATTATGATTTAGTTCAAAGTTTGACTGGTAGAGGTACTGAAGCAATATGCAATTGGTTCATTGCAGAGAAGTTTGTACAGAGATTGTTTCGGTCCAGAATCATGGTCAAATGGTAAGCACTGAAGGAGAGCCTGTGCAAATTGATAAAACATGCTTTGCAGGATGGCGAAAATAAAAAAGAGGCCAAATGTTGCAAGAAGACTGGGCTTTAGATTTGCCAGACACCAAAGCTGAAGTGGGCAATAATCATAACCATGGAAGATGTATTGATAGTCCTTGTGTGTTCGGTTTGAAGAAAGGTTCAGATGGCTGATATTTTTATGTTCAAAAAAGAGAACATGAAAACACTTCAACCAATTATTCAGAGAGAAGTTGCTGAAGGCTCAATAATCCATTCTGACAAATGGCCAGCTTATTCTAATTTAAACCAACTCAATTTTTTTCATCTGTCTGTAAATCATCAGCAATATTGCATTGATCCTAACACCAGAGCACATACCCAAATGTTGAAAGATCCTGGCTCGATGTGAAGATTTGTATATTGAAAAAATGAGAGGCTGCAATCAAAGAACATTCCAATTTACTGTTGGTGGATGATGAGAAAAGAATCTCCTGACTTCTATTCAGCATTTTTAGTTGATGTATGTGCTGTTTATTGCTAGAATATTATTAATAGAATCTTTTTTATTTTAATTATATTTTTTCTGAGTCTGTCTATATTTCTGAGATGAGGTATTATGTACAGTATTTACATTATGCGGACTATTGTCCTCATCTTTGTCGCCATATTTGTCACAACGAAACGTTGTGACAAATATGTCGCCATATTTGTCACAACAAACGTTGTGACAAATTTCGATCCCTGGGGTAGACTGTTCTAGTTCCACGTGCCATGTTTGATGGATGTCAGTTATCAGTTATCTCCTGCTAATTTTCCCTCTGAAAGTTCTCCACTGCCTTAACCGGGTATTGAACTCACACTCATTTTTTTTTTTGGGGGGGGGGGTCTGTCATGGATCTAACCAGCGCCTTTATCCACTGTGCCATGTATCCTTGAGGATCGAAATAAAGGGTTCAGTTCGAAATTCCAACCACCTGAAGAAGGCCGGAGCGTACAATGGCCGAAACGTCACAAATATGGCGACAAAGATGAGGACAATAGTCCGCATAATGTAAATACTATATTTTTTTCTGTTGCATATCTTAGGTTGGTGCAAAAATAATGTCGTTTTCTTACATAGTAACATATGTGAGAAAACGACATTATTTTTCACCAGCCTAATATATGTTATGTGTTTTAGTATATAAATATCATTCCAAATTAAAATTTGTACAGTGTAGATGTTTTAGCCAATGTACATGCTGCTTATTGCTAGAATATAAATAAAAGAAAAATTTTTAATATTTTAATTACATTTTCTTTGTTATATATATATATATATATATATATATATATATATTTACTATATAGATATCATTCAAAATTAAAATTTGCATGGTATAGATGTTTTCCCCTTGTAGATAACAAGCCAAAGTAGCACAGATTATTATTATTTTTTATTTTCCATTGTTTGTAGGATTAACAGCTTTTTATTTATCTACCACTTCATATAACAGGAACCTTACAAATCTTACTGAACATGAATCCAGTTAGTTTTCAGATCAGACAATGACCATCAATGGGTGTGATTGTTATATATCTCTCTTATAATGGAATATGGTGTCTTCTCTACAAATGCAACATGATGGGGGGGAAAGGCACATTTCTAACCCTTTCCTTCTCATATGCTCTGTTTTCCTTCCTCCCGTGATATCAGAGACTGCTCAAAGCGCTCGGAAGTAGATTATCTATGGATGTCTATCTTCTATTCCTCAGGTGCAGAACGTTCCTCTCCAAGTGGGAGTGAGACATGAGTAACAAGTTAAATTTCCACAACTTGAGGTAGGTTCAACTCCTGCTCTCCCATTTCAGGCAAATCTGGGAGAAGATGGGTGTTTTCTCTGCATGGAAGTCTCTATGTATGCATACTTGTATACATTTAAAAAAATATTTATGCAAAATACACACACACACACACACACACATGACACTGATGATAAAACTAAGCAGTGATAGTCTGTTTCATGCACAATCTTCAGGCCATTGCATTCAAGGATAAAACACTGTCACCACACAATGTTAACCTCAGTTTCCACTTTTATATTTACATACACTCTATTTCTGATATTGAGTACTTATAATCATAAATGCAGCATACCTCAAAACTACATTTTTATCATATATAGCAATATTTTGTTTTAAATGAGTTTTATTAGACTCTAATGATAGTCTATATTTCTGAGATGAGGTATTATGGGGACTATTTTCCTCATCTTTGTCGCCATATTTGTCACTTTTTAAGGAAGCGACTCAGAGAGTGGCACACAGAGCCTTGGCAACTAACAATCGGCCTGAGCAGAATACCGTCTTTGTGAATCTTAGGGAGACCGTATATGTGAGGTAGCTTGGTGTAACTCTGCGATAACTGCCTATACGTCTTGGGTGCGAAGTGATCCTTGTTCTTGATTAGGATCTGTGACAGTTTGCGTTCCATTTTCATAGTAGGATCCTTTTTCACTTTGCTGTAGCTACCACTGCTAACGAGGTCTTCCAGTTTTCTTGTATAATCTGATTTGTCCATCACTACAGTTGCATTACCTTTGTCAGCTGGTAGTATGATGATGTTTTCGTTCCTCTGTAGGGATCCAATCGCCAGCCTCTCCAGTTTTGTTATGTTAGACCTGGGCAGCTTGGCTCTCTCCAAGGCCTGTCTTACCTTCCATCTTAGTTCATCCACCCGAGCCTGAGGGAAGTTCAAGGCCACCTCCTCGACTCTGGCAATGATGTCCAAGTATGTGACAAATATGGCGACAAAGATGAGGACAATAGTCTGCATAATGTAAATACTGATAGTCTGTGCTTAATTTATTTTCCAATTTCCAACCCAAGTTTTTTTTTTTTTTTTTTTTCTTAAACTCATTATCAAGAATCAAATGTTGTCAGTATCAAATGTTTTCTTAGTTGCACCATGGCATCTTGGGGAGAATGCTCTATTTCAAATTTATGTTTATGTATCATATAAGTGGCATTTGGTATAGATTAGTTTCACAGGATTTGACAGCACTAGAAAAAAAATTAAATATCTTTATAAATGTTTTAAAATTTCATTACCTGTAGTGAAAGGTATTTTCAGTTTGTCCATAATTTGGATTCATATCAACAATTTCTTTGAAAATCATAAAAAGAAAACAATAAAAAAATTAAACAGACAAACCTTGGTTGACTTTAATTTATATATATTTATATGGGCCATGTTTTTTTTTGGTGGGGGGGTTCTGGTAATGGATCATTAAAATTGTCCATTGTTAAAAAAAAAAAAACTGACATATGTGAAAACAATATTTGAAAAATGATGAAACCTGACAAAGTATAAAAAAAAAAACAAAACAATCTCCTTGGCAATGGCTTATGCACTTAGGCATTAGACATATTTAAACTTACAGTGGATACCAGGAAAATGGGCTGAAATATAGAAACAAAATACTTAACAAAGAACTTTTATTGGTCTTCAGCCAAATTTGTATAAATGCAAAATTACTGCACAGATACACCATGCACACACACACACACGTATATATAAACCCACACACCCTATTTAAAGTATATTAATGTAAATGTTGAAAGTGATGGATTTATACATGCACACACATAATTACTCTAAACACACATAACATCAATCAGCTAAGTGAAAAATTTCATATTTGCATTGATCAGATTATATATATATATATATATATATACGCTTAATTTAAAGTGTATTAATGTAAATGTTGAAAGTGATGGATTTACATTGTAGCATTTTAAAAAAAAAAATGTAAAAGCAGAGCGAGAATAGAAACGAGAATTAGAAGTAAAACTGTCATAAAATTAAAATCACCAAATTTAATAATTTTAATTTTGACTGCCTTCACAATCCGATGTGGGGGTGAAACTGTAACAGTTGGTGAGCAAATGCCATTTTTACTTCTCATTCATATTTCCACACACAGACACGAACACACACGTGTGCCTAAAATGATTGGCTGAATGAGCCTTAGTCAAAGTATTTTGGGATCTTGATGTTCACATTTCCCCACCCCTCCTCATGTTCTTTATATTTCTGACCTTATGTTTAACCTTCCCAAATATCCTTGCTTCTTTTCTCCTACTTTGTGTTTTCTCTTTAACATTTTCTTTGATGATCTTTGCTTTGCTAATTAAGAACTAACTACTTGGGTAACTTGGGCATTTGATCAAATTGGCATTCCTGTTTTTCATCCAACCCTTGAATTATATATATATATATATCTATATATATATATATATATATATATATATTTTCCCTTTTTATAATTTTATTGTATATTTTCAAAGGTGATGGTTGCAGAAATTTCTAGACAATTAAAAATAAAAGCTGAAACAAGTGAAATATTTTAATTCACTATTCCATCCATTCACTTCTTTTTATCTTAACATTTCTCATTTTATCTTAACACTTTCAATTGAAGATATTTCTTTTTATTACTTAATAATTTAAAAATAATATATAATTTTTTTCATATCCCAGAAGTTCTTGGTAGCCTTTACATGTTTTCTATTAAAGTTGGCAAAGGGCTTAATTTTTTTTTTTTTTTTTTTTTTTCTTATCTTATTACTGCTTGGGAGTTAATTATGAAGTGCTCACTTACTATTCTTTTCTTTGTTCTATCATGATACAAGGCACTGGATCTGGATCTGGACAAGGATTTGTGCCCTTCCCAAAAAGTTATAATGTAAAGTCAATATAAACAAATAGTTAACAGAAAAAAAGAGTTACATAATATCCGTCCTCCTATATGGCAGTGAATGCTAGACAATCTCCTCACAGATAAAGAGACTTTAAGCAACAGAAATATGGTTCTACAAATGGATACTGAGAATACTATGGACTGAACATGTGGGCAATGATGAAGTTTTAGGAAAAAATGGAAACAAAAAGGACACTTATACTTAGAATCAGAAAGAGATAATTGAAATTTTCAACACTGCATGGAAAGGCTTGAATCCATCTCTTCTTCCCACAGGAGGATTGATTGCTCTCCAGCCTTAGCTGGCAGCAAGTCTAGGAGCAGGACAACTTTGAATTCAAAACAGGTTTGGCATGGGACTGGCAACTCCATGCCATAAAAACCTACTTTCTACAGAAACCACAGTAGCGATACCTAGTGTGGTGAAGCTGTGGTCCCCCACCTCTTCTTCATGAGTACTAATAAACTCCACAGGGAGTCTCCTTCTACTAAAGAAAGAGGATCTTTTGTAGGTAGCTTACAAATTGAATTTAAGATTAGGTTATCTTCAAATTGGTAAAATCTATAAATTAATTCACTCTGGAAAGGGTAAAAATTACTGTTTATTTATTTTCTTTATTTATCTTTTTAGTTTTATTTATTATTAAGACTTTATTTTCCAAAGCAATACCGAAATGTCTTTGGATTTGCCTTGCTTGTGTGCTATAAAGGAATTTTTACCTTTTAGGTGCAGCAATTGAAAGCCGTCACATTTTCATTACTTTCAGAAGATAAACATCTCAAGATTTTTTTTAACATTTCATATCCTGTATGAGATGGTTCTGCACACAACTGCCTTGATCCATCAGTCTTGAAGCACACAATGGCACAGAAATCAAATTAACTTTAATCTTATTCATTTTTAAAGGAAGCAGAGAAGTGAAAGTAACCTACTTTTTAAATCTAAATAAATGGATAGCAGAATAAATACAAAGAGAGGTGATAAAGGGGCAGGGCCAGTGCAAGAGTCTCGTTAACCTCCTCCAGCCTCAAGTTTATGATATAGCCTTCCCAATTCTACTACATCTCAATTTTCATAAGATAATATTTATATAAAATACAAATTTTATTGTAACCTACTTATATACAATAATGGATCATATGCAATACAGGTAAACAATTCAACTAGAAAATTGAAAAAAATTCAATGTATCGAAATACAAATTAAACTTGTCATAATAGATCATTCTATTTTAAATAATTCAACAATGTTTTGTGGCAATTTTTAACATCAACTTGAAATTTTTCTTAAGTTGAATAATTTCAACACATTCAACATTATGGATAAAAAATAGTGAATTTTATATAGTGCTTTTTTTTTTTTTTTTTTTTTTTTAAATACTTAGCATGAACAAAGCAAATTCACAGATTTTTTTTTTTTTTTTTGGACAAAAAAAATAGACTCCTCAGAATGATGTTGAAATCTGAAAATTTTTCATCTTTTAACAGTCAGTTGTGTTTAGTTTAATTTGTAACATATATAAATCTAGTTAGAAAAAAGCAAATGTTTATAAGATAGCAAGGGTCACAAAACACTGTCTGAAGCACCCAATCACCACTCCCTTGGGTTGGGTTGTTCGGTGGGGTAGTACACGCCAGCCATGTAAAGAGGCAACAAAGAACAGGAATTGTCCACCTACTGAAAAGTCATAGCACATAAAATATGATGAACTCCCTAATCTAATCATCATTATTGTTCATTTCTGTCCTGTAACATGCACGTTTGGAAATTTTCAACAGGATTTTCATCTTTCGAAGATTTAATTGGCATTAGTAACGTCATGATTTATTTATTTTTATTAGATGAAGACTTGTCAGCCATGATTTAATTTTTTACTAATATTTCTTTCATTTTAATTTCAGTTGCTTTATTTAAACTAGTAGTACAACCAATATTACTTATTACTATTTAATTGTCTTGAATTTTATTATTAAATGAAACCTTGTCAATCATTATTAATTTTTGACCAGCATTTCTTTCATATTACATCAATTTAATCTGAATTTCAGTTGTTTTATTTACGCTAATAGTATGAGTAATATCTTTTCATTTATTAAATGAAAAATTGCCACTTACTAATTTTTACTAATTTTTCTTTCATCTAAATTTCAGTTGCTATATTTACACTATTATGTTAATTATTAAATCCTTTTTTCCATTGCAACTACTCAGACCAACACTACAGCTACCAGTAAACTGTGAGCTGGAAAATAACAAATCACTTCACAAGATTCAACCATGGGAAGACATTAACTGGCATGTTATTGATTTCTGTCTGAATTTCAAGCATGAGTTATTATGTACGTTCAGACTAATATCTTCATCTTTATTGTCATCACAATATTTTGACCATTATACTCTTCGGCATTTTTCAGGTGGCTGTCAGTCCAGTTAAGCTTTACGGAATTTTAAACTGAACACTTTATTTAATCTATTGGGGGTCAGGAGTAATTCTGTTATTGCTCGCTCAGTTTCCACTGAGCCTAAATCTGCATTACCCAGTTCAATGATAGAAACTCACAATTATGTCACAAGATTTTCAAAATAATTGTTATATTCCGTGTTAATAGGAATATATACTTGAAAAATAAGGTGGATAAAATAAGTAAAGGTTACTGTAAAAAAAAACCCAGTACAATAAGAATAAAGATAACAGTTATGCGCAAGTCAATCCAGTAGTTAGTGCTACTATTGGAAGGTCAGTAGTTCTCACGTAAGTTTGAGTTGTACTCAACAGATCCCAGCTAGCATATATTTAGCTACCACCCCCCACGAGGGTTGCATGTGGCACAAGGCCGGTTTAACATGGGTTCTCCGAGCCTGTATGCTCGGCCAAAAATATTCCCTTTTTGAACCTGCATAAATGGGTTCTGGGTCAGTCTACCTCCCCAAACGAGACTCTGCCCTTCGGCAGAGCCTTGTCCGGGTTCCTCTCTGCCCAAAGGCAGAGAGTTCGACTGTTTAGCTGGAACAGGTCACACCTAGTCTCTGTAATTTGACTTACAGATGCTTATAGGTAATTACTACTTAGTGTAATCACTCATGGGGGTAACAGGTTATTCCATTACATCAACAATGTTTTAATCCAGTAGGTTATTGTTCCATGAACAGTAGAACAAGAACAATCTACACCCAAAGATTAAGGAAAGGGCTCGGTTTGAAATTCCCTTGTTATGATGAGCATTGTTTGACTTCTGTTACTGGTTAGTAAAATATAATATATATTGTAACAACAAAATGAGACATTTTTACATATATAGAAGGATTTGCTGTATGTTTTCAGTAAATATATGAAGTTCTTGTAATGTCATTTTTAGTAAATGCTTCTGTTGTTTTGTGTTTGTCTTGGTGAATGAATAAATTGTTTGCAGGTGATAAGTCTATCATTAAAAGGTAATATTAAACATGAGAAAGTGATATTTATGTAAAACTTATCTGTGATCTTCATTCCTGGGGCAGCTGAAATCTATGTGTTCTCTTTGTGAGAGGCTGATGAAAAGAGAAAGAAATTTCCTGCGAGTAAGGTGGTTTCCTTTTTCTATGGAATCATGGGAATTAGTTTTTTTTTATTTTTTATTTTTTTTTATTTCTCGTGATCACTTCTCCCTGAAGGTTATTTGGATCAACAGACACCTGAAGAGCATATTGGCTGAAATGTGATAATAACAACAAAAATTTTGACATTAGTCTGAAGGCATGTCATTAATTTCAAAATTTAATCTATCAAAAATAGATTTTCATTGATAGAGAATAAATGTTTAGT
Source organism: Acanthosepion lycidas (assembly GCA_963932145.1). Classification (NCBI taxonomy): domain Eukaryota; kingdom Metazoa; phylum Mollusca; class Cephalopoda; order Sepiida; family Sepiidae; genus Acanthosepion; species Acanthosepion lycidas. The sequence goes on along the minus strand of OZ010578.1, from coordinate 53,111,001 downwards.
TATGAGCTGATACTTTGACTAAAGATTGGAAGGTAAAATTTGTGATTTTCAAATTCGGTTTGCCGAAATGTTTGTTGTTAGAAAGCATTAGGAGCATTTAATTTTAACAAATGTCATTAAAGATCAATTCTCATTGTATTGTAACTGCTGTCACAACATCCTGGCTTGAACTCGTATTTGGTAAACTATGATTGTTAATTCACAGTGGGTGACATTGGGGTATTGGCTTCATGACAGCCAAACTGTCTCAATTTCTCATTGAAAGTCAAAAGCCATCTTTTTACTAGATGAAAGGTTTTCTTGTAGTAATAAATGGCACAGCACAATGGGGATCTGTATTTGCTAGTTTCATGGCCTCCAATAGGGAAATCTTGCCAACTACTTGTCAGTTATGGAGAGGGTACAGCGAATGAGCGAGGGAACTTCCTTACCACCATCTATTTGCTACCAAGCCAAAAACCTCACTGAAGAATCTTGGAGGGAGGAACACTATTTTTTTAAAAATCTTTTACCAGGAAATCTTGCTTTCTTGCTAGTTACTGATTATTCAATCCATGGTCAAATAAAAAACTCTATCCTGTTAATTTTCATTTTTTTTCTTGCAGAGCTTGTGACCCTATCTAATATATCATATTTCAGAAATATATTTCCAACAATCTGTGTGGATGTTTATTAGATTCATTTTTTCTTAATCTTTAACCTTACATTATTCTTTATTTTACACCTACAGTGTTCAATATCAGCATTTTTTTTTAAAATCTTGTCACAATTGTAATATTTTTTGTTCATTGATTGCATTTTATATTAATAGTTATCAACTTGATCATTGCAATTATAATACAAGACCAATCTTAAAAAATAAGTCTAAAAATAAAATTAATATGCATTCACTGGATCAGTAGGGAATACCATCAGTGTTGAAAACTAAAATTATTAATTATATCATTTTTTTTTCTCACTCTTTGCCAGTATCTTCTCATTTTCTCCCTTATCCTTTCCAGAAATAAGGAATGCAGAAATATTTTCCACTGAATTTGCTTTTATCTTTCTTTTGTTTCCCCTCTCTCTCCCCAAAAAATAAATTAATCTATCACCATTTTACACCTTTGCATCCTGGGCTGCCTGCTTTTCAGTCTTTCACTCATTGTCTTTTAGTAGCCAGCCAGTAATCCTGTTTCTTTCTGTCTTTCTTTTATTTCCATCTCTTCCTCCTCTTTCATATATGAATTGATTTTTTCCTTTCACCTGGTTTCCTTTAGCTTTTTATCCTCTACTTTTCCTCTTCCTTTCCCAATTCTGTTTCATTTGATATTATGTAAGTTTCTCAGTTGGAAAGCATGACTGATTAAGGCTAAAAGAAGCCAGGAATCAGTCAAATATTAAACTGATCTAGGCATAATATAATAGTTATGCATGCAAACATAACATTAAAATCATTATTATTTATTGTTGTAGCATACTTACGGACGATAATGGGTATGTCCCCATTCACATAAATACAGTAGTAAATACTGTATGTTGGTCTGGAGTTGGAGATTCGTCTCCAGCTGTGCTGGTCAAACTCTCTGCCTCTAGGCAGAGGGGATCCCCAGGCGAGGCTATGTTGAAGGGCAGATTCTCGTCTATTGAAACAGCTATCCGAACCCGTTTTATACGGGGTCTATAGGGAATTTTATATGTGTTGTATGTGTCCTCGGTATTATTGTTCATTTGAATATTCTATTCGGTAACCTTCCCTAGGTTACAACATTTATATTAACATTATAGTTCATTACCTGACATTTCAATGAGGACAAGATGATAAAATTTCAAATCTAAATTGTTTGTCCTTTTAAGCTACTACATTTATTAGATAACATATTCAGTTTAAATACAGGAGGTCATAAGAAAGACTTCAAAGAGTCTAATATTTTGGTTTATGCTCTTTTCTGATGCCCATAGTGTTGTTGCCAGCCAGGGAAAGTTATCCCTTGTGATGCATTTGTTTCATCCAAAGGGTGGTGTGTATGTACGTCTGCATGTATGTATTCAGCTTTTAATTCAATGAGACCTAAAAATACTTCTACAAAATTTAAACAAAGAAAATTTTATTACTGAATAATTTCCAAAAAGTTCAATAAAATTATGTGATTATCAGATTTTTTTTCTTGTTGCCAAACTTATTTTATTGCTCAACCCATGGTAATGGTTGTCCAGACTGAGTGGAAGGGAAAGGTATTATTCTAATATCTTATTTCAAACTTAGTTAAATTGTGTGTGCAAGTACTTTTGTAGATATAAAATGGCACACACACAACAATATGATTTCTCACACATCCTTTTAAGTCAATTTGATTACCAGGGATTCCTCGTAATTTTGCCTCCGATCCATCTTTGAGTAAACTTAATTGCCAGAGTTTTCAGGATTCCTGTCTCCAGCTCGCCTTGGAATTGAAAAACATCAAATGTTGTTAATGATTTTAGATAATCATAAAAGTAGAGTCCTTTGAAAAACTGACCATCCATCCAGCTTTTGGGTGGTCTACTTTTCCAGAACACAAGTGAATGGATAGTGGGGGTAGGTTCCCAGCCAGTATCCATATACACAGAAAGAGGCAGGAAGTCAGCAGTAGGTGACCAGCAGCCAGTGAGGAAGGGATCAGCAAGCATTAGGAAATCAACAGTCGCCTAGACGGTCAGTGAATGTAAGGGTTACCTTTCCATGGCTGGAAGTTAGAGAGATAGCAGTTCACTTTGACGAAGCCAAAAAAAGACTTAGGCGACTAAGTGAGAAATCATATTGTTGCTATTTCTCAACCAGTTTCTTGAAAAGCATTTGTCATTGAATTTGACCACAGTCAAGGAGACAAACCTGTGAACATAATGAATTAGGTGTATATGCAGGCACAGCTGACTTTGGATGTCATCACAGATTGTGCAGTGATGATGAGCAGAGTACCATGTCATGCATGTAGGTCAAAGACATATGCATTACATACGTGCAATGTCACATACAATCAGAGAACTAGCTCTTCTCATCTTTACATGAGGTTATATATTTGTAAAATATTGAATTCATACTAAATACATCAGCTTTTAAATTACACTATGCTTAACTTTTAATTCTTCCTTGAAGATATTTTCATTCATTTTACAAAGACGACACTTTCTTGAAAATATCTAATTTTGTTTATCCTCTGTTTAGTGTTAATAACTTGTAGGGGAAAATAAATTGCTATGATTTTTTTTTTTTTTTTTTTTTTTTTTTTTTACTTGTTTTCTTTTTTCTTTTTAAGTTTTTACTAGATCTAAAATCAGACAACTATTTTATTTAAATATTTAAGCTAACAGTAAAGTCATTTGGTTCCAAGTTCATTTGATTGGTTTTATCTTCTAGATTAATTCAGGGGTTCCCAAACTTTTTGCATCATCACCCACTTTTACATGGAAAAATTTTCCACTGTCCACCTGTATAGTAAATATTCAAAAGCATACGAAAATTGCTTGGTAAAGGTTAGTTTCTGGTTCATAAACTGACTTTATGATGTTGTTAAAAAAAAAAAAAAAAATACCAAAGGGAGATAAATAATGCTGAGTTGTGGCAGCCTCAGCTGCTACTACTACTACTACTGTATTAAAGAACAAACGAAAGCAAACTTGACCACTGAAAAGTGTGTGTGTGTGTGTGTGTGTATATATATATATATATATATATATATATATATATATATATATATATATATATAAACTGAGTACACTTGAACCTATGTAAATTATTAAAGATGGTTTAAAAACAACCTTAACCCAACTTTCCATTTCCAATATAGATCATTCTGTAGTCTACCCCTTCCCACCATCTCTGTCACCTTATATCAATCTAAACCTATCCTTCAAAAACTTGTATGAAAAATAAAAGAAACCAAATTTCTTTGTAATTAGAGATATGATCTGATGAACCAGGAAAAATATATTTTCTGGGGAAATAGATTATAGTCATGGAACCTTAAGGTTGTCTCTTTCTTTAATTAATATTTGCTCTGGTGTTACATTGAGCTCTCTGGATTACATCCTCTTTGGAATTATCCACATGGATTACCAAACCCTTCATTACCTTACCATATATATATATATATATATATATATATATATATATATATATATGGTTAGAATTAACATAGCAGGTGTTGACATAAAATTAAATGATTTTTGTTGATAATTATAAAATTAAAAAAATATACACTATTATTAGGTTGGTGCAAAAATAATGACGTAATAATGTCGTTTTTTGACGTTATTACGTCATTATTTTTTCACCAACCTAATAGCAACTAATAAAAATTCAGCAACTATTTTTGTTGTTCTTGGTCTTCCTTTATGTCACTTAGTGTGAAGAACTGTTTGAATGTTAATGACCCTTCCCAAAACTTTAGAAAATACCAAAATATTCCTTGTTTGCAGCAATATCTATAACTTGTCTAGGAATGTGACCCAGTTATTTTCAATTAGCCTCTTTTTTTTTTTTTTTTTTTTTTTTTTTTTTTTTTTTGAGTAACACATACCTTTTTAATACTCAAAATCCTATATTGCCCACCATTTCCTGTTTAGTTTCTTAGTGCCCACCCAACAGTTTAAATTGCCCACTGGTGGACAATACCACCCCAATTAGGAAAACCCAGCTTTAAACATATTTAGTGACATGTGCTTGAGTAAAACCCCTCTATTTTAAATAGTGTAGATTTATGTCTACCAGCCTGTGCATTCAAGAGTCTTAATAAAAAATAATAATGTGCCTTCTTTAAAAGGGTAATTGAATCTTGCTTGACTGTGAAAGCTTTCTGAGGGTGAGCAGTCTAAAGCATACTGAGCCAGATGGTAGTTTCTCCTACAAAGGAAACACAGGTTCAAATCCTGCTGGCAAGCACATTTTCTTTATTAAAAATCTCAAATGCACAAGAGTAGATATAAATTTGCACTGTTTAAAATGGAAACGGGGTTGTCTACTCAAACATGTGTTCACTAAAATAACAGTTAAAGTAATAAGAAAAAATATTAGACTAAATAAAATCCATTGATTCCTTAGAAATTATAGCTTTTTTCGTTTGTTTTTTACCTTTTGCGTTTATTTTTCCATTTACATTACTTAAACATTTACTATTTTCAGCTCAATGAAATGGGTTTTATCAAATTTTTTGATTTCAAATTCCCTGTTGACAAAAATAAATATGGCAGTAAAATATATTTTTATATAAAATTTTATTTAAATTCACCCTTGTATGGAAGTCATTATTTAATAAAAAAAAATATATGGACAAACGTCCTTTCATTTTTTTTTTTTTTTTTTTTCACAATGTTTGCATGATAGCAGAATACAGTTATAATCAGTTATAATTTTAATCCCTTTCATTTTTAAAATTATTTTTTATATATAGATGGAATTCACAGCCAATCTGGAAATCAGGAAATTTTTTTTGTTGTTTTCCAGTCAACTTTGATCTTCAAAAATTTAAACACAATATCAATCATCATCTTCTGTCTCTTTGAATCCTTTTCTTTTATTGTCTGCTCTCCTTAATGATTTTTCTTAGATGCAAGTAGTATGAAAGAATCTTAGTGGCTTTGCCTTGCTTGGGGTGAAATTATTAAAAAAAAAAAATCAGAATTGAAAAATAGTCAGTTTAAAAAAAAAAATAATATCAGGGAATTTTGGTTTAATTTCACAGAAATCTACTTTTTACATTTTGATAGTTATTCATGATGTTTTGTAAAATGAATAAAATTTGAATGTGTCTCTTTGCACATTCAGTTTTCAACTTTGCTCTGACACAGCTATATACTTACTACTCTCTGTTATGTAATGTGCCAAAATCAAGGAATTTCAGTGGAAATCAGGTAATCTTATTCAATGATTTGGTTGGGAACTTTGATATATTTCTATATAATGTGGTGCTTTCAAAACAGAAAATTTTACTATAAAAATAAAATTTACTTAACACCCATTTTCCACTGTATTTTTTTTCATAACAATCAGCTTCAGCATGTTTGTATCAACCTCAAAAAGCATGCATTACACTCCTTGTTTAAATTCCCCAAATGTTAGGGTTACATGTCTTATGTATACATATATATGCACAAGTTAGTTTTGAAATCCTGCATAAGGTAAAAATGGATGTGACATAGTTTAACAATAAATATAAAAATTAGGTTAGAACTAAAGTGCATAGGATTTTTTAATTGGTGGTGTTTTAGGCTGTGATTTTGTTTTATATCTAACTGAAATTTATTACATATATACATCTTTTCAATACAGACTTTCTGTATAGTCTGCATTTCAAATTTTAAAGGTTTTTACATTAAAAGAAAGACTAGAGGAAATGATACATTTTCATCACTTGGTGCTCATTTATTTCAGGAAAGTAAAAAAAAAAAAAAAAAAAAAGCGAAAATGATAACTGCCATTCATGGAGATGCTTCCATTGCTCAAAGTACTGTTCCTAAGTGGGTTGTAACACCAGTTCCTGCAAAAACACTGAAGTTAAGGAAGGTTGAGCCTAGTCAGTACCTAGATGGGTGACTGACTGGGAATACCAGTTGCTGTAAGCTTAGATGGGTGAGTAGTAATGATAATGGATAATGGCTCGGAATTGTTAATCATAGAGCAGAGTTCCAGTTGTGTTCATTATATTCACTCACATGCAAAATACCCTTGGGGAAAAGTAAGAATCCATGTCTCCCCCCCCCCCGCCAGCTTAATGGCTTAATTAGTAAGGCTTGTCTCACTAAATCATTCTTATATAAAAAAAACAAAAAACATTTTTAAATCTAAAAATATTTTTTGGCTTTAAATAACATGCAAAGAGTTGATAAGCTTTAGAAAATAAATCAATCCTGTTCAAAAGTGGTTTGCTTGGTTTAGGAATGAAAATGGGAATCTGGAAGACCAAGAATGTTGTAGTTGATCAAACCAAAATACTGATTAAAAATAATCCAGGTGACATGACAACATAGAGATACTCCACATAGCTTATATGAGATTTGTCAGGTATTTAAAAACACGTATTTATATGAATCGCTAAATTCTCTCAGGATTTAACAGGAAAAAAATTAATGAACCACATTTCCATTTGTGATTCTTTGCTGAAATGCAAAAAAAAAAAAAATCATTTTTTTTAAAAGAATAATCATAACAATGTGCCCCCACCCCCACCCCTGCCAAAAAAAATGACCTGGGGGAAAACAAAACAAGCATTTAAAGTAATATGAAAATTACTTTTATTACTTTAATTTAAAGTTTAAATTAAAATTAACCACTGCAAAAGTCAATCTAAATCTTAAGAACGTGATGCTGTGTAACTGGTAGGCTTGTCAAAGCATTGTGTATTACAAACACCTGCAAAATTAGAAGTTGAATTCAGACAGATGTTCTTTCCAGTTGAACTGATTGAAGCAGTGTCCGAAATTGACCAAATGAAAGAATGTCATCTTCTATCATGATAACACCAGACTTCATGTTTCTTTGCAGATCCAGAAGTTGGTACCACTTAATTGGAATATCCTACTACCCTTGTTGTACTCACCTGTTCTTCCATTTTCCAGTTACCATTTATTTTGAACCCTACAAAATTCTCTTAACCTTTAGCACTCTGCATTATTAATATTACTTCCCCTTCCACTACATTCTTTTTCAAGGCCTCTCAATTGCAGTATCCTTATTATTAATTCTGTTCAAACTTGTTTTCTGTTGCCATAGAAGAATATGACAACACAACTATGAAATTCAATAACACTGTTGTTCAGAGATCAGAATCACTATCTGTGGCAGGATAAACCTTTTGTACAATAAATGAAGTCAGTTAATAAGAACTTCCCTTTTCTGGAAGCCTGTGAAAGCCACTTAGACTAGCTCATCACCCAAAAAATGTTATGTTTTGGGAGGATGGAATCAAGAAGCTGCTTCAAAAACATCAAATGGCATTTGTGGGGCTTACTAAATATATGTAAAAGTATGTAAATATTGTCTTTGAAATTCACTTTAAAAAAAATGCTATGAACTTTTGTTCTGATCTAATATTTTGTGCTTTGTTGGTATCCATATTGTCTTTTTGAATTTTCATGACTAATTTATCCATTTTATTCACTAGTTGTAATTTTATATTTTATTCTAGAAGAACGGCACAAGCGTACCTTCTGGACAACTTTGGCTGGTGGACTTTATGTATGGTTGACGTTTGGAATGCTACTAATGGCAGAACTGCTTGACAAGAGATGACATCACTTCCTGTCTAGTTAACAATTTTTTTTTTCCCTTTTATATATTGATTCAATGCCCAATGATTCTTCCATCATCATTTAAAATATTTCTCCTTGAAAAGTAATTGTTGTTTTTAACAACTTAAAGACTGAACAAAATTGAAACTTGTGACCATTATCCATCTCAACATAAAATGGAGGATACATACAATGGCAGCAGAAACAACAGCAGCTAAGATGGTGATCCAGACTTCTCACTGAGCAGAAGTCCATGAACCCAACAGTTACAATGGAAAAACTAGTGTGTGCACGTATGCAAGACTTATTTTTTCCACCAATAAAATGTGCCAAAATGGCAGATCAATTTTTTATGGTACTATTCTTCTTCTTTGATCATTACTCTCCACAACTTCTTGACCTTTGTAGCCCTGAATAAAGTTTCTTTTTGGTATCTCTCCTAATCCCTGTTCTGCTAACCATTTGCACAAGCTCATTAAGTAGGTTTTGTGCTGATTTTCTCTCTGCCCTGTGAGCGTCAAATTTTGATAGCCCCATTTCTTCATGTGTCCTAGAAATTTCAGTTCTCTGATTCTAACTATAAGTACACATTTTGTTTCCATTTTCTCTAAGACTTTGTTGTTGCTTATGTGTTCTGTCCATAGCATCTTCAGCATCCTTCTGTATATCCTCATTTCTGTTGCCACAAGTCTTTCCTCCATTAGCCAATTTTTTCCTCTAAATGTAATAGATGATAAAATGATCACTTTTACTTGTATATAATCTTGATAAAATTTTATATATAAAATATAACATTTTATGAAATAATTTATATAAAAATTATAATCTTTTCAAAGTTTTTTCAGAAATAGATTTTTAATTTTTTCCTTTTAAACAAATTTTATGTAAGAACAAATGTTCTATAAGATATCAGCTTATGACCATATCACATTGAATGACCTGTTCTTGTATGTTGACCAAAATTAAGCAACAGTGAACCTGAACAGTACCTAGATGAGTGACTGCTTGGGAATTCCAGCTGTTGTAAATTTGGATGAATGGGTGGTGTAATGGATAATGGCTGGCAATTGGAAATCTGAAAGCTGAGTTCCAGTTTCTAGTTAGATTCATTATATTCAGTTATACACAAATACCCTTGGGAAAGGTATAAATCCACCTCTTCTCCCTTCAGCTATGGGTTAAATAGTAAGACTTGTATCAGTGAATCATTATTACCTCCCAAAAATTCTTACAATCCAAAAAAATATTTTAGGTTTTAAATAACCTGTAAAGGGTTGATAAGCTGTAAAAAAAAAAAAAAAATCCATCAATCTATAAGATATCTTTTTTGACATGAGGAACAAATCTCTTGCTTTGGAAAATCTCTGTCCAAAAAGATGTATTATTATGTCAACATTGTTACTACTGTATTCTCCCGTGGTAATTTTTTATTTTTAGAATTAGAAAATTTTAGGTAATTCTTATTTTTACAATTTTAATAAAACCCAAACTGGATTTATGCATTCTTTTTTTGACAAAAAAAAGTTTATTTATTAGATTGTTTATTTGCAAGAATAATTTTATATTTACAAGACTACAATGCTATATTTATCATTTATCATATTATAAAGAAATAATTATGAACTATGTCTGAACTATAGAACAAGAAAATTTAGATAAAAATGACATGTAATTAAATCCAGTTTCATATGTTTGGGCTTTAGTAAAATTCTGAAAATAACTTTTTTTTTAAGTAATAAAATTGCTGAGGGGTGTACACAATAGTAATGGTGTTAAGAGAAAGAACATGCTTTTAACACTCCATTTTAAAAAATTTTTTTTTTGTGGGCACATTTGTTTGGGGAGGTAGACTGACCCTGAACTCGTTTATATGGGTTTGAAGGGAATATTTTTGGCTGAGCCTATGGGCTAGGAAGACCCACGTTAAACTCGGCCTTGTGCCACATCTACCCTGGGGGTGGCTAGTAAATACTGACTAGCTGAAATCTTTTCGGCTGGCAGGTCGAACACTCTGCCTCTGAGCAGAGAGGAACCCTGAAGAGGCTATGACGAAGGGCATAGCCTCGTTCGGGTAGGTTGACCAACTCGATCATGTTTATGCGGGTTCTATGGGCATTTTTTTTTTTGGCTTAGCCTATAGGCTTGGATAACCCACGTTAAACTCAGCCTTGTGCCACATACAACCCTCGTGTGGTGGGGTGGGTGGGGGTCGGTTAAATATACTAGCTGAAATCTTTTCAGCTAAGCAGTTGAACTATCAGCCTTCGGGCAGAGAGAAACCTGGATGAGGCTTTGCCAAAGGGCAGAGTCTTGTTCGGGGAGGTAGACTGACCCAATCCTATTTATGTGGGTTCTATGGGCCTTTTTGGCTGAGCCTACGGGCTCGGAAGACCCACATTAAACTTGGCCTTGTGCCACATCTACCCTCGTGGGGGTGGGGCTAGTAAATATTGACTAGCCAAAATCTTTTCAGCTATATTGTCGAACTCTCTGCTTCTGAGCAGAGAGGAACCTGGACGAGGCTATGCGAAAGGGCAGAATCTCATTCCGGGAGGTAGACAGACCCAATCCCATTTATGCAAGTTTTACAGGGAATTTTTGGCCAAGCCTAAGAGCTTGAATGTCCCACGTTAAACTTGGCCTTGTGCCAGATCTACCCTCGGGGTGGTGGTGGTGGGGGGGCTAGTAAATACCGACTAGCTGAAATCTTTTTCAGCTGTGCTTGTCAAACTCTCTGCTTCTGGACGAGGCTATGCCAAAGGGCAGAGTCTCGTTTGGGGAGGTAGACTGACCCGATCCCATTTATGCAGGATCTACAGGGATTTTTTGCCCGAGCCTATGGGCTAGTGCTACATGTGACTGCATGGGGCAGTTGCTAGATACTCTAGCTGAAATCTTTTCAGCTGTGCCGGTCAAACTCTCTGCCTCTGAGCTTAGCTGTTGTCGAACTCTCTGCCTTCGGACAGAGAGGAACTTTTGGCATAGCTTCGTCCGAGGAGGAAGACAGGCCCGAACCTGTTTATGTGGGGGTTTACGGTGAATTTTTTGCCGAGCATGTGGGCTCGGATTGCTCCACGTCAAATTCGGCCTTGTGCTACATCTACCCCAGGGGGAGGTTGGTAAATATTACTAGTTGGGATCTGTTGATTATAAATCAGACTTATGCAAGAACTACCGACCTTCCCATAGTATCACTCACTACTGCATTGACTTGCGACGACCTTCTGCATAACTATTACCTTTATTTTTATTGTACTGGTTTTATACAATAAACCTTTACTTATTTTATCCACTGTGTTTTTCAAATATATATTCCTATTAGCACGGAATATAACAAAGAATTTAATTTGTGAACTATAACCAAAAACTATTTACAATATTATAAAAAAAGTTACTGAGGAAGTTTCTATAAATATTTTAATTGTTTTCATGAGCTTTTCTTTTTATATATTTAAAGTCGGTGCTAGATTGATAGCTAAGTTTCATCATCTTACAGTTGTAATTGCTAGATATAACTATAAATTCTGTGCTAAAAATTTGTTCTCACACATTTCTTGCTTATGAAACTCTTCCAGCTTCTTACTTTCTAGTCAAATTTGATTTTCAAAGATTTAAATGCAATGTCAGTTGCCATCTTCTGCCTCCTTAATTCTTGCTTTTTTTATTGGCCTTAATGTTTTTATTATCAGATTGCTCAGTAGTCACTTTCAACTTAGTGGCTCTCTTGTCTTGCTTTAGGTGAAATGATTAACAAAAAGTATCTGGTGATAGTGTTGTCAAGAGAAAAGCAACCTTTTGAAACTGTATTGTTTTGATATTTGTTTTTTTTGTCTGGCCATATCTTTGGCAAAAGCCAACATATTCACAGGTGTCATAGATCAGAAAGAAAAGATCTTGGTAGTAATGTTTGATAAGATTAACAAGCTAATTTTTGTTCTGCATTTCTCTTATTTTAAAAGTGTGTGTGTGCACCCTTTCTTGTCAGTTTTGTTATCAACTTTTACAATTGTGATACTAGTGTATAAAGATGTAAAGTAAAAAGACTTTTTTGTCTTAATGTCACATAATCTCAAAGTTACAAGCTATGTTTTTATTTTATTTTTAACTGAATATATAGATTGTTTTATATATATATTCAGTTAAGAGTAAAATAAAATTCATCTTTCAGCCGAAAGTGCTTAGAAGACATTTGGACAATTTTTACATAATTTATGTCCTGAAAAGAATAAATTAAATGAACTCATGAGAAATTATATATAAAAATTAACCACTGCACCTTGTCAGTCATTTTCAACAAAATTTGTGTATATATATATATATATATATGTATGTGTGTGTATATAAAAACTATATATTTTACTATTGGTTCAGATCAGAATAGTTAGTTTTTTCCTCTATTATACCTGTCAACATTTTTTTTTTCCAACCCAAATGTTATTGAGCAATGGGCTCATGTTTCTGGGCTATTTTTTCATGCTAAATCTGAAAATCAAGCCCATTCTGTCCCATCACATCATGTTTTCTCAGTACAGATAATTTCTATTTTGCTTAAAATAGGCCAAAATGCCTAATTCACAGGGATATGTCACAACTTATATATACAAGTGACATATTTGAAACATTTTGTTTCATGTTAATATGATTTATATCATTCAAGAAAAAGTATACAAATGACTCTCAAAATGAATTCTAAGCTATTTCAGTTCAAAAAAGCTGACCTGAAATTGCTTGATTTTTATGAGAAACCTCATTGGAAAATGTTTTTATGCCCTCAATGTTCTTAATTTGTTAAAACTTTTGATTTTTGTTTCTTCTCTACTTTTCATAGAAACTCTTTAGAAGTCATTCAAGAACAGTGACTTTAGTTTTTATTACCAGTTTTCACTTTAAGCCTGAAATTGTCATAAGATTTAATCATATTACTAGAATTTACAGAGGTCTGGTATTGTCATGCAGTTTCTGTATAACATACATAGGAATATTGATAAATGAGGGTTGTTAGGCAAGTGTATTTGAGACCAGCAAAATTCGAATTTTCTTTATCAGCACTTAAAACAGCTATCAAACACCAGATAGTCATAGTCAACTAGGCACTTTGCAGATGGGATGCTAACATGATGGCTGATTTCTGCTGGAGCATCAAAAGAGATCAACCTTTTCAAAAGCACCATAGAGCTTCCAAGAAGAGAAGATTTATACCTTTGGATAGACAAAAATGAATATATTTTTCATTCCTTTGTATCTGTTTTGATTCAAAAATTGATGACACATGTTTGCTTTAATTTAATTTTGTGTGAGATTTTTCTGAAAATTTATTCTGTACTGAAAATGATGAAAATGTATTCTTTGTTATTGGGATACTTTTTCTTATATGATAAGTTATTCTAACCTGAAAACATTTAAGGTTGGTTCTATTTGGCCCTGGCATATCACTGTTAAATAAGTATTTGGGCCTATTTTAAGAAAAAAAGAAATCTGTACTGATAAAACATGATGTAATGAGAAAAAGTGGACTTGATTTTCCGATTCAGTGTGAAAAAATAGCCCAGAAACATGTTCCAATGGGCACATGTTTCTGGGCTATTCAACATTTGGGTTGAAAACAAATGTTGACTGGTGTTATTTAACTTTCAAATATTTTTAACAGCAACAACAATAATAAAAAATATTCTCATATATTTGATGATAATTTTATACTTTTATTATTTACTTATTTATTGTTTGGTTTCTAAAGTAATAATAATAATATGGTACATTTGATGGCTAACTGTTTACTCTGACATCCAGTGTAAAATATATGTGCGTTTATGCATGTATGTTTTTATGTGCTTACCTCTGATACTCGCTCCTTGTGATGGAGGGGCTTTCATAGTCCAGTGACTCTGAGAGTAATGTCACTGGGAGTCCTCTTTGGGGCCAGGTTGAAGACAATGAACCAGACTAAGCATGACCAATCTCAAAGACTCCAATTGTGTAACAAGCAGATGATGATTACAATAGATCTTAACAGTTTATTCAGTGGATGAAGAGGGCTATGCATGATAGACATGCTACACTCAAAACTATAACAAAGTCAGCAGCAGATTGTTACAGTTTCATAGCTAGATTCTGCATGTTTCATTCCATATGTGCCACAGAAGATCATGAAATCAAATGTATGAGTCACTTTCTATCAAGTTGAGGTTCACCTTAAACAAATTCACGCCATTGGCATTTTCTTCTACTCAGATGGCAATTGAATCTGTCGGATTGGGAAATGTAGTTTTAACAAGAAGGATCAAGCTCTGGTGGATTAAAAAGAATGTCTGTGAAGAATATGATCACAGAATTGTGTTAAAAAGTCTTTGGAATACTACAGATCAACATATTGTCAGTATTACATCACTAAATAAATGATATTTGACTACAAATGAAGACATCTACATAGAATTTTGTGATTACTAACAGAAGGATATTGAGGATACCATGGACTGAACATGTGAGCAATGACAAAGTTTTAGAGAAAATGGAGACAAAAAAGGCAACCTATATCAGGAAGAGACAGTAGAGGTTTCTGGGACATATGAGGAAAGGGGGCTTTGAAAATGTGATACACACGGGACAGAGGAAAACAACACATAATATACTTAATGACCTTGAGTAAATGAAGAAATAACATAAAAACAAAATTTATTAAGAGCTACAAAGGACAGGAAGTTGTGGAGAACGATGATCGCCTACATCCTGAGGGGACAACATAAAGAGATTTTCACTGTGATTGTACTTAGTTTTACTCAGTTCAACATCTATTTAGCTGACTTGTCTTGATGTGACTGATGAGAGGGTCGGATAACAGAAGATGAGATTCTGGAAGTGTTGAAGAAGTTCCGAATGGACAATTCCCCCCATCCAAGGTTGATGACCTCCCTTAGGAAATGTACTTTAAAGTTATCACACATGTTTATCCCATTGATACTAATCTTCAACAACTGAATGAAGAAGAGGAGTATTTATCTAAGATAACACAGGAGTATTTCCTAACGCTTCATCAATTGGTGAAGTTGCCATTTGTTTAATTATTAATTTTAGTTCCTTAACAGTGTTAAAAAACATTACTTATTGTGGAATGGGACTAATATTTTGGTCAATATATTAGCACACCGATTATAGGCTGTACTGGATCGTCTGATAGCCCCTAAACAAACGTGCACTGTGTAGGTGTACGGTTATCCAAGATAACCAGCAATTTGGTGCATATAATCCAAAGGAAATGTAACAAACTAGGCTGATCAATTTAGATCAATCCAAGACAGTCGACAGAGTTGACCATCGTTTCCTGGAGACTGTCTCTTGTTCACAGACGTCTTTAAGCCGTTCACTCCTGAATATACTGACTTTATGCAAATCCAGTGCCGTGGTGGAGCTGAATGCAGTAGCTTCGAAGCTTTTCTAGATCTGTTTTGAGATAGTTTTGTACCGGGAGGAAAGTAAAGGGGTATTTATCCGCATGCCCGGATCAAACAGGACGTGGCATAAGACCAAGTGTTTTGGGGTTTAAAAACTTTTTGATATGAGGTGTATGGACGTTTTATAGTGAATGTTTATGGGCTCCTGAAATATTTGTCCTGCAAACAATATTGGCGGACTCATGTGGGTCCGGGTAAAAATAAGTAAACAAAATATAGAATTTAAAACAAATGCAAATGACAATGCCTGTCTATATTTCTGAGATGAGGTATTATGTACATTATTTACATTATTCGGACTATTGTCCTCACCTTTGTCGCCATATTTATTACAACGTTTCGGCCGTTGTACGTTCCGGCCTTCTTCAGGTGGTTGGAATGCTAGGCCACAAAAATCTCCTGAGCCGACCAAGCATAGAAATAAATACAATATGGGAACCAGTAATAAGGAGTGCCCGAGGAAAGCAATGATAACAACAAAGTTGCAATATGAGCTCTGGTAAAAACATGAAATGATAGCAGCAAAATTGCAATATGAGCACTGGCAAAAATGGTTGCTGAAGACATTAGGTTTATAATACCCAGAAATTCATACCCAGATGTCCTTGTAGAATCAGATTCCTACATTTTTTTTAAATCTTAAATTTTGTGCAAGTTAAATAGAGGCTCCCAATCAAATATAACAACTGATGCATTTTGATTGGTTGTAAAAATATTAATTATGTGTCGTCAACTACGTCCGAAGGTACCGACCCAAATTTTGACCTCTAGTTGACGCCATAAACATGTTCACGAGCCTCCCCACGTGACCAAGAGAACTAATAAAAACGAAACTTCGACGCGACTTGGTCAGTGGGCACTTAAAATATTGAACCAATTTACTTGACTTCATTGGAAATCAATACAGCAAAGGAGCCGAACTTTATCTTCAATACAACAACAAACCTTGTCAATCATTTCCAGGCTTAACACTCACTCCCACAAAATATTCTATTCCACAAGAAGAATCTCTGGTTAATGACCGATAACTCTATATTATAGCATCATAACAATCAGTGAGTCAAGAACAATACTTTTTTCTATTTAATACAAAAACAAAAACAACTGTTTAATTTTCCTATAAAAACAAATATAGCTAACTACACCTTCTCATTTTCACGCATACAGTACACTACAGTAACTCAAATTCTTTCAGTAACACACACCAAAGAACTCTATTGTGTTTATCAACTTTTGCACTATATATTATGTATTTGTTGTGTTTATAAAAAATATTTATTGTTGAACAAATTCATAATTTCTTCTACTTAATTATTTCTCTTGTTGTTGTCTTTGTTACATTTGATATTGTAAAAATTGTAGAGGGTCAGTTTTTATTTCTATTTATAACCAATACAAATTGGCTGACCCACTATATCCTCAAGGACACATGGCACAGTGGATAAAGGCGTTGGTTAGACCCAGTAACTCACAAAGAGTGTGAGTTCAATACCCGGTTAAAGCAGTGGAGAACTTTCAGAGGAAAAATTAATAGAAGTTAGTTAACTGATAACTGACATCCATCAAACATGGCACGGGTTCCAACCACCTGAAGAAGCGTACAACGGCCGAAACGTTATAATAAATATGGCGACAAGTTCAAATAATGTAAATGACAATGCACGTTATTAACTAAAGGAATTACAATCATGTATACACAATTGAAATCAAAGGAAACGAAAATTAACTATAAGAATGTGTGTGTGTGTGTGTGAAATAAGCGTGTGTGAAACAAGCGTGTGTGATACACGTGCGTATGAACAAGAGTTCAGAAAACCAAGGAAGCGAACGCCCCCTAGCGGCGACAGCAGCGTTCTTTAACTACGTTCTACTACATCTGGAAGTAAGATGATAAGAGAAAGAGAGGGAATATGTTTTCTTTTTTTTTTTTATAGACAATGAGCACCACCGTTTTTGGCAAAGACAAATTGGGTAACCTACACAGATCCAGAGTTCAAAAATAGTTCCCTAGACACTTCCTCTTTTGGCAATCCCTGAGGGAAAATCATTACCCGGAAAGACGGGACACTGAAACTGAATTTAATAAAGTTAATGAATGTGTACCTCTCGGACCAAAAGGCCGAGATGAAAGCATTTACGAATATGAGCCTTTAACTTGGAATAAAATTATTTCACACCATTTCTCCATAAAGTGAATCTGACTTTTAGGTGAGTGTAACATGAAATATTTCTGAATAGATACATTTTTAAAACGCTTATCGTGTTTGTATTTTCAGTGAAACGAATTGAAAAGATTTATGCTTCATCTACTGAAAAACATTGGAAA
Source organism: Acanthosepion lycidas (assembly GCA_963932145.1). Taxonomy (NCBI): domain Eukaryota; kingdom Metazoa; phylum Mollusca; class Cephalopoda; order Sepiida; family Sepiidae; genus Acanthosepion; species Acanthosepion lycidas. The sequence goes on along the minus strand of OZ010578.1, from coordinate 53,092,986 downwards.
AACAGAAGATTCAAAAATAAAATACAATTCCACTGCTCAGCCACCAATCGTCAATATTGGCCCCGATTGGGTAATGAGAAATTTCACAAATTTCAAAATATTAACTAGAATTTATAGGATACAAATCCTATATCATTCCAACAAATGATTCAAAAACACAAAGTAGATTTGCACACCTGCAAAATCGGATCAAAACGACTAAATACAGATTTCGCAATAAGTGTGAAATTAATTTTCTGACCAATGAAAGGAGGCGATTTGCTAAACAAAAAAAAAAAAAAGATAACGAGCCAGTGTGAAAAAAAAGTCAACAATAAATAAGTCAGTCGCCAGTCAGAGAAGGGCGCAGAGATCACCGAAGACTGACAGTAAATTTCATCACTGACTCAACCCGACACTAAGAGCCGAAAGTGGATTAGGAAAGGAAAACAACAACAACAACAACAAATTTACAACTGACTCCAAAACAATTCATAAGTACATTTTCCTTTTATCTTTTATTCCTCATCTACACTCTCTTTTTCAACTTAAATTGATCGCCCCTTTTTCCTTTAAAACAAAAGAAACAGACATTACTCTGCTACTCTATTGAAAGCCAGCGAACACAGACATTTTTTGTCAAAATCACATTTTGCTTAAACTTAAAACATTAATCCTTTTTACCCTATTCACAAGATAATAAATATACAATGTTCTATTTTCTACAAACGTTCCTTATCGTGTTGTTTCTTCTTGAAATTTGCGTTGTATTTTGTGGGCAGGGTATCCCGTATTAAATTCTCCTTTAATCCGGGTACGCTGAACCCCACAAATTTTTTGTAACAAGCTGACGCATGTTGAAACCCCCGTAATATTTAGTATTGTTGAAATTATTGCTAACATTTTTGTAGAGATTTACAAACTCCACGTTTCGTCCAATTTCGCAAACCAATCGATGAAATTTGAATAAAGCTGATTTGTTTGGAAAAAATACTTGACAAAAACCCTACTTCGAGGTTTAATAATTTCTTTAATTTAATCTAATTTTATCGGACTTCATGCTAAAAACAATATTTTTTAAAGAAAATTTATTTTTTCATCTTTTAACAGCGAAGAATAAATTCTTAGGATTTCTTACTCTTGACCATACATCATACAACTAGCCATGCGTAATTATTTCCTTCTGGAGAAAAAAAAAAATCCAACTTTTTAAAGTGTTTGCCTTGTGATTTGTTTATAGTTCTTACAAATACAGGGCGAGCTGGAAACTGGATTCTTGTATATATAAAAACTTAAGTAAATATATGCAAAAAAAAAAAAAAAAAATTAAATAAGTGTTATTTTAATCATTAAATTGTTTTTAAAATAGTGAGAGTATTTTGTATGTTAAATAATAAAATTTAATTTTTCCAAAAAGATTAATGAAAATTTATTGTACTAAGTACCCTAGTAAAACCAACTGTACTTTGTACCCCCTTACCTGTTTGCATTTCTCCCCTAAATTTGGTTTCGATTGGTCAATGTATGGCTATTTTAGAGGGTGTGACGGATCGACAGACTAACAGAACTCACAGAATTATATATATAGATTTTCTATAAAGTTTTTCAGTTTCGCTATAATTAAAAAAAAAAAAAAGTCTAATCCTTCGGCCAGTCAGCTCGAGATGTCACTTGAGGTTTTAGTATCATTCACTCGTGTCATTCGTGCAACAGTCATTCATTTTTCAGCAAAGTATCCCTGGGGAAGGCATGAATCCTCTACTTAGTCCCCTAGCTATGGGTAAATAGCAGGACAGACCGGATTCTATAGCCTTAGATGGCAAATGGTCTACCGCAGAAAGAAATGGCAACCTATTGCGGGGAAAAATCTGCCTCGTCAGTCATGTATAGAAAGATACATGATCGCCTAAGCGTGTATAACGCATAGCACATAGCTGACTGAAATGGAAGAACGTCTCTCCCTCTCCACCCTGACTTTGACCTTCAGCTGGTGCCAAAAGAACGCAAACAGTTGATGGGAAGGGAAAGGCCATGCCCCGCGAACTTCATCCAACCGCATCGTCCATACCACCATTCGCATCACGGCTAGCAAGCTCAGAAATACATAGTGCTTCCTCCTGTCTGAGAACGAGCTCATGTTACTACAAACGGTACTGGCATCCAGGACAAAGAATTTTCCATGCAGCATGCAAACCATGTAGCCTTCAATAAACTTACACAGCAGGCGTACGACCAAGCAGCGAAAGAAGGCGTGCTCAATTGACTCCTCAATTTCACCGCATCGGACGCACTCTGGCGAATCAACCATTCACGATGCGAAAGACCTTTTGCCGGCCCAAAAGGCATTTCGAATCATCAGTCAGGTGAATGATGTCCCATCATCAGTAAGGTATCTCAACCCGGGCGTTCAAGGCCATAATAAGTGAAACTCCCTTCTCGTCACTGTTCAAGGAGCATTCGTTTCGGTGCGAACGACGGACTTTCGCCTCAGGCGAGTGCATGCTTCTCAAAGATGTGTCTCGACGGGTTTCTATGTCCAGCATGTCAAGACTACTCCCGGACGGGTGGGGTAGCAGACCTCGCGACGCGTCATATGAGCTTTGTAGTCCCAGAGAAGAAGAAACAAAGCTTTCACTAGATCATCTAGGTAGGCGTCTGAGAGTGGCAGAACTGAAAGGATGAGTGGGTAGATGTACGTAACGCACACCTAGGCCCTCCCCTTCGTAGCCATAGATTAACTGCGGCTATGACCTTCTCCAGAACTTCCAACCGATTTTTCTCCAGTTAGAGGTCGGGAACGAACCAAACGCCAAGTATCTTGTAAAGCCCGTCCGTCCAACAGAAGGGGCACTGCTCGATACAAGCGTTGAAACTTCATCGGCATAAGCGTTATACCTGGTCGAGGTGGTGGCACCAGGTAGAGTAATCCGGCTAAGGACCGGATTCGCCCTCAACCTGCACAGAAAAGGCTCCAGTGCAAGCACATAGAGCAAAGACGAGAGGAGACAGCCCTGGCGAATGGATCTGGTCAAGATGAAGGGCTTCGATCTTACCACCAAAGCATTGGGGCTCGCATACAAAAGGTGAATCCAGGAACGAAAGTACGGCTTGAAACCGGCCATAGACAAGACAGAATTCAAGAAACGATGGTTCATCCTATCAAAAGCCTTGGACTGATCCAAGTTGATCAGCGCGGTTTCTTCGTCAACTTTTTCTATGATTGTGCTCACCAAATGAAGGTTATCTTGAATCGTCCCACCCTTTACAACACAAGTCTGTTCAGGGGATATGACACAATTGAGCACAACATGCAAACGATTTGCCACGACCTTGGCCAAAATCTTTAACTCTGCATTAAGCATCGTTAAAGGCCGAAAATTACTAATCCCATTCCCTCAGATTTGCTCTTGCGTAGAAGCTTCACCATACCCTTGGTAAAACATTCCATCCAGTGATTGAATAGAATTTCCAGCAAGGGGACACACATGGGCGACAGCCTCCAGTATACTTTGTAGGGTAAACCATCGATGCCCGGAGTCGTATCCTTCCCGATCTTTTTCAACGCTTCCCACATTTCCTCCTCTGTTATGCAACCCTCTCAACCAGTCGCCTCGAGACGAGGAAAGTCGGCCAAATAGTTGACGAACAGTTGAATTCAGACCAGGCTCCTTGGTGAAAAACTTCTGGAAGTAATCACAAAAATCCCCGCATATGCCCTCGTCCGTCGTTAGGTTTCTCCCATTCGGTGACGTGACACATGCAATATGCTTATCCTAAGAGTTTTACGTCGAACTCTCGTAACTAGAACCAGGTCGATTTTGGGCCGCCCCTCTGTGTCTAAATCCACTCTACCCGCTTCGGATGTTCATTTCGTAATTTATCAACCAGATCAAAAAAGGAATAACTTGGACTGACTACATTACAACCACCATTAAAGACTTAAAGAGTATAATTTTTAAAAATGTTTTAAAAATCCTAAAAAAAAAAAAAAATGTAATTCATAACTTTATAATTTTTTATTCATTATAATTGAAGCAATATTTTTTTTTATTTAAGAATATGCTTTTTTTTTTTTTTGGATTAGCAGAATAATAGTTCCAGTATATTTATTGAAACAAAACAAGTTCAGTTGACCATTGATGACAATTCCAGAACAACGTAACTATAAAAAAATAAAATAAACAATTTTTTTCTATCTTCTGCCAGCCGTAATGATGGAGAAAGCATTACCTCGAACCATCGCCAGTGAGACACGCTGCAAGAGCCACTCCGTTTCGCGAGGCTCGTCCCTTAATCGAGACGCAGTCGCGCCAATCCTCTGAAGGAGCGCCATCGAACGAGGTCCAATAATCCCTGAAGTCTCCACTGCCACAAGAGTAAAAAAAAAAAAAAAAATCTATCAGCAAGAGAAGAATATTTAACTATTTATTTTCCATCTCTGCATCCCGGGCGACGGATCCCGGATCAACCGCGGACCTGATCAAATTACCGGCCGAAAATGTATCCGCAATGGTCGCATCCCAAATCAACGACTTACCTATTTTAAAAGGGAAAATGGTAATGCCGCTTTCCATAATTAATATGTTTTTCATTAAATCACTGTTGTTGTGTTAATGTGAATTTTTTGTAGTGATTTTCTAAGCGTAGCTTAGATGTGGCACAAGGCCGAAAATATGGGACACCCAATGAAAATCGAACTCACGACTCAGTCATTGTTCTGCAAGACAAGCACGCTAACATTACAACACGTTGAGGTGTTCAATGTGAATTTTTTGTGCATGTTGGGGGCAATACATGAGGTAATTTTCTTATTGAAGTTGTCGCAATTGTATAAATTAAAAAAAAAAAAAGATTTAGTGCATTTTGTCATTCTCATCCAACTTTTCACTCTCTCTCTCTCTCTCTCTCTCACACACATACACACACACACACACACACACACACACACACACACACACGCACACACCAACCAACCAACCAACCAACCAACCAACACATTTCTTTTATTGAGAATTCTCGAGTACACAAGCAAGTATACGTAGATTAGTTAATAATTTTTTAATTAGTTACTTATGAATTAATGTTTAATTAAAATAAAAATGGGTCATCTATTTCAAATTCGATTATCCACTAATTTTGTTGAAAAATAAAATAAAAAATGTCGGATTTAAAAATAAATACAATGACTAATTAATTAAATTAATAATTCTTTATTAAAATAAAAAGGAAATGGGAGTTGGCGATGACAACAACCAGTTGTTACGACTAGAGATATATCACTATTTATCAAAATATTCTGCGGTTATGTAATTTTAAAAAATAAATAAACTAAAAAGTTTAATGAATAAAAAACTTATGCTTTGGTGGTGTGTAATTGGTTTTTTTTTTACACTTACTAGTAAGTTAGTTACTACAGGATTTTTTCTTGTTTTATTTTTGACTTAAAATTTTTAAGTAAAATTTCAGTTCTCCCAAAGTTAAGTTTCAACAACTAATTCTCTACTATACATATACTTTTGATAAAGAAATAAAAATCATGTTGACGTTTTAGGTACCTCCACGAAAATGTAAAATAAACAGAGATAGCATGATGAAAAAGACGCCGAACTTGACGAAAACAAGTTTTCATCGTCTAATGTTCATTATTATCAAAGAGGAAAGAAAGATCAAAGTATTTTTGGGGTATTTTTTTTACATTTTTTAATCGTTCCTAGCACGTCCGAAATTTTCGTTAAAATTAACAATCTTGTTTTTTTGTCAAAAAAAAAAGGGACAGATAATCAATCATTTTCAATCATTTGATAAAAAAGATGAAAATCTGACTTTGATTCTTTTAAGTTTTAAAAATCAATTATCATTTTTTCAAAACTGATTTTAATAAAATCAGAAATTAATGTTTATTTAAAATATTTTGAACCAAGCTTAACTTAGCTTCTGCGCCGAAAAAATGTAATTTGAAAATAAAACAAAGCAGGTCATAACCTTTCGCATCTTTGACAGATATGATTCATGACGTTTAGATAACTTACGGGAGGATAATTCTTTCTACGGATGGAAGGAAGTGAAATTATTTAGATTTAAATGAACAAATTATTTACCTCGTTACTTTTAAGGAAAACTTTCAGCGCTCTAATTTTTCATTTTTTTTTTTTTTTTTGTACTTAGCTTTCATCTTTACGTTTACGATTCTTTATGGAAAATATAAAGAAATTAAAAAATAAGACTGTTAAGAGTGAGATTAAATTTCATAAGAAAAAGGTATCTAATTAATTTATAGGTACCTTTCTTATGAAATTTTATCAGAAGTGTACATAAAATACTATAATTTTATGTACATTTATTACATTTTACTGTGTTATTTGTATTTCCATTCATTTTATTATTAATTTTGATATTTCATTTATGGAAAAATATCATAACTGAGATTAATATAAAAATAAGATCATATGAATTAAAGTTTAGCAGTAGTTAAATTTCATAAGATGATACTGATACTTATAGGTACCCTTCTCAGTTGAAATGGAAAAATCAAATTAACTTCTCCATATGTGTTTTGCAAAAGTAAAGGCCTTAACAGCGGAGAACAATGCTGAACTCAACTAATGCAACTAAATTGTATTCTGGTTGGTCTTCCATACTTTATAATTACTGCCCGATTATAAGCACAAAAATTACATTTTCTAATTACCATGGCTAATCTGATTGGTTCAAACGATACAATTTTCAAAGCGCTAGACAATGACGATCTCATCTGGACACTTTGAAAGGTTAATGTTGCTTTTAATGTTATAATATTTTTAAAAACTTAATGTAAAAATCTATTATAAAAGAAATAACAAATAATTGTATTAAAAATACAATTTTCATTGAAAAAATTTTTTGCTTTCAGAAAATATTGTCCATATTCATAAAAACAACTAAAAACAAATAAAAGCATTTGAAATTAAATAATATATTTGTTTTATTGAGTTTTGTATATTACAATCAGAGCTGATTTTCAGGTACTTTGGCTCCAATTAAAAAAAAAAACAAAAAAACATGATTTGCATTCTTCAAAGCCTTGTGCTTTTATTGTAATCACTAAGCCCTGCGCGCTCGAATTTCTAGAGTTTTTCATAAAATTAGTTATGGGGGTGTTAATAAATATATAAAAAAATATTTCTGCCATGACTTTAATAAAAAAAAACATATTTATAATAATTTCGATCATCTGTGAATAGTTTCTGAAAGTTTCATTAACATCTGACAATTATTTTTATTTTTGCAAGATTTTCCAAATTAATGTGTGTAATACCAAAAAAAAAACGTGCTAAAATTATCTATGTTATTTACTAGCCCATGTTGGTACAAAGAGAAACAAGGTTTTTTTAATCAAAATTTAGAATGTTCTAAAAAGAAGCAAAAATTTAAAAAAATAATTAAAAAAAACTTTGGTCTTTTCTCTTCATAAAAACATTAGCATTTAGACGATAAAATTTTGTTTTCATAAAGTTTGGCGTCTTTTTCATCAGACTATGCTCTTTTTTTTAGCGATTTCGTGGAGGTAGCAGACGAATTTCGCGGAAAGCCAGGATTTTTTTTTTAAATTTAAGGCTTAAATTAAGCAAATACGAAACTGGCGGCCCTGAAAAAAATAATAATAACCAGCTCTGTATTTAAAAGCGTTTTTACGTGAAAGTTACTGCATTTAACAGCGTTTGTACGTGAAAGTCATGTTTCTTGCAAAAACTGCAAGTTCATCGAAAAAAGATTTTCGTCTTTGATTGTAGGGTAAAAAAAAGAAAAGATTAATCCCAAACCCTACGAAATTAAATGGCTACGGCTGTCGTACTTGGCGGAGGGGTCAGCGGACTGGCAGCGGCTTATTATCTTCAGCGACAAGTGTCCAGATTTTCTAAGGTTCCTCTTATTTTTATCCCTTTTTTTGATTCAAAATGAATGAAGCAAAAGAAAATTTGGTGAGAAAGCGTTGAAGTAAGCTTAAAAAAAAAACAATTAAAAATCATAAACAATTTAAAAGTTTGATTTTTACTTCATATAACTAAGTGTCCATAAAGAAGAAACTTTTCTACTTTCTCTCTCTCACCCAATACAAGTACAGTACACACACAGTGTCCTTTTCAAGCAAGATAGACGATGATGGCTCGCCACAGCTTTCTATGCTTTGTTTCTTTCTTTTTTATGACTCCTTTGTCGATTCATCGCCACAAAAAAAGGTATCTTCCATTTTAGTGTCTGAAACGTTTTTTTTTGTTTTTTTTTTTATATTTCACTTCACTTATACAATTTTCCTTACTTTTTTCAGTTAGTTATGTATGTGCCATGCGTGATACACGTTTAGGCGATCATGTATCTTTCAATACATGACTGACTAGGCAGATTTTTTTTCCCTCAGTAGATTGCCATTTCTTTCTGCGATAGACCAATTGCCATCCAAGGCTATAGAACCCACTCTGTCCTGCTATTTATTTACCCATAGCTGTGGGGGTGGGGAGGAAGAGGATTTACCTTTTTCCCAAGGGTATTAGCATGTAAGTGAATGTAATGGATTTGATTGGAATTCAAATTCGGCTCTCCAATTCCTCAATCCGAGCTGCTATCCATGATTACTCCATAAAAATTTAAAACCTAGCCTCATATTATGAGGAGACATTTGTGGTGTATGTGGTGGTATGGAGGATTGCTGAAATCAGAGTATTGATTGGTTAGTGGAAGTTGGTTGGACTGAGAACTTTTTACAACTGCCTCGTATAACCACTGCTCTGGGTTTTTAATGTGCAAAAAAACATTTCATGATAATTTCAATAATGAAAAGAATTATTGGTACTATTGTACAAAAATGGACCTGCATGTGCATGTTAATACTTATAATCCTTAATTATTAAACTTTACAATTTTTGGATTAAAAAATAAGAAATATTTAAAATAACTAAAGGAAAGTGAGAAGAAAGGACTAAACTTCTAGTGTAAGAAGCCAGAATGTATAATTTTCAGCAAAAGGAACATGTGAACTATTGGAGACACCAAAATCAAGCAAGTATGAAAATTTAAATATCTAGGAAGTTTTTTTTAACAGAGAACGGAAAATGTGACACTGAAACCTGATGGTGCATTAAAATAGAAAAAATGCCTTCCAAGAGCTAAGCAAAGTATTAAGAAATAAGAAATTTATGTTAGAAACAAAGAAAGGTGTATTGAACTGTTATGTAATATCACTTCTATATTCCAGTGAATGCTGGATAATCTCCTCACAGATGAAGAGCCTTGAGGCAACAGAAATGTGGTCCTACAGAAGAATACTGAGAATGATCCTGATACACCTGTGGTAGTTCTTTTATGTGCCGTGTCCCTTCAGGACATTGGTGATCATGACTCTCCACAATTTCCTGTCCCTTGTAGCTCTTAATATCTTTTGTCTTTTTGCCATCTCTCCCATACTCTGCTCCTTCATCCATTCACTCAAGCTCACCAGGTAGGTTGAGCATTGCTTTCCTCTGTCTCTTTTACCTTCAATCTGTCCTGTGAGTATCAAATTTTCCAAGCCCCCCCCTCCTCATTATGTGTCCCAGAAGCCTCAACTGTTTCTTCCTAATGTTAAGTATAAGTTTCCTTTTTGTTGCCATTGTCTCTAGAATTTTGTCATTGCTCACATGTTCAAGCCTGTGGTAGTACATAAAGTGATTTATCAATTTTGTAGGAAGTGAGTTTCCCGAGAACTGTAGTTCGCTAATATAAATGGTTTCCTTCTTTGTTCTTGTTATAATAGATTATTATTTTGTACAGCAAGTAACCAAAAGATACCAAAATTTTTGTTTATAATAAACATTTAAAAAATAATGTTTGTTATGCATTTACAGGCTGTATAACACCTTCAATTGAGTTGTAGATTCCCACCTTTGAGTTAGGCTATTGATATGTATATTGTAATATTATTCATGGAACAGGTGCACAGATTACACTGATTCTAAGAACACTTTGATTTTAGGGAAATGTGCTGATTAATGCGTAAATAATCTTATCGTTATTCTTAGATATTCTGTTGTAACAAAAGAAACCAAATATTTTCTAGAAGGTCCTATTAACTAAACATTTTTTGCATTTTCTCATATAATTGAAATTGCATAAACTGTGCTGACACTAACAGTTGCGCAAGCCTGTCTGGCCACTAAAATATACTAAATTCTGAGCTGGATACTGAATGATGCAAAAATTTAAACATTCAACGATACAAATATGTTAGTTTTCAATACTCAAACATGAAAACATTTTCTTTCAACATTAAAAGCTGGGTAGTCTGGGTATTAAAAGATGCTAAATCTAAACATGGGCTTAAACATCCGGCAGTATCCAAACGTTGGGATTGAGCATCGTTGGGAGTCTGGACATTAGAATTTACCATATTTTAGTGCCTGTGCAACTCACTCCACCAGTTGCTTTGTTAGCCTTATTGATAATATTCCACAAAAAACAGCATTTGCACATGGGCAAAGCAACCGAATCAGCAGAAGGGTTTTGATGACTTCATCCACCCAGTCTCTCACTGGTTTGATCAGCCAAATTTGTGACTTCAATACACAAGGCAGAATAGTGGATAAGATAAAAAAAAATAATCTTTATTTACAGAATTTTGGCAAAGATACAGGACAGCTGGTTTATCTCAATTGTCATATATTTTAGGGGTGAGGTGTGGATGTTCCTTCTTTCACCTGAGCCAACTCGTCAAAACCTTGTCATGAGTTCAAACCCAGACAATACCAAGTGCTAATTTAATTTATTATATGCATTTCATCACTCCAGCAGCCCACAAGAAAAACTAAACTAGGGTACCTTTGGTATGCTAATAAAATCCATATTATCTAGTTAGGCTATTTAGGCTTTTCACATCAACTTCTCAAGTTCATTCCCATTCCAACTGGCACCAGGCATAGAGATTCACTCACTTGAAAAATAAACCCTGTCACATGTCACCCTCAACTTGTACTTTACTCTACATGCCAAATTACAACACAGGAATTATTCCAAATTGAAGCAGCCATAAATAAAGTTGCCTCCTTGTGCCTTTTCTACAAATACTTTCACTTACTGATAAAATCTATACCAATATATACCTACTATTATAGGTCAAGAATGTGTGGTTGGTGTAATGGATAGTGGCTCGAAATGAGAAATCTGAGAGCTGAGTTCAAATTCCTGTCAGGCTTGTTACATTCACTTACACACAAATACCCTTGCAAATGGTATGAATCAACTTTTCCCACCAGATATGGGCTAAATAGCAGGACTTGTATCTAGAAAAATCCTGAATAAAATATTCACTTGCAAAAATATAATTAAAAATTATTCCTACAATCCAAAATGTTTTAGCTTAAAATAACCCACAATGAGTTGATAAGCCATAAAACCCTCCAAAAAACAAAAGAAATATCAAACGGGTAATGGTTAATAAGCTAGTTTCACAGATCATTATAGTGAGTTTAGCTCTCACTAGGCGTCTTCTACTTGTGGCTTTGTGCTCTTCTAACTTGAATATTAGTAATGTATCAGTGATGATCCACTAATTGTAATCCATGTGTGTTGGCCTGTATATTTTTAAAAGAAATTGTTACTTTCTCAATAGAAATAATTCTTGACCTTGGACTCTTTTCCAGTAAATAATAATGAAACTTGATTATATTCTGGATATTATTTAAGTCAGTCCTATTGACCTATGTGATCAGTTAAAGATCCAACTTGATAAGTCCTGGTACATATTCTTTATCTGCAGTAATGTTTATTTATTTTTAAAAAAAATTCTAATGTTGTTTTTTTTTTTTATTTTGAACTCTTCAGATTATTTTATTGGAGGCTAGTCACAGACTTGGAGGCTGGGTGAGTACAACCCGTTTCCCAGATGGTGCCATCTATGAACATGGACCCCATTCCTTGCGTGCTACTGGCAAACCCGGTCAACACACTCTTACACTTGTAAGTTTCATTCACCTTTTGAAATCTTCTTTGCTTATTACACTAAAAAAATAACTTCAGTGATAATTTCTTCAATCTTACAGCATTTCTGTAAATTAGATAATCATGGGAATAGTTAGAGAAGACCAATAGTCTATACCCTTAAGTAAACATCATCATAATATGTTTTATAATATAAAACACGTGATTTTATGTATTTATTGGTCGTACATCATTATCTCCCTTGTTTGAGATATTCTCTTGTTGGAGGCATTATTCAATGTCAGTAATCAAAACATGCCTTGTATCGATAACATAACAGAATAACTCATTATTATGTAGGGGTGACCAGGCTACATTGTATTTTCTTCCTTTTTTTATTAGTTTTTTTTTGGATATTTTTATTTTTAATGATTTAAAATGCAAAATTCTTTCTTAGATTCAGCAATAGTATAGATAAAAACTGCAGATTAGTGATCCAGAAAATATGACCAATGCAATTGCAAAATTGACTAAGAAAATATATTCTGGGTATTCTTAGGGTAGTAGACTAAATTGCATAAATTACGAGTTCTTGTCACCGACCTAATATTAAAGGTAAATAAAGGATTCTTATTTACCATCAGATATTGCTGGTGCTCCTGTCATATATTTAGAGATCCTTGATAAAATCCAAAGAAGAATCAGCAATATTATTGGTCCTGATCTGGCATCTTGGCTTCAGTCACTTTCCCATCACAGTAAAATTGCTTCCCTGTGCTTTTTCTGCAAATACTTTCATGGAAATTGTTGAGAGGAGCTCTTCAATATGGTACCTAGACTATTTGAATTTAAGTGCAGTACTAGACTGGCGATGAGGTCTCATCAATTTACAGTTGAGTTGGTTAGATGTAGCCGTAAGTTCTATGCTAACAGTTCCTTTTCTCACACTTCTTGCTTGTAGAAACTCCCTTCTGGCTCCATACTTTCCAGCTAACTTTAACCATCAAAAATTTAAATGCAATGTCAGTCGCTGTCTACTGTCCTCCTAATTACTCCTCTTTTGTTCTTGCTCAATAGTAATGTTTCTGTTTTTTAATTCTGCCACACTCAGTAACCCCTTGTCTTAGTGGTTTTACTGCCTTGCTTGGGGGGGACCTTGTTTAAAAAAGACTATATAATTCATGCTAACAAGAATTTTATCCTATACACACACACACACGCACACTACTGATATCTGTCATTTTTGACTTACAAGAGTACAACAATTCAGTTGTTAGAACCAAACAGCCAGACGAGTTGCATGTATGATTTGATTATAGTGATGAAAGCTTGTGCAGAACCAACCACACTTTTTGAAAGAGCTGAATACAGAGAACTGCCTGCACATAGTGTGCCACAAGGTCCTCAAATGACCCTCCTCAGGTTTTGAACTCCATATATATATATATATATATACAAGGTCATCCCATAAGTTCTGTTCGAATTTTAACTTTTTGTTAAAATGAACGAAATTTAACGAGTATTTTATAATGTCTAATGGAGCTGAACATTATTTTTTTATGTTCAAATGCATTTAAACTGATCAAATTTTATTTCAGAGAACAATAAAATTAAATTTTGTTTGATTAAAACCCTACTAACATGGAAGTACCCAAGAATCATTTTAGGCACATAATTTCTTTATGAGTTCAAGAAAGGAAACTCAGCAGCTGAAGTGGCTAGAAACATTCACTCAGTTTATGGAGAGGAATGTGTGAATGAAAGAACTTGCAGAAGATGGTTTGCAAAATTCAGAGGTGGAGATTTCGCCCTTGAAGATGAAGATCGAACCGGACATCCAGTTGAGTTTGATGAAAAGCTTCTTGAAGTAGCCCTTGAAGAAAATCCTGCTTTATCAGTTGAGGAATTGGCAGTGGTTCTCAGTTCAAACCATACAACTGTTCATCGTCATCTTCAACAACTTGGAAAAGTTCCTAAACTTGGAAAATGGGTGCCTCATGAATTGTCTGAAAACAACCTCAAATCCCGAGTTGACATCTGCTCTTCTCTCCATTCTCACCAACCTGTTTCACCTTTTTTGGATAGAGTTGTGACAGGCGACGAAAAATGGATCTTTTATCGAAATGTTAAGCGTCGTAGACAGTGGCTTGGTAAAGGGGAAGGACCCCAGCAACAGCCAAGAAGGGAACTTCATGGGCAAAAGGTTCTTCTTTCAATCTGCCAAGGAATTATCCACTTTGAATTCTTACTGCCTAATGCAACAATTAATGCTCAAATATACTGTCAGCAATTAGAGCATTTGAACCAAGCTTTGAGGAAAAATGACCTGCTCTAGTGAATCAAAAAGAGGTGATGTTTCATCAGGACAGTGCACGACCCCACACAGCAAGAATCATGTCACGAAAGATCGAAGAACTTGGTTGGGAGAAAATTCCTCATCCACCTTATTCTCCCAATCTTGCTCCTTCAGACTACCATTTGTTTCGTAGCTTACAGAATCATTTGTAAGAAGCAGCTTTTGTAACACAGGAAGAGGTTAAAACTGACATTTGGGAGTTCTTCGAATCAAAGCCAAAAGAATTTTACAGTAATGGAATTAGTAAGCTTGTTAATAGATGGAAGGAAGTCGTAGATAATCAGGGAAAATACATTGTTGATTGAATCTGTAATTAAATGTAACATTTGGTCACTTGTTTTCTTTATTCAAAATTCAGAACTTATGGGATGACCTGATATATATATATATGACAGATAGATAAATCTCCTGGTCAAGCAAAGCCTGAATAGTGCTTTTGAACACAGATGTTTCCCAATTGTCAAAATATACATCTCTGCCCAGTCTCGAATCCGAATGTAAACAAAGACCATTTTTAGGAATGGATTTTTCATTTATTAATCCAACATATTTTAATTTATTGCTTAAAGGTTATTTTTAATGGATACCCATATTTGAGTAGATTCAGGCTATTTAGGCTTTGCTTGACCAGGAGGTTCTTTGTTGCCAAGAGGTCAAAAAGCATGTCTCTCACACACATACACATGAGGTGCTGAAAAATTCAGTCTGACAAAGAACAGATATTCTCCATCAAATTATGATGTTTAGTTATTTGTAAAGTGGGTTGGTTCAAGAGCTTTTCAACGCTTCCTCATATATATATATATATATATATATATATATATATATAACCATATTTGAGTAGATGCCGTGTTTATTTATTTCCATCTACAGCCCTGAATATTCAAGAAATCTTATTAGAAAAATATGATATATATATATATATATGCATATATATATATATATATATATATATTTTTTTTTTTTTTCTCAAAAAAAGAGGAGGTATTTTGCTTTTAAAATTAAATTAATCATTCATTTTCCAGTAATTTACAATCACCTGAGGAGAGGCATTGATATGCATTGAAACACAATAGCAATGGTGTAGCGGTTTTTAACGTTTGTTTTAATATCCTAAAATAAATAATATATATATATATATATATATATATATATATATTTAGCTGATTGGTGTTATATTCAGCACTTCAATTCTAGAGTTTCGTTCATGAACTTTTTATAATTGTTCAGTCCACTCTTCAGGAGGTTTCAACAACTGATTGCCGCTTTTCTCATTTTTTGTTATATATATAATAGTAGAAAAAAGCAATAAAAGAAAATGTTTATTCATATTTATGCTAGGAACTTAGTTCAGTCCCTGGTTTTGGAATTAAACAGATAAATTATATAAATGATATATTGTATCTAAAAAATGTATACAAATTAATAAACATTGAAATGTCTTTGTCGGTATTGCAGTAGGAAGAAATAATGAAAATGATTTCAACTCTAATAACATGGGATGGCAAGATATTCAAATATTAAGTATAATGGCCTCCAAAATATTAGGTTTTGATCAAGAATGCATCATGCAGAAAACTGGATTTGGATCCACATTTCAGTCAAGTCACTTAAATCTTTTGTATTTTGGGGATATATGTCTTATTTCCTTCATTATAAACTTTCTTAATAATCTCTAAAATTTGTTTTGACTTTTTTCTTTTCTTTTTTTTAGAAATACTTTTCATCATCTTATTTTCTCTTTTTGAGTGTGAAATCCTAATTTTGATTGTATGATTCTCTAGAAGAGGAAGTCACAGTTATGAAATTATAAGTAAAGTGACTGTATTTGTTATTACACATTTCTCTTTTTCTTTTAGTTGCATGAACTTGGTTTAGAATCTGAAATCCTTCCTGTGACCCAAACACACCATGGAGCCCAAAACCGATATATCTTTTACAAAAACCAACTTCACAGTCTGCCTACAAGTAAGCTTTTTATCATTATTTATTACTGTGTTTGTTTTTTTGTTTTTTCAGTTTTACCTGGTACTCTACAAATGAAAGAAGAATTTATTTTATGCAAAAAATATTTTTCAACATACTCTCTTTCTTTTTGACTGCTTAATATTTAATCCATGTTTCAGACTATGGACTTCTTAACCCTTGCTCACATGTAACTTCTCGCCATTCTTGAAGATATTTATTTCTGATCCATACTATGTAGAATGTAAAACAGCCTGTGCATTGTATGAAAAAGCAACAAAAAGGAAAGATGAATTAATTAATAAAGAAAATGTTTTGTTTCAGAGATTCAGATAACTTAAGACTTCTGCTACTTGATAGTAAATAAACAATATGGTATGAAGAAATTGGATTAGAAAGGATGCAGATAAAAGATTAGATTTGACTTTACCTAGCTGGTTAGTCTCTGTGGCCTAATCAACAAGGCATTGTCCATGTCAGATAGGCTCCCTACAATATATGTCAGTTCAAATCTCTAATAGACTACTACTTTATTTCTGATCCATGCCACTCTTACTTGACAGCTGTAAAATGTAAAGTACATGAACTTTGTGATAAAACAGCAATAAGTTAAAAGATGAACTAGTTAATAATTATTTACACTATTTATATTTGGACTATTATCCTCATCTTTTATCACAACATTTCAGCTGTTGCACCCTCCAGCCTTCCTCAGAGGTATATCAATCTGGGTAACCTACATGGAATATCTCCAGACATGAGCAGTGGAATGAGAACAGTCTACCTTCATAGATTAAATAAAGAGTTAAGTTTGGAATTCCCTGTAGGTTGTCCAAATTGATATACACCTAAGGAAGGCTGGAGAGCACAAAGAACGAAACGTGACAAAAACAACAAAGATGAGGACAATAGTCTGAACATAGTGTAAATAATGGTAACTCCTCATCCCAGAAATTCGGACAAAAATTAGTTAATAATTTTAAGGAAAATGCTTTATCCAAGAGATTCAAACATTCTTGATGATACTTTAAAACAATGTCAGCTTTGCTGATTTTGTGATTGTCTATGTCAGCAAAAACAAATGGATGATACTATTTTAGAGTAAATTCTTTATGGTATCTCTCTGACTATTTACTTTTCTAGTTTTGTCCTCTTATATCTTGATACATTTTTTTTTTTTTTAACTATTATTATAGATGTTACATAGCAAAATGAGAACCAAAACAACTCAAAAGGATTCATTTTATAGTTGAAAATTAGGCTTAGGCCTGCTACTGGTAACATGCAACCCAGTACAAGTTGCTGTATGGATGGGTGGTTAGTGTCTATAAAAAGCCCCTCCACTAGCTTTTCTGTTGGTGAGGAGGGTGGCATGTCACTCCACTGGATAGGAGCCAACAACCAACATATATTTATATATATATATATATATATATATATAGAAATGTATTTATAAGGTGTGCTATATTTATGGGATTAAGTGCTCAATATCAGAGATAGAGCGTATGTAAATATAAATATAAAAGTGAACATTGAAGTCAACACTCAGAGGCAACATGCTGTTTCATGCTAGACACAGTCATCATATATATATATATATATATATATATATATATATATATATATATATATATGGTTAGGATGGGGTCTCAATGCTTGAATGGCAATCTTCCTAGAGATGCTGTCTCTATAAAAACACGGTGTACTTGGACTTGTTATGTCTGAATTGGGCATCAGGAAGAGCATCTAACCCTGTAAAACCTTGCCTCAAATCATTATAACAAATCCTCTGTCAGGAAAGACCCACCTTGCTTTGTGTGAGATTAATTCCGGTTTTGCCTTAACAAAAATGCCTATGTATGTATGTATAGACTTATTAGGTCGATGTAGTGTTTCTATGTAAAGGCATAGCAACATTATTTGGTTGTGAAAGTATTTTTGATGCCCTTCCATGATTGTGCACCACCTCTCAGCTAAATGGTGTATTCTGTCTTAAAAGAATGATTCCAGTTTTTATTTGATGCATTCACTGGGGAGCTTTTTTTTTAAAAATTCTTGAGCTTATTGGAACTGCTGGCCAGACAAAAGACTGCATCATGGAGCAAATCTGAAAATGATACATCTGAAGAATGTGGTGCACATTGAAGAACTTCCCTTTCCAGCTCCATGATAATTTGCTGCATTACACTGTCCTGGGTATGACTATAAACTACATCCACGTCCAGGGTAAGACGATAAACTACATCCAACAGGAATTGATCAGGAAGTTTTGAGGATTGTGGAACCACCACTTAATTGCTGGTATTCCTAGGTCCACCCTGACCTGGGGTGGTAGCACCTGTTAGGATCCCAGCTATGGGCAAATAGTTAACCCC
The DNA here is from genome assembly GCA_963932145.1 of Acanthosepion lycidas. Taxonomy (NCBI): domain Eukaryota; kingdom Metazoa; phylum Mollusca; class Cephalopoda; order Sepiida; family Sepiidae; genus Acanthosepion; species Acanthosepion lycidas. The sequence goes on along the minus strand of OZ010578.1, from coordinate 53,074,386 downwards.
AAAACTGAGTTAAAAAGTATTATGAAAGTGTAAAAATAGGTTTTAATACCAGAAATACTTTGTAAAAAAAATATCTTCCAGAAATAAATTTTTGAAGAAAAAAAAGATTATTACCAGCTATACATTTTTGAGGAAAAAAATATTACCAGAAATAGATTTTTGACAAAACAAAAATATTACCAGGAAAACAAGTTGTTGGCATTAAATAACCCATTGAGGTTGATATGCCATAAAACAAAACAAACCAAACCAAGCTGCATTACATTTACAAGACATTAGTCTTGTTATGCAGCAATACCACCAAAAAAGGTTTTTTCTCTTCTATTACATCATTTAAATGAACCACTGTAATGCAATCTAGTAACAGTCTGATGAGGTTTCAGCAATTTGTAAGAAAGAATTTCTTTTGAGTCCTACTAAATACAATTTTTACCCCTCCCAGTAGATTCTATTTAGGGTGAAGTTGTCCTGGTTCTAGCCAGAATTTTCTGATTTAGTATTTAAAAGAAGAAGAAAAAAAAAAAAAAAAAACTTTTGCTTGCATTTTTGCTCTTTGTCCTTTTCAGGTTTTAGTAGTATTTTTAAAAAGTCATCTCTCTTCTCTCAATCACTCGTCTGGAGTTTAATTCGAGACCTTGTGAGCAAACGTGCACCAACTGATGAGGATGAAACAGTCCATAGCTTTATAAGCAGACGTCTTGGAACTGAGGTGAGTAATGACATTATTATTTTTCTTCTTATCTATTTTTTCTCCTCTTCTTAAAATTTTTCTAGTCCAAGAAATAAAATATCATATTAAACTTTCTGTAATGTTGAAATGAATCAATATCATTTTGAAAATTGTTTAATGATTGATTGCATTCTTTTTGTTACTGTTCTAATATTTTGACAGATTCATTCTCTGCACTTCATCAGCAATAAGGAAAGTAGAGGTTTCTTTTTTTTTTTTTTTTCAACTAGTATCAATGAATTCTGTTTTACAGTATTAGTATCTCCCACTACTCTTACAATACTGGTAAGCAGTATCTGACCAAAAAAAAAAAACTACTTTTAATACCCAACAATTATTTGGGCAGTATCTGAAAAAAGGGCCAACTTCTCTTTCGATATGGAATGTACACTTGAAACGAGCCTTAAAATGAAATGACCAGACATTGTGGCAGCAACAATTAATGAATGAAATCATTAATTTGAAACCTATTTTAATGAAACCTATTTAAATGGATGTGTGGGTGGTGTAATGAATGAGAAATCGGAGAGCCAAGTTCAAATTCCAGTTGAATTTGTTACATTTGCAAATACTCTTGGAAAACATATGAATGTTCTTCCTTTGCTATGGGTTAAATATTAGGACTTGTACCTGGAAAAATCATTATCTTGAAAAAATTGTTAATGCAATATTCACTTGTGAAAAAAAAAAGAGAAAAAATTCTTACAATCCAAAATATGTTTCACCTTTAAATAACCCGCAAAGGGTTGATAAGCTGTAAAAAAACAATCATTTGCTGGATTGCTATAAACACAAGTTTAGGTTGTTTTTTTCAAAACAGCTTGTTTCATTATCTCTTAACCCTGCTCAGACTGAATTTATAACATGACCTCCACTTTGGGCTTCTCTTGATGCTATGGAGAGTCTTGTTGCATCAGTTGATCTTCTCCACATGTCTTTAATTTTTTGATTTGAAGAAATTTTAGGTATGACTGGCTGAAACATTTCCAGAAACAAAGGGGGTTAGTTATAAGCAAAATAAAGAAGGAAGTGATTTTCTGTTCAGAGAATTGACTCTTACTCATAGAAACAATAACATAGAGTTTACTTATTAAGGGTCATGGTTATCAGTTCAACCCTTCCTACTTCTGCTAAGCTGATTTGCATTGGCATTATTTACAACATATTGCAAAATCAACAACAATGTCCTGATCTGTTAGCTTTTTGGTCTCGGGGACAAAATCCAAGTTTGTCACTGAAACCTGGTCTTCATCTCTTCTGCTCAATCATCAGTCTGTAAATGGAAATTTCTTAAGCTGGGGACAATTAATATTTTTAGTCGATCGGCTCTTCTCATACTGCATCTGGAGTAGGTGACAAAAATGGGTGGTGATGTAAATTTGCAGCTTCTTTTAAGTGTACTAAGTAACGAGTCAGTCTGGTAGCTGTACCTAAATTTTAAAAAGATCCACTTGATATAGACATTCATAATGTAACAATCTCCAACATAGTTTTATCATTTTCCTTTTTAGGTGGCTGATGTCTTAATGAGTTCTTTGTGTCGAGGCATCTTTGCTGGTGATGTGCACAAGTTAAGTGTACGTGCTTGCTTTCCTGACTTGTATCAGTTGGAACAAGACCACAGATCTTTGGTATTGGGAAGTTTATTTGGAGGTCAGTTTGCCAAAATTATTTAATTTCTCACAATTTGTGTATTGGAATTTGTTTCTAATGCCAACAGAAGAAGCAACATCATTTAACATTTAACATTCTGAAGGTGATTTTGCTTGCAAAGCAAAAATTTTATCCTGCCACTGCAAGTAACTCAGGTGAATAAATGATAGCATGTTTGAATTTTGCAGTTGTGTGGTTATATCCTGCTATGGCAACAGAAAAGGAACGTTATTGAAATTAAGTAGTATAGTAGGGGAGCCTTGAAAAACAATGCAGTGAAAAGGAAAGTAGGGGATAATGCAGTGTGTTAAATGTTAACTGAGACAATCTATCAGAACCGAATCTGGCTCGTGTAATTCCAGGAGATCTACCAAAAAAGAAAGAAACATACCAACACTCACCATGGTTGAATTTGATGCCTTTTTGGGAAGTGGCAGGGAGGTGTTCTGGAACCTTCTTGAATGAACACCCCCTCCCCACCTTTTAATATTATCATATAATTCTGCTTGTTCCTCTGTTAGTAAGCTAGTTAGCACATACATTATGCCCTGCCATTACCTCAAATAAATAATGGACCATTCTGTTTTAATTGTAAGAAAAGGCAAGAAAAATATATCAGAAACACTGTCTAGTTTTAATAAGGAAAAGAAGCTTATATAAGAAGAATGAAAGAAAGAATGCTAATTTTGATAAGTATAAGATTGCGGGAAATTTATTTTTAAACAAAAAATGATGCAGTATTTCATTAGTAAAATAAAATTTGTATTAAATTAAAACATTACATTATACACCCTGCCATTACCTCAGATTAATAATGGACCATTCCATTTTGATTGCAAAGAATGTTAGTATATTTATCAGAATGCTGTTGGTTTTAGTGAGAAAAAGAAAGCATATATAATAAGAAGAAAGAAAATAGAGGCAGCAATAATGTTATTAGCTGTTTAATGTCTGCTTCAGTGAAAAGAAATAAAGAAATGAAGAAGTGAAATAGAAACAGAAAATAGAGAAAGAAATGGAAGAGAGAAGAAAGACAAAGTTGTGATAAAATAGATATATTACTTTTGTCTTTTATAATTCTTCTTTCTATGTAACTAATATACTTTCTTCAATATTATTCAAGTTTCATGGATAATTATCCTTTGTTAATGAAATTTACATTAGGTGGTAGTCAGAATATGAAGAGAGAATTGACATCAATGACTCCATTATTTATTTATTAAAGATTAATTTAGCATAAAATATAAAGCAGAATTATAATATGATTTTTTTCCCATAAAGTTGTTAAGTGCAAATATTTAACAAGGATTTTTGCAGGGAACATATTCAATCATCAAATTAAGAATTGGCTCATCAGAAAATTAAAAAGTGGAAATCTCCCAAATTTTCCCATGTACTGCTAGTTATTGTTGTAACTAGACTCTTTCAAAGTCACGAACATGAATCCCATAACTCATTATAGTTGTAGGGGACCACATATACTGCAGCCACTAGTAATATAAGTCAATTTGAAAATTTAGTCGTGCTAGACTTTCTAATGTAACCGAATTTGTTAATGCAAAGAGGATGGTGGTATATAGCAGAAGAAATTGGAAAAATCAGATGGCAGAAAAGTGGCATGAAATATTGTTTGATTTCCTCATTAGAAAAGAAGTTTTTGTGTAAATATCCCAAAATAATTATAATTGAATAATTCTTTTTACTTAACGCAGGAAAATCTCCAGCTAATACTTGTCCGTTAGTGAAGAAATCAAGACAAGAGAAATGGGTACTCTATTCTTTGAAGCAAGGACTTGAACAATTGACGGAAACATTGGCTCAAGTGTTACATCAAAACCCAAAGTGTGAGTTGAGGTTACAAACACCTTGCACAGGGTTGCAGCTAGATTCAGGAAAAGCCACCGTAAGTAGCAGAAATGATTTGTAAATAAAAACCATTGCTGCAAAGCAAATAGATTAGGGAATCTTAAATGTTCATGAGTTTTGTTTTACTTTTTTTTTTTTTTTTTTTTTTTGATTGACATGGGAGAAATAAATGATAATATAGGGGTGGAAAAGTAAGCTTCATAGATTTTCAGATGTATGATCACTTTTGAATGTTATTCAGAAATGATCTCTTGTCACAGGTCAATAATCAATTTTTTTTAAAATAGTCCTTTTGAAGGAAAATAAGTCAGCTGATTATGATTGATTGCTGTTTATTTCATTTAATTTCTTGGCCATCTTCCCAAAATCTGACCAAATAACAAACATCAGAATTTATTTATTAAGGGATTCTTGGTCAGCACAATAACTTTTCAGTACCTCTTTCTATATTCATTACTTTTGTTGAACCTTAATGAACACATCTGATGTGTATAAAGAAGATTAGATTCATTCTAAGTTTGTCATCATTACTAAATCAAATAATTGTTGGATTCACAAATGAATTAAATTATTTTAGAAACATTTCTTTTTTTTTACATCTGTTATCCCCCACTTGTTTAATTTTATGAAATTTCAAGAAAATTAATGTTATAAAGACCAGTCCTTCGAAAATTTAAATCCTCAAGTTTTTTTTGCAGAAATTCTGCTCTGAATCATAAAATAAAAAAATGTAATAAAAGTAAGACATAATTTAATTAGAAAAGCTTTTAATTGCTTTTATGAATAAAATGTATTATTCGTCTTAAGAAAATTTATTTTCAATGAATAACGAATTTTTACAAGAAATCTTTTCATTTTAAAAAAAAAATTGAATTAAAATAATTAGTAAAGTTTTAAATCTTTTAAAATTCTGTATTAATTTGTAGTAGTTAGGTGATATTAATTAAGGAAAAACTATATTTACTAATTATAAATGGAAAAGCTTACTTCAATTCAGTAACTCCCAGTATTTTAAAAAGAATTTTGGATTTGTGTGTGTGTATGTGCTGATTTTCGTAAATACAGATATCCATACACAACATTATCAGAAAATAAGAGTAGTAACTATAGCAAATTTAAAGCCAAAGTACCTAAAGTTCAAAAATAAGTTAAAATTATATTTTATTTTTAAAAGACTTTTTAAAAAAAGAATTACGTTATACTGACAGATTTGTAAATATGGCTAAAAAGTTATTTCTAGTGATTTAAAAAAAGATTATTCCAATCAATTTAAATTTATTTGGAAATACAGCAAAATATTTTGCTTATTGGAAATATTAAATTTAATCTATTAGTTTGAAATTAAAACTAAAATAAAAGTTTCAAGAAAAAGTTTTCTTTTTTAAAAATTCATTTTAAACCTTAACTATCGCTTTTATTTGGGGGTATGTATATATATATAAACTAAAACTAATCAAGAACAAAGTCTGCCATTAGTACTACTAATAATAATACATATCAATGGAAAGAAAATGATTTAAAATAAGAGAAATAAAGTAAAATGAAATAAGAGCCTTATATAGGAACATATATAAAATATTGCACAATGAATGAAAATGTATTAATAGTGTGTGTATGTGCATGGTGGACTCTCTGGTCTTATTCGACATATGAGGGTCAGCAACTCTGTTCCAAGGATCAACAGACAGACACCAGCATATATGATTTGATTATAGTGGTGAAGGTTTTGTGCAGAACCAACCACACTTTTTGAAGGGCTGAATACAGAGACCTGGTGCACTACATGCCACAAGGTCCCCAAATAACCTTCTGCAAGGTTTTGAATTCAGAGTTGTTCTTCTCCTAGACCAGTTGCCATCCAAGGCTATAGAACCCAGTCTGTCCTGCTAATTACCCATAGCTGGAGAAAGAAGAAGAGGATTCATACCTTTCGTAAGGGTATTAGCAGATAAGTGGATGTAATGGATTCAAGTGGAATTTGAACTTGGCTCTCTGAGCCCTCAGTCCGAGCTGCTAACCACTACTCCATATATATATGAATGAGAAAGAAGTGTAACAATATGTAAAAGATTTGTGTTATGCGTTTTATCCTTTAGGACTTGATCAGAATAAGTTTATGCATATGTTGATGTGACTATACATGCATACAAATGAGAGATGCTGGGAATTTAAAAATAATTAAAAAAAAAAAACCTGTGTTTTGGGTATATAATCTAGTTGATTTCATTTAGATTCTTTTTGTTTTTGTTTCCGTCACTTTTATTATTAAATATCACACATTGTGATAATAGAATATCTGCCAAGAATGATGAAATGTCAGAACTTGAACACACATTTATTGTGGATGATCAAACAAAGTAATTTTTAAACATTTTCATTTTATTAGATATTTTCTGAAGCCTTCAATAAGGTTTCTGCATCTCTCAACTAATATCTTTTGTCCATTCATCAATGCAGAATTTATTTTATGTCACTCAGATTTGATGGCTTTCTATTTATGAACACCAACTTTCAATCTATGCCATGAATATTCAGAGTTGAGTCAGTCAACTCAGATGGTCATTCTGTTCCATTAACCTTACTTGTTTTAGGATTGAGTTTTCAGTTCCTTCTAAAATCTTTTTCTTCTATTTCATTCCCTGTAGTTCTTTGTGTCTTAGTAGCCCTTTCACCACTTTGCTTAGTGTGAATTGATTAAAAAAAAAAAGTACTAAATAAGCTTCTTTTTATGTGTTTTCATCAGTCGTGGCTATTTTCATGCAACCAATCCATGAAAATTCTTGTTCGTTCAATGTTCTTTGAATAATTGCAATGTGTACATCTGTTTTTGTGTCCTTCAAATCTTTTTCGTTATACTTTACACACAATTTTGGGTTGACGGAAATTTCCTTTATGATTTTAATCATCCCCACATATAGTAATCTTTTGGATGATCTGATCTTACAAGCGCTGATACTGTAACAATTTGGAACACAAATTTATAATCATCTGCCACCCACTCCATTCCAATGCAATATGCTATCATTTCTCTTTCATTATCAATATTTATTTATTCTTATTTTCACTATCATCTCTGTGAAAGTGAATGCAACAAAATTTGGTAGTTTGTTGCATTCATTTTTGCACCCTTGGGAAAGTTATGAACCCATCTCCTCTCTCTCAGCTATGGGTTAAATATTGGAGCTGACTGGGTTCTCCAATTGTGGTTGGCAACCAGTCCAGGAAAAGGACAACTCTGAATGCAAAATGCAGATAATTGAAGTTATACAAAGATGGCTAGATATAGAATGCAGATGCTGTGTCTGCAAAACAAAAATGTGACAGATTTTTAACAACTATGGATGATCCCATTGGAGAGTGATTATCAAGAATGTTGTTGACACTAACAAACATTGGGTTCAAGAAAAGTGGCATAACATGTGGCATTTTCATTAGTAAGAGTAAAATTCAGTTATTCTTGGATTATTTTTTTTTTTTCAAAGCTGTTTACTTTAGTAAGTAAAGGGTGTATCAACCCAGAGTGTTGTGATAAAAAGAAGCAATAAGATGGAGTAAAACTAGTAATAAAATAATACGAATGAGGTTTTTCTCTATATTATTTTCTTTGTTCTTCCAGGTTCAAACAGAAAATGATTGTATCAAAGCTGACCATGTATTTTCAACAATATTTGCCCAATGTATGTATTTTGAGAACTATTTTGTGCCTAATGAATTACTTAAAACCGTTGGTGGAAAAATACAAAATTCTGATTACTCTTCTTTTTGTATTAATTAATTCTGTACATCAAGAATCTAATTGCCTAGATAATGATTGAACCCTGTCAAGACTGACAATGGGGGTAACAGCTTTTTCCTGTTAAGATCTTGGCTGGTAAATTAGAGGGAGTAGTTTGCTCACCTACTGTCTTTTCTTTGTCAACCAGCATTGCATGTCAATGATGTGATGTTTTGTCAAGATATGAAGGAATAACAGAAGTGGATTCATACCTTTTCTCTGTGAATGGTACATAAATATCCTTGGCCAGAATTCAAACTTTGGTCCACTGATTCCATTTTCTATGCTGATAATCACCCAAATCCAAAGATAAATGTGTTGTCAGTTTTCATTTAATGAGAAGTTTTAAAATTTCAACAAATAATTTAATAACAGTTTTTACTGCATGCTATTGCTAAATATTAGAACAATCATACTAACTCTAAAAATAGGTACATTTCATTTTTTTTTAATGTTATATCCTCTCAGGACATAGGCAATCATAGTTCTTCATAGTGTTAAGTGAATATAACAGACTTGGTGAATGAATTTGAACTTACAGATAACAGTTTCTTCTAACCATGCATTTTATTTTGTAATAATGATGATGCTAGAATATATCAGCATCATAAGAATGACGCTAATAAATAGCTGCATTTTAACAATGATGCTAAAAATAGTTGCATTATAATAATGATGCTAAAAATAGAAACTTTGTAAGAATAAATATGAACTTCCATTTGTATGAATGACTTGATTAATGCAGACAGACTTTAACGTATTTATTTGTGTTGCTTGAAATGCTGTTATAGAATTTAAAAAGACTTGATTATTTTATAAAAAGATGATTATGGAAAAACCACAAACAGGTAAAAGACAAGATAAGTTGTGGAACGTGTTTTAAATTTAATGGGTTATGTTTAAAATTTAATTGGTACTATATTATTTACTCCAAGATAAAATCTTTCCAATATTGAAATACCAGGAAAATATGCATATTACATCACAAGTTGTTTGTGTGATGCTCAAAGGGCATTAAGTGCATTTTTAGTGAAATGAGAAACAACACCATAGAGATACAAATTCAGAATATGGTTTTTAAAATTGGGAACTAACTTCGAAGAAAGTCTTTTGCATCAAAATATTGTCTATGTCACCTTGTAGAGCTCAGTTTGCTTCTTTGAAAGATAGAAACATGCAATGAAAAGGTTTATTTCAAGTTATGCCCTTTTAGAATCACAACAATGAAATATCCTTAAAACACATTAGATACATTGGTTTGTCTAGCTTGCATATAAAACCATATGTGAACCTCTTGGCTGTAAATAGTTCAAGTCACTTAAAAGATAATTGGAAAATATAAAATATGTGAAATTTTTCATTCTTCACTTATTTTTGCAATGCTTCTTTGATAAAAAAATATTTTTTTGCATCTTGTATTTAGCAATATAATTTGACAAATAACTTGTTAGAAACAAAAAAAAAAGAGTGCTGAACTGCTATGTAATATCAGTCCTCCTATATGTTAGTGAATGCTGAATAATTTCCTTAGAGATGAAGAGAAGACTTTAGACAAGCTATGTTTTTCAATAGAAGGATGCTGAGAATACCATGGATGGAGCATGTAAGCAACAATGAAGTCTTAAATAAAATAGAAACAAAAAGAGCACTCAGAATCAGGAAGAGACAGCTGAAATTTATTGGACAAATTGAGGAAGGAGGACTTGTAGAATTTGACATTCACAGGATATATCGAAGACAAAAGGTGCAAGGGTAGACAGTAGACCACTTATCTGACAAGCTTATGGATGGTAGGAAGTTGTGGAGAACCATGATCGCCCATATCCTGAAGAGACACGGCACATAAGAAGAAATATCATCATTTGTAATTTATTATCTAAGTATTAAAAGTAATTATGTATTTTATGACAAATATAAATGGTGATTGATAAGACTCATCTGCAATGGCCAGGATATGTGATGAGAATGGAAGACTATTGTCATTCCAAGATATTCTTAGTTTCTGAATTGGTCTCTGGCAAGTTAAGAAGCACAACAAAAGAAGTGCAAGGATTCTTTAAGACATTCATATCTAAAACTATGATTTATTTTGGTAAATAAATTTCTATTTAACATTCATTTCTACCTCAGTTATTTGAGCCCTTACATTAATATATTTGCTGCCTTGTCTATTTGAACCCTTACTACATTATGATTTTTACATTGTCATTTATTTTAGTAAATTAAATTAAACCAATTCAATGCTACCATGGATATTTGAGCCCTTACATAATGTCATGAATGTATTTTTTTTCTTCATTTTTTTTGTAAGAGTTACCACTTGAAACTGCAATATAAGATTATTTATATTTTATTTTGGTAATTAGAATTGACTTATTAATCTATAAAGAATGACACTAATGTATGTCATCAGCACTGGCTCTGCATTTTGTTTTGTTTTGTTTTTTTTTGGATAGTCTCATGTGACATTTGAACATTGTTTTGTTTTTGTTCATTACTTTTTTATCATGAAGAAACTATGGAATAGATGTACACATATCACAAGATACATGTGCATCATGTGACAGTAAATAAATTGAAAAGAATTAACTACTGTCAGCTAACAATATAGTCTTCTGGGAAACCCCTCTTCCCAAAGCAACCAGCAAGAGCAAGTGAAGGGGCAGTAAATGTAAAACTAGAAATCCCATTGCTTACCAGACCTTCTTCTTCACTGTGGTAAACCCTGCTTATTCTATATAGGGTTCATTGGGCCATCAGAAGACCTGCAACAGACACAAAAAAACTCTCCTAAATCTTTATTTCTAAATCCTAGCCATGATCATTTTAAAAATTTAGTCTATTTTGTTACAATGACTCCTCTCCTTGTAGTGATATATAAACTCATTATTGTTTTTCTAATGTTTTTTTTCTTTTTGGTTTTCCTTTTGTCAGCACCCTTATTCCACTCATTGTCTCTATGATATATTTTTTCATATTTTTTTTAATGTTAATTACTTTTCTTTGTCCACAGATCTGAGTCCTTTGTTATCAGATAGGCACAAAGACTTAAAGCAGCTTCTTGCACAGATTTCAGGAGCTAATATCATTGTAGTGCATTTGGAATTTGATGGCCAAGTCCTTCCTCATCAGGTGTGTACCTACCTACATGATAGAAAAACAAAATGAATTAAAATTTCTATCTTATTCAAACTGATTAATCTAGTTGAACTTATCTTGGTTGTTATAACCACATTTTGGCTGTTATACCTTTCAGGTGTCTCTTATTATTAAGTAACATTCTGAGAATTTTTTAATCCTTTCATTCAATCTACAGGTAGAGTGTTCTCATTCTGGCTAGGTAATTTGTTCTTGTGATGCCACTTTTGCATTTATCACTGGACCAGGCTTTTCCTTACCTCACCCAAGGATTGAACTCATAACCACCAGGAAACTAGATGCACTTAATGTTTTTTAACCACTGGGTAGTAGATTTTTCAGGCCTTAAAACTTAATGACTCTTCTTTTTTACTGGGAGACAGGACCAGACTATGATCTTCTGGGAGCCATTAGAATATTTTTTACTTGTGATATATTTTAGTTCACATTTACATATCTTGAAGTAAACTTACTGCAAATTCTTTAAATAAACTAGAATTTCTATCTTTAAACAGAATTTAAAAAATCTATTGCAATAGTTAATCTGGGTAATTGATTATTGACAATATAATCTACAAAAGTATATATTATACTAAGAGTAAGTAATTGAATGACAGAATGTGAAATAATACATTTTGTCCCTGAAAAGAACTTCTTTAGACTAAAAATAATAGTTTTATTGATGAAGTCCTATATATTGTTACAGATAATTACTGCAGCATAAAATTTAAAAAGAAAAGATAACCAACTTGCTGTTGAGAAGATGCCAAGTTTACCACTCCATAGTTGATGGATTCTTTACAGGGTCGAATACACGAATGTGGAACAACAACCAACAGTAACGAATAACAGATGTCAATGTACAAATTAGTAAGATTTAATTATAACTAGAAAATATGAATGCAAGAGAATGAGTGGAAAAATGTGTGCTATGCTTTTCTGTGTGGAAAGATGTATGCATTATATTTTTAGATTAAAAGTTAGCTTCAATCTTTCACCTGAAATAAAATAGGGTTTTCTTTTTTCTCTCTCTTGTTTTATGTTTCTCATTGTTCTTACTACTTTCAATTCATTCACTTAATTAGTGGTATCTTTTGATCCATTCTTCTTTCTTCACAGTTATGAGTTTTGACCCCAAAAGCTGGTTGTTTACTCACTTCTTCTTACATTCAGCAATATATAATCTGTTATTTGGATGAGAAGATTCAGCATGGTATCAGTTGTACATATTCAGCAATGTAGAATTTATTATTTGGATCCTTCATGCCTGTCTTAGGTGATTGTAACGCTTAGCAATTCACTTATGCATTTGATGTAAACAGCATAGTGTGTTGAGTTGGAATTTGTCTTCGTGTGATTTCCTTTGCTTGATAGTAACAAGTAAAAAGAGACATTGTTCACATGAGATTCAGGTCCCAAGTTTGTTTGAGTTGAGGTTGGCATTGCTTCTCTTCAGTTTGGTGAATCCATTCGCTTGATGGTTTCATGGATGGTTTGACTCTGTCGAGATTGTTGCCCCAACTGGTATGCAGCAATGTTTTCCTGCTCAACATTCATACTGTGTGCATATGAGAATCTATTTTTAGCTTCCATTTGAATCTGTTGCTGGGGTCAGCCTGTCTGACCTAATTGTTTTTGTAGTTAGCAACTAATACAGATTGAAAGAGAGAGGGGGAGTTAATGTATTCTATCATTAGAGAGGTTGAAAAAGATGTGTTGCTAAGTAATGTTTGAGGTTAGGAGTTTTGGTTGCATAAGGACAACACACATGCATATATATATATATATATATAGTGAGTGGGGTGTAAATACTGCAATCACTGGTTACAAATTTACATGAGGAAACACATGAGATACAGATAAAGTTTTGGTATCTTGTGTATCTAGATGCATCAGCTAGCTGACCATATTTTATTTTCTATTAATTTCATTTTTATTGCTCTTCTTTTAACATATTCCACATTGTTTCAGGATTAGTTTTGATAGGGAATGATATATGTTCAAAAACAATAAGAAAATTAACTAAAACAAAATAATAACAACTTTAAACCTGAGGCAGGGATTTACAAAAAAAAAATATCCCAAGAAAAGCTAAGTGTTCCTGTATCAGTATTTAAATTTGTAACCGGCATTTGTTGTATTTCTTTGCCTATATATATATATATATATCTAGAAGTTATTATACAAAATAAACAGTACACATTAAATATCATTCACCGCAGGGATGATAATGGGCTCAATAATATTCCATGTAACATACAATGGCTCCCTAGCTCAGCTTTTCACTGATTGGATGAATAATCTCATGTTGCAACTCGATTGTCATCCATATAGTTGATTACAAAAACTGGGAAAGGTCCATTGCACATTCACAGAAAATCAATGCCATGTTGAGAAATTAAAACATGACTCCTGTTTTCAATAATTTGGTCATTTATTCATGGATTCATTTGCACAGTCTGGCTAGTAGTTAGGCAATACTTTGAATAACTTCTGAAATGACAGACTACAGATCAGTTCTTCTCTTCAATCACCAAAAACACTGGTTATCTCTTACCACCCCTCTGCCCCTTTCACTATGAGCAGCATTGAAATTACTTCAGTAAAAGGTGCAGACCCGTCTGCGACTGTTTATATAAGTCTGCAAATGGAAATTTGTAACTTCTAGCCAAGTAGTAGTTTTTATTTATGTATTATTTCATTCCCTTTTGTTTAAATGGGTGGCTGCTTTGAAAACCCCATTTTGCAGATTTTACTTCTGGTCATAAAAAAAAAAAACACCAAAACATTTTAGGCTGAAAATAAAATCATTTACCATCCTCTTCTATGTGGGTGTCCTTATCACAGACATAGTATTGTGTTCATAGTTATAATTAAGACTTACCAGTGATAATTTCGCCAATAATGACTAGGTTTTTCTTTCCTGTTTCTGATTACTCATTCTCATATCTTTTGAATGTAGTCTTATGGGAAGTTAAATTTTTATATGATCTGCTATTTCTTTATAATCTCTTATTATCATCTTGATAATAATCGCAGATATTAGGTTCCTGAGAAGTTGCAATCTAAGATCAATTATCAATGAATCTGGTTTAATGTACAGCAGTCGAAATTTTATTTTGCTTTCTTCCTCTATATTTCCATGTATTTTATACTTCTGTGTGTGGTTTATTTTTTTGTCATTATTGTTATTTTTTAATTCTTAACACTTAATTGGGAATTAATGTCATTAGTCTTTTTAATTTCAGGGATTTGGACATCTTGTTCCTCATATTGAGCATACATATTTCTTGGGGGTTGTCTATGATTCAAGTGTTTTTCCTTCTCAAGACTGTCAAAGTTCTACTTCAACACGGTTCACAGTAAGTTTTCTGTTTTGCTTATTTCAAAGTATTGCATTGATTAGAAAGCACAATTATCCCAATTATTTGTAGGGAGATATGTTCCAAGACACCCAATGGATGTTTGAAACTACAGATGGTTATAAACACACACATGATATAAAGAAAAAAGGGAATTATGTTGGAGAAGCAGGCACAGAATTCTGTCTTTGGTTCAGTATCCATAAAAAAAAACAATCAAAGACAACAATAATTTCCCTGTTGCTGCACTCTTCAACCAATTGTTCGATGACATTGATGGCATCAGATGCATGCTTTTTGTGTTTTCATTTAACAGCTGACAAGAAGGATGCAGATCAGAGTTAAAATATGTTTTCAAAGTAGAATCACATATTAAAGGATTAAACAGGGATTTGGATTTACTCAGAGAATATAGTTTTTACAGGGAGCCATCTAACCAGCAACAACATTCCTTGTAAGAGTGAGTCCCACTTTTTTGTTTATTTCTTGTCTCATTGAAAAAAGACACAGTCGTGTCTGAAAATTCTGACTTTAAAGTCTTTCTATTTGTGCTTCAATTTAATCAAAGGGTTAATATTTTTTTATTTTTTTTAATCATTTCACCCAAAGCAAGGTGGAAATGTCAATAGTACACAGATGGTTACAGAGAGTGAAAGTGAGCGAAAACTCTTGATTGAGGAAAGGATCAAAGATGAATGGAGTCTGAAGAAGATGGCGATTGATGTTGCATTTAAATTTTTGAAGATTGTAGTTATCAGGGAAGCAAGTAAGAGAAAGGGAGTTCTACTGTCAGGAAGTGTGAGAAAAGAAACTGTTGGAGTAGAAGTGTCAGTTACATTTAACTATTTCAACAGTAAAAGGGTGGGACCTAGATGCCAATCTAGTAGCACACTTAAGTTCATGTAGTCGAGGCATCAGGGCAGTTGCCATGAAAATATTTGTAGAAAAGACAGAGGGAAGCCACATCACATCTGTGGGGAAAGTGACTGTGGAGATGCCAAGTCAGGATCGATTACATTGCAGATCCTTGTTTGGATTTTGTCAAGAACCTCAAGATGAACAGCAGGGGCACCAGTCCAGATATGTGAACGGTATTCAATGCATGAACAAATGGTAGATTTGTAAATATCCAAGATGGACTCTGATGAGGAAAACCTGGCATGACCAATGAACTAACCTTGCATTAGATGCAGCTATTGACTCAATGTAGTTGTTCCACTTCAAGTCAGTTGAAAATGTGAGGCCAGAAAGGCACAGTGAGACGCTCTCCTGGAGTTTAGCATCACCTGTGCTGATGGTGAGCAGGGACGTTTCACTATGGTGGTTAAATGAGAGCAGTTTAGTTTTGGAGGCATTAAAATTTACAAGCCATTTCCTGCCCCAGTCAAACCCTGTCAAATGCCTTTGAGATGTCTAGAGCCACAGCTTGAGCTTTTCTGTTATTATCAAGAGCTTGATATACATATTCAGTGATGGCTGTAAGCACATTAGCAGTAAACTGGACAAGACAGAATCCATATTGTTTATCAGAGTGTAGGTCATGAGAGGTGAAATGCTTAATTATTTCTGCGTTGATTAAAGCCTCGAATACTTTGCTGAAAAGCAGTAGGAGACTAATAGACCGATAGAGGGGTCAGAAAATTCTCCAGAGTTCTTAAAAACAGGAACTACAGAGAAGGACTTCCAACAAGTTGGAAAGCAGGAAACAGCGAAGCAGCAGTAGTTGTAGAGTTTGGAAAGAACTGATGCCAGCTCGGGAGTACATTTCTTTAGGATGATTGCTGATATCCCATCACCTCCACTTGCCTTATGGGAGTCTAATTTAGAAATGGTGTCCAAGACCAATTACAGGGTACGTGTATATCATACAGTGTAGCTTCAGTTCTTGGGGGGAAATCAGGTGTGGGTATTGCAGATGAGTTGATTATTGAGTTGGAAGAGAATTTCCAAGCAAAGTATTCAATCTTTTATGAAAGATTATAAAGAACTTATATGTGAAAAGAGTTCTTTATCCATTGATTTGACAGCATTTTTAGATATACCTGTGTGTGGTTGACGAAGTTGCATTGTATACTGTGTTGTGTTATATATAACATGAGGGAAATGAGACATTTTTATCTCTAAGGCATCCTGTGGGTGAAAAAGAAGAAAGTCAAACATTTGCACTCATCTTGTAATCCTGCTTTGGCAGCATCATCTAGTGGTCATTAGAAGTTCTTTGGCAGACAACTGGGGTAATCCCACAAAGGATAAGCTCTTTATAATAGACTTGTAAGTATATTCCTTATTTTTCCTGCAGACATGATGTTAAGCTTAAACTACTATGTCACAAGTGAGAAAGTCAAGAGGAATCAGATGATAAAATATTATGACATTTTCCCAAGTAGGGAGTGCTTGCTTGTCAAGAAAATCAGCATTCAGAAGCCTGACTTTTAACTATACTGAAACACTGATCTTTACCATTGGTGGGAAAGACACAGGCTGGCTATAGTTATTCCTCATCCATTGTAGCTGAGATTAAAATGACAATATTGAGAAATACAATTTAAAAAAAAATGTACTTTGATTTTATGAAGTTATATTGCAAATATTGCATGCATGTTCTCTGTTCATATTTTTTAATTTAAAAAAAGAAATCAATAATGCACTATCACAATTCTGGAATACAAATTTTGGTGAGATGAATGTTAAAATTCTGACTACTCCCTTACAACCTTCCTAATCTCACAAATCACATAATGACCATTATCTCATAATTCTTATCATTTAATAAGTTTAGTGTGGCACAGGCCCACAAGTATGGAGAACCTAGTGAGGATTCAATTCCATACTCACTAGTAAAGGCCAATCAGACTAGCTCACTAACCATAACACCATGTCAAGGCACCACTCTGTTTCATAAGTGTTGCTACATTTAGTTTTGAAAATTGTTCTTATATTTATAATTAAAAACAAAATCAGAGAAACTCAAAGAAAATGGAATTTGTTTATTAATTCACTGCTTGGAAAAATTGATTTTGTTAAATATTTAAGCAATTTGCACTTAAGCGTTTAAATTTTTTTTTTTCTACATTTAATGCTGTTTGTAGTCAATTTTTAAGAAGTTTTTGTTTTATTTACATGCTTAATTTAATAAAAATTCAAATATCATTTGCCATTTCGAGTTTTGCCTTTTCCATTCTTGAATTTCTGTCCATAGTTGATATTGTCTGTTAAAATCTATAAACGCAGAAGTTACACTTCTTTCAATTTTTCCTTACCTTTCGAATAGTTAGCTTTAAAAGACTGTATGTTATCTAAATAAAATACCAATCTCAGGTTTAAGCATAACACTGAGTTGTTACCAGGGCCTATACACATAAACTTTATTAAATGTTGCCAATAAATCAAAAGAAAAAATATGCAAATGTAGTAAATATTATGGGGCAGATAGATTTTTTTCAGCTTTAACAATGTTATTTCTTCAAATAAGTCTTGAAAATTTACTTTTGTTTTGTGTAAACCAAAGTATTTTGCATTGAAATATTTTTTTTTCTTCATGCTTACTAAGCTTAATTTGATATGAGAGATGAGCAAATAGGGGGAGATGGACGTAGGAAGACTGTTGTGTCAATCTTCTAGGTGTTTATAGGGAGAGTGCATTTGAAATCCCAATCTTTTTCCTGATAAATTAATTTGTTTTTACTACTTATCAACTATTTGCAGGTTATTTAAAACCAGAAATTACTTTTCAGATTGTAAGATTTTAGGGAGAAAATGATTTATTGATACAAATTCTACTAATTAACACACAGCTGTGGGGAGAAGTGGATCCCTACCTTCCTCAAGGGTATTTGTACATAAGTGAATATAATAAACCTAAATTGGAATTTGGCTTTCCAATTCCAAGCTGTTATCCATTACAGCACCCACACATCCAAGCTTGCAGCAGCTGGTATTTCCAAGTGGTCACTTATCTAGGTACTGACCAGGTTTGACGTTGCTTAACTTCAGTGATCATACGAGACTTGATGTTTCAATGTGATCTGGCCAAAGTCTGGTCTTTTTCCTGTGCTTTGATCCAATTATCTCAATAAAAAGGTAAACCAAAATTGTTGCTTCTATTGCCTCTGAAGTTTTTTTAAAAGTTTGTAAAAGAAAAAAAAAGATGTCATTACTATGAGTAAATCTTTCTACATCAGGAAACAATCTGTGGTGACCTAATTTCTTATGTTTATCTTCTCAATAATTAGCTATTAATATTTGAATCTGGGATACATCTTCAACAAAAAGAAATATAGTACAATAGGGTTTTGAAAAGCTCTCAGTCTGACCCATAATCAGTATTCTGATGTTTGGTTCTTGAAATAAAGATTTTGGAAAATGAGCTTGACTGATTAGCACCTCATTGTACATAAAGATGCTGAGTATTTATTAATAGGATGAACTTATCTATTGTGTGAGCCTCACATACACAATGAAATGAAATTTTTTTGCAAAACATCACACTAGGTAGGACTTTTTTTTTTTAAACTGATCTCATGTGCTAATATTCTCACTTTGATCTCTTTCAGTTTACTATATCTAATTATTTGCATTTTTTATTTATTGGAATTGAGAGTAGATTTTGTATTGTATTATTGTATGTTTTGAGGGATGAAAAAAAAAATAACAATAATATTTTCTATTTTTAGGTAATGATGGGGGGCAGTTGGTTTGATCAGCTACTTGACGTTTGTCCTGAGATGTCAGAAGAGAGCTTGACAGATTTGGCATTAAAATTTGTGTCTGAACAGCTTGGAATTTCTGCCCCTTTACGGAGATCTCAAGTTAAGCTACAAAAAGTGAGTATCATGACAATAACATGAAAACAGAACCTGCTATCGGTATTTCTTTATTCACATTTTAAAAACGAATTTAGCAATATTCAAAAGTATCTGGATCTGGCGTGTTAATAAAATATAAATAAATATGAACATTAGTAAATTTACCAATTGTATTAAACAATTAATTTGAAAATTTGCAACAGTTAATAAAAAAAATTGGATAGACAATACTTGTTGACAATTTTCAATACAACATATTTGAAATAATTCTTGCTGCCAAAATACACCTTATTTAAAATATATAAAATAATTCATTTAACTCTGTACTCAGAGTTTTATGATTTTTTCCCATCCATCCTCAAATATTTTGGTTTATTTTACAGAAGTTTAAAATTTGAGTGAAGGGTGCTCAATATTAGAGATAAAGTGTTTTTTAGATACAGTGTGAATCTAAAAATCAACACAGTATGGTAACTGTCACTTTCATGCTTCCATTTATCTTCACTTGTCAAGCTGACAGTTGCCATGCATTATTGTCTTCTCTCTCACTCATACACACACAAACACACATCTAAGTAAAATAAATTAATCCAAACCAGTAAATAACATACACATAAACACAAGTAAACATAATAACAACCAACAAAAAAATAATAAAAAACAAAAGTTAACAAACACGAAATATCTCAAAAGCTGCATCTGGACCCACAATTACTCCCACTCAATAGCCCCTAGAATAATTCAAAACACAAAGGTTACCACCCACCAAAATAACTGCTAGAATAATACAATAGACTACTTGCAAGATATCACTGACCTGTATATATAAATAGTTGAGTAAAAACACAATAGACATGGCCTGACGATTGTGTTCAGCATGATACAGACTGTCACATCTAGGTATTGGCTTCAATGTCCTCTTTTTATTTATATATATATATATATATATATATATGCACACACACACACACACTGTTTTTTTTAAGTGGAATGATGGTTATCTCGAATTGGATAGGCAAATAATAGTATTTTGTTCTGATTCACAGTCATAAATAAAGCCATACTGAACATGTAAAAAAAAATCAGCTTTAAAGGATTTATTCAATCAGTAACATGTTTAAATGTTTATTGTTTCTGTTTTCAATATTTTAAACCTAGTCTTTCTTATTTAAATGGGATGAGGAGTTATCATTATTTACATCATTTATGTGCAAACTATTGCCTTCATCTTTGTTGTCTGGGTAGCTTACAGGGAATTCTGAATTGAACCCTTTATATAATTTATGGAAGTAGACTGTTCTTGTTACACTGCTCATGTCTTGGGATATATCTGGTTTTTATTTTTAGTACTGCTCAGTTATTCCACTGAGTTTAAGTATATACTGCTCAACCCAGGTATTGAACTCATAATTACTGTGTCATCAAATTCATGAACAGACACTTTAATCCAATAGGCTATTGTAGGCAATATCTTAATTTTTACCCATGTTATATTTTACAGTCAATTGTGATGTTTTACAAATAAAATTCTGTTAAACTGTTGTTTAAATAAGAAAAATAGCATTTAATGAAGGTGTGTCAACTTTAGTCTTCATATCACTCGAAATGTTGCAAACTGTTGATAGTTTCACTGATGGGGACAACAGGAGATGTTCTATCTGACCAATTTCTGTATTGCTCTCATGGATTTTTGCTGTTGTTATATAGATAATCAGATCATTGCTGAGTGTCTCTGCTCTGATGATCTTCAGGATCAGTTTACCCAAGCATCAATCTAGATTTTCTGCTGTTCTCATTGATTTCAGGGGGGTACTCTTTGCTTTTATATTGTTCATTCTAATTTCTCTTATGAGTTAAATTATTTCAACACTGTTTAAAGTGGCTGATGTTTATCAAGCCAGACAGACATGGGGAACAGCCATAAACATCATGATTTTTAACAGATTTGTACAGTTATAAGATTAAATATTCACAAGACTTGAAAACATTTTCTTGGATAATCTGTGTTCAGATAACTGATATTTCACTGTGTGTGCACATGTATAGGTACTGCTGACTTTGTAAGCAAAGAACCATAAACATTTTCAAACATAGTTGTGACTTTTGCATTTTGTATGTGAACAGACTGTATATGGAATGTGTAATCAACAATATAGTCTAAATTATTTAGTATGTTCCTGTCTATAATTGAGTGGTTCTAAATCTGTTAATTTCTCCAGGAAATCAATTTTAAATATTTCAGGTAAAATGATAAACCAAAAAAATAATAATGCGTTCCTTAAATGTTATACCAAAAATATGTAAACATAAAAAGTAACATATTTGTTAAAAATGCAGTAAATATGACATCTCTCCTCCTGATATATACACATGTACTATTTATTGTTGAAAGCTATACCCATAAAAATAGAACTCGGTAAATGGACAAAAGAACTTTCATTTTTGTGGGGTGGACACAGAACTTAGTATAGTTGATAGTGATAAAAATAAATCAGAATTGTTTCAGGTTTTATCTGCTACTCCTGTGTGTCTAAAAGTGCCCAATGATATCAATTCTGTTCCTAACACAGATATATTTGTATGTTGTGGCTTATTGTAATTACCTAAATAACTTATCTTTTTTCTTTTTTTTTCAGAACTGTCTTCCTCACTATCAACTTGGCCACAAAGACAGACTCAGCCAGATGCAAAACTACATTGCATCATGCCAACTTCCTTTAAGTTTGCTTGGTTCCTCTTACAAAGGACCCAGTGTCAATGATTGCATCCTTAATTCCCGATTAGTTGTTGATTCTTTTGTGTCTCCTTAACATTCTAATCGTGAGTGTATTGTGAGCTCAAAATGGCTCTGGCAGATACTTCCAATCAGCTCATTCATGTAAGCTATAATTCTGTTGAGTACAGAAAGCCCATATCATTGGAGGTTTAGGGTACTATAAGTCACTTAAAAAAATAGTTTTGGAACTAAAGTGGCTAATCAGATTATCAGCCTGTTGACAAAGTGGCACAGGCTTACAAACTAAATGGATTTTACCCAGTATCTGGGCAGCCAAATCTGTCCTTGATTCCAGGTGTACTAAAGGTGACCACAATGAACAACACATTATTAGTATCATTTAATTATTATTTTTTTTATTTAAATAAACATTTTATTTCTTTAGAATGGTTGGTTGTCACTTTTATTTTATTGCTGATTAGAAAATCGTAGGAAGTTGATATTGAACCCAGGACAGCTAAAACAGTATTTTATAATACCAATGAAACTTTGTCGGATGAATGATTTCAGTTATGCAGCTTAAAATATGTTTGTGATATCCAGCCAGATGCATTCTGCCTGGTTCTAGAACTTCCTTTTTATCTGAGTTATTCATTCTTTGTTGAAATAGTTACAAAAGTATAACATCACAACTTCAATAGAAAATACTATAACAAGCCCCTTCCTTCTAACTTTTATGTCAGGGCCTTCATATTTTTTCACATTTTTGCTCATAATCCTACTGGATATTGGTTTTCAAAACAACTGGTAGCTGTACAATATGTAATACTTTTAACTGAACAATTAGATAATTATATTATCTTATAATGAAGACATGCCCCCTTCCAAATACTGTATCCTAGAGTTCTTCTTATTTTACTTAAGTTTATTGTTTCCGTTTTCAATATTTTAAACCTAGTCTTTCTTATTTAGCCTTTTCTCACTTTTATTTTTATAGGTTAAGTTTAAAATTTAGATACATTGGATGTCAAAATATAAACTTAAATGTTGAGTATCTTTAATGCTTTGATGTAAACTGTAGTAGGCATTTATTGTACTTTTCTCTTTTTGTTTATAGGATTGATTTGATTAACAGTATTTATCGGAAGACATTCATTCCTGAACAAAATATGTCACAACACAATTTTTCCATCTTGATGTTTACTCAATGATTCAGATATAATTTTTTACATTTATCTGATATACTTAAAGGTGCTATTTAAGTTTGTAAAATTTAGGGCACAGATGGTTTCCTCAATGAAAAAAAAATTTTTTAAGAAATGAGATCCTTTATTACTAAAGTTATTTCAAGAAATGTATGAAATATTCAAGAAATGCTTGTTTAATCTCCTGATAGATAAATTACTAACTTATAATCATACATCAGTTCCTATTAAAGATTATAAAAAAAAAAACAAGCAGTAAACTCCGACTAAAAATTTTTTTAATAACCTCAAATTCCTGATGCCAAAAACTGCAATGATTACTTTAAAACAAGAATCCTTTTATTTTATTGTAATAATATTTGTCAACATGTTCTGTGATCAAGTAACATTATCAAAGTATTTTCAATTGTTTGTGGGTACAGTGTGCTACCAGACTAAGCATCATACTATGCTTGGCAGGTAGGCAGTCAAGGCGACATTCTATATACAAGAACAAGTCAGCTGTCTGATACAAGCTGTCATCATGAACCTGCCTGTCAAGCCCTGGTTTGCCGCAGTGTATGGTGTCAGCTGAAGTGTGCCCTGGAGTGGTTACCCATAGACCACCTCAAACAATTTGCAACCAAGGCTTTCATGCTCAATGACTTTTCTTGTGTCTAAAGAACCAATTGAAGAGCAGTCCATGAAAAAACAACATCCTTTGAAAACACCAGAAGACAAGTAGAAGAGACAAAGAGATCCCAAAGAAAAACCAGAGTTCTCCACCCATTGAACCCTCCTACACTACCATGCAGTGGCTGGAGAAAATTTTCAGGACATAAAAAGAAGCTTCCTTGCTTCTCACTTTTAGACTTGCATTTCTTTAGGTTAGCATTTTTACAATATATTCTTTCTTACTATAAACATTATTTTTAGCGGGTCCGCATGTTGGAGTTGACATACTTGTTTTTTAATTGAGCCTTGCCTTATCATGACAGTTTCTTGTGGCCGAATTGGTAAGGGCGCACTTTGATTATAGGAGTGGATGGAAAAAAGGAGATACAGGTTCAATTCTTATCAGGAAGCACATTTTTCTTTAATAGGACTTCTCAATTTAGGTGAGTCAACTTTTATTTTTTTTGGAGAAAAAAAAAAAAAGTAAAAAAACAGACAAAAAAAAAAAAAAAAAAAAGCAAATGTCAACTTAAATATGTGTACCCACAAAAAAAAATATTGTCAGATCAAAAAAAAAACAAAACATTACTAATATGGTAATAGTGAAATTAGCCATTTCCTTATAAATAAACATTCAGCATACATGGACCAAACAGAATTTACGTTGGATTAAATTTACAAAATCTTTTTCTTAAAATAGTTTTTCTGGAAAATAGGTTTCTCAAGTTCAGTAACTGTTATCTGTCTTTTCTAGTAATGGTTGGTGTTTTCCTTCCTAACCTTTTGTTTGAAATAATGTAGAAAGTTAATATCTTGATTATATCATTTCCCATTTACTATCCATTTTTGTTGTTGCTACTGTTGAAAGTCTTAAAGTGATGTTGCTTTTGTTATTTGGTAAAGTTTTTTTGTTTCAGATTCTGTAGAGCCAGTCTATAAAATCTGATAAAGGATAGTCATCTTTAAGACCTACAGGTTTCATTCACTCAAGAAAATGGTTGTATATATATTTGACAGTTTAGACATTTCTGAAGACTGACACCATGAATGATATCCATACGAGAGTCTTGATCTGACAAGGCTATTTAAGAACATGACTTCAGTTCTTACATTAACATTTATATGCCCTTACACAAAAAAAAAAAAAAAAAAAAAATCTTAAAATCAGCAAATCCAGTCTTATCAAAATTGTGAAATAAAAGGTACCTTAAATGACCACTCATTTAGATCCATTTGTATTACTGCAGATGTCCCCCAGGGCTCTATCCTTGACCGAGCCTTATTTTTAATTTCCATTACCAATCTTCCTGATGGTATCAGCTCTCAGTTTGCTGATGACACTCATGTCATAATAGTAAATTTGATTAGTTTAATAAGGTCAAATTGGCAGCTGATGTCATAAACAACCTTCAGTCTGTTGTGAACTGGGAAAAAGAATGGCTTACTAATTTTAATGGCTTCAAAACAAAACTGTTCTCTATTAATTATCTGATAGACCCCGCCTTTCTGTCTTCCATCAGTATGGCTGATGCTAACCTCCAGGAAAGTGACTTGTTGTGCTTTCTCAGGTTAACATGAAATGAAAAGACTATTGATTCCATTACTTGGCCAGCTGCTAAGTAAGTTGGTTTACTATGTTGTGTTAAACAATTTTTCTCTCCAGGATCTATTTTACATATTTGTCTACTTTTTGCCCATGCTTAGAATATTGCTGCTACTTATGGTCTGGTGCTCTTGCTATATATTTAGAGATCCTTGTTATCCAAAGAAGAATCAGCAATATTGGTGCTGATCTCGGCTTTAGTCACTTTCCCACCACCATAAAGTTGCCTCTCTTTTCATGGCAATAATTTGGATAACCTCTTCACCATTGTACCTAGACTTTATGAATTTAAGCACAATAGTAAATTGGTGATGAGTTCTCTTCAATTTATAGTCAAGTTAGCTAAATGTATCCATAAGTTCAATGCTAACAGTTTCTTTACTTATACTTCTTGCTTGTGGAACTCTCTTCCAGCTCCATGCTTTCCAGTCAACTTTGATCTTCAAAAATTTAAATGCAATGTCAATCACTATCAACTGTCCTCCTGTTACCCTTCTTTTGTCCTCACTCTTTAATATTCTTTGTTTTCTAATTCTTTCACACCCAGGTACTCCTTGTATCTTAATAGCTTAACTGCCTTGCTTGGGGTGAACCCGATTAAAAAAATAAAATAAAAAAAAATCATGAAATAATTTTACAATGTTGGAAAGAAAACTTGCTTTAGTCTTTCTTTCTTTTTTTTTTTAATATTATTTAGTGCTGAAATAATTATTTAAACAGTGTAAAATTAGCTGACCTGTTGATAAAAAATATGAATTTTTACCCATGAAACAAACTTGAATTAAATCATACAAGTTATTTTCTATTCTCAGAATATTCTATCCAACATTTTAAACAATTTTGTTAGAAGATAAAGATTTGGTTATTCTTAAGCAAGTTTTTTTTTTTAATGGAATTTATATTTTTACTCACAACACCTGAAATTTCCAGTAATTGCTTTGTTCATAACCATTTGTTCATTGCTTTGTTTTAGTAATGTAAGTAAATCAAGTCTAACCTATGACAAAAATGAAAAAAAAAAGCTTTTATTTTACACAAATATTCATTTTTGAAAATATCTTCATCCTTGTTATTGCACCAGTTAATCATATAAACCAAACATTATACAGTGAAAATTTAAAATAAAAATTTAGCTGTTTCAGGCCATGGGCTTACCAAGTTATCATTACATATAGTTAATAAACCTCATATGGGAAGAGTACCCTGTTTTCTTGTACTAACGCACATGTTATATTTAAAGGCTTGACAAATAAAGGTTAAAATATAACTTATATTTAAAGAAAGTATTAAAGAGGACTATTTTAAAACCTCAAATAAGTCAATAATCCAAAAAGGGTCTGTAATATTATCAGTCCTGACATCTTAAGTCACTTTCCCACTGCTGTGACATGGCTTCTCGCTATCTTTTCTATAAATATTTTCATGACAGTTGTTCTAATGAGCTCTCCTCTTTGGTACTTTGACCTAATGAATTTAAGCATACTACTAGATTGGCAACTAGGTCTCGTTTTACTGCTGAAATAGCTCAATGTTACCATAAGTTCTATACTAAGTTTTTTTCTTGCCTGTAGAACTCTCTTCCAGTTTCTTGCTTCCCTGCTATTTACGATCTTCAAAAATTTGAATGCAATATCAAACACCATCTTCTGTCTTCCTGAATCCTGTTGTTTATTGTCTTTTTGCCTCACTAAAGTCATTTCGTCTTCTTTCCCTCCCAGTAAACCCTTGTCTTAGTGGAATTATCATGTTTTGATGAGGATGTAAACACTGAAATATTAACAAGTACAACAATAATTTTTGATGCTCTATTACTGAACACCTCTTCCAATTTTATGAAAAAGAAAAAGATAAACCAACATATTTATTAATACATTTGGATTTTTTTTTTTTTTTTTTTTTTTTTATCATTTCATCCCCGCATTTACATTTAATATGACAGGAGTTAGACTATGTACTGGTAGTCTACTGGATGCTTAAACATTACTCTATCCCATATAACTCAAGATTAGTTGATTATTATTATTATTTTTTTTTTTTTTTTTTAAAGATCTTGTAAATGTGGGGTTGGGGTGTTATCTGTCAACAGTTGCAGTAAGATTCCCTTTGTTTTGAAATTTCATTGGAAGGAATAGTATTTATTTAGACTGTTTTCTATTACAGAATTTATATTTTTTATGAATAAATGTCTGTTGATAATTTCTTTGGAATTATTGTTACTTCCCCCCCGCCACCAAAAAAAAAAACTATGATCTAAATCACCAGAATTAGACACTTTTATCTTTTAAATTTGTTAAAAAAGAAAAAAAAAAGAAACAGATTTCTCACAAAAAAATAAACACACAATGATTTCAAAGTTTTTGCTGGGCAACAATATGGAATAAAGATGAGAATCTTGGATTAAAGGAACTGATTAACATTCAGTTAAAGATTTGTTTATTTTTTTCAAGAAAAATACTTTAAAACAGATTTTCATTATGAAAATTTTTATATAACAATATATGGAAAAAGCATTTCTTTGTTTCTGATAAGAGAGAAAAATATAAAATAAACGCAGATGAAATTTAAATTTTTCTTTAAAAATACTGAAAGACACAGACATCTATTTACAAACAAGATTCTAAACCACAAAGAAAAATGAATTTGGTAAATATACAGGTTCAAATAGCAGAACTTGCCTTCTCAAAAGCTCATTTTAATTTTTGATCAACATGGTTAGATTAAGAATATGAAAAGGGTGCCATACTGTAGAACAATCGTTAACCACCTAGTCTTGTGTAACATTACTATTGCAGTAAGATCCTCACTGGGTGCCCTACATTTGTGCTTCTGTGCCAGACAAAGCTAAATTATTAAATATCAGCTAATTTCATGATTAAGTATTTCCTGCCAGATGTTGGTGTTTACATAAAGACCAGGATTTCTGAATGCTAATTTTCTCGGTAGGCAAGCAGGCTCTTCTCGTTGGGAGAATTACAGTAATGTCATTTTTAACCTGCCCCTGTTTGGTTTTGTGATGTGCATGAAATATTTTAAAAGCATTTAATACTGAGGATTTTACAAAAAAGGTTATTACATTTTTTTCTTCACATAAAGTTGTATTTTAAAAGCGTTCACCACAACAAAAAAAAAAAGAAAAGAAAAAAGAAATTGGGGGAGGGAGGAGAAAACTTTTAACTTTGAGAAGAGACATGGTAAATATTAGTCATTTCCATACAGGAAACATTTGATATTCATTGATTGATCAGTTAATGTTACTGTCGGTTGGAATTTATTAAATTTTTTTAAAACAATTTTTCAAGAAATCAAATTTTTCAAGTCTGCTGTTATTGTGTTTTCTAATACTGATGGAAGTTTCCTTACTAACTCTTTGTTTAAGTTAGTGTGGAACGTCACCATCTTGATTATATCATTACTTTTCCTCTTCTAGTTATATGTGCTACCTGTTTTTGTTGTTGGAATACTTCAAGTGATTTGATTTTTGTTATTTGGTAAAGCTGTCTGCAATCTTGTAGCGCCAATCTATAGCGTCTGATGAAGGATTGTCTTTTTTAGACCTGAAAGATTCATACACTTGAAGCCATTTCCTTATCTCCTTACTGAATTTTTTTTATAACTGACCCATACACCAAGGTATTTAAAATGTTTAGAATTTATTTATTCAACATTTTGGATTTTTTATGATGGATTCAGGGCAGGTGCCATTAGTACTCATGTTCCAATTTCCGATCATACTTTCTCTTTTGGAAACGTTTATTTTAATCCCTACTTTTTGGTAAAGAATGTTGATTTTGTTATGATCAAGACTATTCTTTTACCAACCATGAATTTTTGTATCATCATTGTAGCTCCCTTCATCATCACACTGGTTTCTGGAGGGAAAATAAGTTGCTTCATTATTTATAGTAATATTCACATTTTGGCCGTTGTATGCTCTGGCCTTTTTCAGTCACAAAAATCTTCCAAACCATCCATGCATAGACATGAATACAATATGGAAACCACTAATACAGAGTGCTAGAGGAAAATAATAGCAACAAAATTGTAATATGAGCTTTGGTAAAAATGGTTACTAAGACATTAGGTTTAGAAGTCCCAGAAATTCATACACTGATATCCCTAAGTGGATAAAAGCATTGTTTGAAGTAAACCAGTGACTTGACCCAAAGAGTTGTGAGTTCAATACCTGGCCACAGCAGAGGTGAACAAAAACTTGGAAAGTTGAGGTACTAAAGGGAAATAACTGAGATATCCAGAAAAGGCATGACATTGTCCACAATTTAAACATAAATCACCTGAAGAAGGCTTTACAACAGCTGAAACGTTGTGAGTAATAGCCCAAACAATGTAAATATTTGATACCACATCTCAGAAATATAGTCAGAGAATTATGTAGTTTTGTGTGTGTGTGTGTATATATATATATATATATATATATATACACACACACACATGTATTTGGGCAGCAATCCCACTTTTATACAAGCTTCATTAAAGACAATGTACTGCAATTAAGCTTTTTATTCAATTCTTATTGTGTTCATATAAGTGTTTTTTTCTGGACATAAAACTGTTCAAATATTATATATATATACACACATTTTTAGCTATTCTATTAAAATTAATATTGCAATTATATAGATGTTTTTATTTTTTTAACTAAATGTGTGAATTTTTTATGGATCTATCTCAAGTGATGGAATATTTTCTTATTTTCCAAACATAGACATTGTTAGGTGTGTTCATAGTTGATGTTATTGAGTGTTGGCTTTTTCTTTTTTTTTATTATTAATGCTTCCATTATTTTTAGTCATTTTTTTTTTTTTTTTTTACATGTGGGTGAGGTTATTATAGTTGTATTTTCTGAGCATGCTGCTGATGGAGTTTGGTAAATATTTAAACACAAATCGAAACCTAGCAAACTCCATCTGCAACAAGAAAAATTGAATAAAAAGCTTAATCTGCTGTATATATGTATATGTTTTTATTTTTTCACTTTAATTAATCCATC
The DNA here is from genome assembly GCA_963932145.1 of Acanthosepion lycidas. Classification (NCBI taxonomy): domain Eukaryota; kingdom Metazoa; phylum Mollusca; class Cephalopoda; order Sepiida; family Sepiidae; genus Acanthosepion; species Acanthosepion lycidas. The sequence continues at coordinate 53,043,871 of OZ010578.1, read as the reverse complement.
ATTGTTTTTAATTTTATACTTGACATCATTCATGATTTAAATGGTCAATTTGGTATTGAGCAGAATCTCTAAGAAAAGGAAATTTCCATGCATATTTTAGATTTCAAGATTTTAAATATGAGAGTTGAAGAAAATATTTTAAATTTGTTTGTGGATATGCCTGTATGTGAACAAGTAAATCTACAGGTTCTTTTTCTGTGGCCCCACTTCACACTGCCATAGGTTTGAGAGGGTAAAAATGTTAACAGCAGCAATCTTATTACACCTGAAGAGGATTGGGAAATGGATTGGTTGAAACAGTGTTAATAATAGCTAGTACATGAAGAATAAGTTTAAAACTGTTTGCTTCTGATTAAATTTTTAACTTAATTCCTTTTTAAAAATGAGGGGAGTACCAGATTTTCTTTGTACCTATATTGATGTTACAACCTGATAAATAAAAAGCACTCGTGTTAATACTGTAGCTAGGTGCTGCACTTGCAAGCCATTCAAAGTGAGCTCTGTGCTTTGGAAATATTATTCTGCACCAACACCAGTCAAGTTCAAACAAATATCTTTTCTGAACACCTGTTGGATATAACATAATGGTTAGTAAGCTATTATTGCAAGCTATTGACAATGAAGTATTCCTCATTGGTTGGACAGGAAATAATCCAATAAATATATAATACAACCTCAAAGACAGAAGAAAAAAAATATACTTTTTTTTTTTTTTTTTTTTTTTTTTTAAGGAACCAAATGGTAGCTGAGGGGTATCAGTGTCCGGCTTAGGTCTAGATGCTGCATATGGTCCAATGGCAAACATTTGCCATTATCTGAATTTGTGACTGTAGCTGCAACAGCAGTATCACCAGGTATATCCAGGTCAGACATTTCAGGTACCAGGTGTGTGTTTTCTACCTGATTATATGACTGTAAGAAATCATTCTCCAGTGTAAATGCGGTTCCAATGGTAGGTGGCATTGGCTCTGATGCATTTTCATTTGTATGGGTTCGCATGTGCCTGGCTACCTCAGAATTACGGACAAACCCTTTGTTACAAATGGGGCATTTGCATGGTTTTGTGTGGATCCTTTTGTGCTTGGTAAGGTTGGATGAAGATGTGAATCCCTTTTCGCAAAAGTCACACTTGAATGGCCGTGGTTTAGAGTGTATCTGCATGTGTTCTGCCAGTGTCTCATACTGTGAGAAAAACTGACTGCAGACGTCACATTTGAAAGATTTTTCACACGTATGGATCTTGCTGTGTTGTGTCAAGTGTGATGCTGTGAAGAAGCCCCGCTGACAAAACCCACACTTGTATGGACGGTCTCCTGTGTGACTGCGTAGATGACCAACCAAGTGACTTTGTTGCATAAAGCGACGATCACAATGATCGCATTTGTATGGCTTTTCACCTGTGTGAGAACGGACGTGATATGACAGTGTTGAAGATTTTTTAAATCCTTTGACACAGTAGTCACACTTATAGAGTTTTTCAAGCCTGGGTTGGGTTCCAGGGTTAGGCTCCCCTGACACAAGTGTAGACGATGGTACTGCCAGCTGAGGTGAAGAAAGTAGGTCCAATGGCATCAATCCTGCCATAGTGAGCAAAGGTAAAAAATCTCACTGGCTGACCAATCGGGCAAATTCCTGTTCTTCAGAGTGGAGGCTGGAACAAAGAGAGCCGTCAGTAAAAAATGGTATCTAGGCAATTAATGCCATCATACTTTGGAGGTTTTAGGGTTATGTAACTTATATTTTAGTAAGGGGGGGAAAAAAGCAATATGGCTCCTTCCCAGAGTTTTTGGAACAAAACTTTTTAGGCTCATTTTTTTTGTTAACTAACAATGTTTCAGCCAATCTATTCAATAGCCTTTGGGTGTACAGTCCACAGGGAAAAATGGGAGGGTCTTCTTCACTTTTCAGTAGCATAACTGGGAAATGATAGAGAGAAAATGAAATAGTGGCAAATACACTGATTGGACCAACTCATGCATAGCAACACATGTAACACAGGCAATTCCATATTAATCAGAGCAAAGAATTCACAACAATGCAAGAATATATGTCTATTACTATTTGCTATCATTTTATGGTGTGCAACCAGTGATGTTTGGTGATGCCCGGAGCCAACTCCTTGATTGTATGCCCCTAAGACTCAAATGGGGAGAAGGGGGGTTACTACTAAGAAATGTGAGAAAGGAAGACATTTTAATAATGTAAAAACTGATGAAACATGAAATAAACACTTTATTCAAATTAAATATAAACTAATTTTTTTATTTCACTCTTTGATTGGATGCCTGGGATTGTTGGACACTCTGCCCCATTTCTGCACGTGACAGTGTGCAACTGTAAAATGAGAACAAAAATGATAGTGAAGGAAAAAAAATAAATAAATAAATAGTCCTCCCTCTTTCTGTAGATATTTTACACCTGAAGAAGGCTATGAGAATGGATCTACCAAAATGTATTAATTACAAAAAGAATTGAGTTCAATAGTAATTATCCCCATTTACTACCAGACAAACTGAATTTGCTTTTGGTGTTATACTTAAACCCTTCGTCTCTCCTAGTTTTTGCATCATGGCAAAGAAAGCTTAATTTCTTAAACCTTTTCCAGTCCAACATGAAATAGTTTATCAAAATCGGTGGCAAAGATAAGCTGTTCTAGTTGATTTAGAACTTAAATATCAAAAGTTGTTCAAAACATTTGTGAACTAAATTATTTCTGGGGTACGGGCTGCAAGTATTAGGTTGGTGCAAAAATAATGACGTAATAATGTCGTTTTTTGATGTATTTTTTAACGTCAAAAAACGACATTATTGCGTCATTATTTTTGCACCAACCTAATAAGAATTTGCACAGTAAAATTATACTATGGCTTTAAAAACACATACTAAAAGAATATTTATATTATACAAAATATATTCAAAGTGGGAAAGAAGAGCATGGATAAGAAAAATAAATAATTACTCACCATAAAGTGGTGAATTGAAAAGAAAGAAAAAAAATGGTTATCACTCTTCTTTCTTCAGTGCTCAATTGAAGATAAAACATGTGCATGATGACTAAAATCATATCAGAAGGAACACTCACTGGATCATAATGTGATTTGTCTGTGATTCATAGTGCTGATTCTCTGGTAGTATTCCCCCACCCCAACCATGATTTTAGTCATTGTGCACATGTTTTGTTGCTGATTGAGCTCTGAGAAGTGAGGAGCAATAACTGATTAGATTTTTTTCTAGTTTGTTTTTATTTAAGGTTTTTTTTGTTATATTTTTTGATTCATTACTTTATGGTAATACATTTTTCCTAAAGTTTAACATATGAAACTAAAAAAATAAAAATAAAACGGTATTTATTTTGTCTACTGGTCTGCACACTTGAGAAAACTTGTGTCCACTGGCAGGATTCAAACCTACATTCTCCTTTACACCTTTACAGGAGAAACCACTGTCTGATCTGGTGGGCTTTGACCGCTCGGCCATGGAGAGCTTCATAATCAAGCAAGGTTCTATTTGCCTTAAAGCAAATCCACTTGTTCAGATTTTCTTAGAAGCCATATCTGCTCAGTTTTAGGTATCCATTAAAAATTGTGTTTCATCATCATAATGTTTTTTTTGTTGTTGAAGCAGGACTGGAATTAATCTCACACAAAGCAAGGTGGATCCTACCTGACAGAAGATCTTAGTTTACCTGTCCATATACGCTTGTCAACATACTGAAACTTGTCATCATAATTGACAGGCAAGGTTTTATAAGGCTGGATGTTTTTCTTGATGTCCAACTCAGACACTCTAAGTATACCAAGTATTTTTATCAAGACACCAAATTCTCGGAAGGTTCAAGGTTTGAAACCCCATCCTAGTCTATAAAAAATACTACCAGAAAGTGAGCACTATGAATCACAGACAAATTACATTATAATTCCATGACTGTTCCTTTTGCTATGATTTTAGTTGTTGCACGCACGACTTGTCCTAAATTGAGTTCTAAAGAGAAAAGAGTGATAACAAGTTAGCTTTTTCTTTCTTTTTTTTTTTTTATTCCTTCAATTCACCACAATTTACAGTGAGTAATTATTTTTCTCATCTATGCTTCTTCATTTTAATATATTTTGTACATATTATGTAAATATATATATACTTTTAATATGTGCATTCTTAAAGCCATAATATAATTTTACTGTGCACCCCTGGGCCAACTTAAAACACTCTGGTGATAGGCCAGAAAAATGTTGGCTCTTGGTTCCTATATGAAGTTCACCAGCCCTTTGACAGGTCTTGTTTTTCATCCTGTAGTGTGATATACCACCCTCCCCACCAGTAGAAAAGCTATTGGGAGACCTGGTTTAGATACCAATCACCCATCCATGTGGTAGGTTACATGTTACCAGTAACAAGCCTAAACCACTGATAACATGAAGTCATATATATAAAAACCACTGACAAATACTTTCATTCTTCTTCTGTGCCATGCTTCTTCAGGACTTTGGCAATCATAGCTTCCACAACTTCCTGTCATTTGTAGCTCTTAATAAATTTTGTCTGTTATCTCTCCGAAATCATGCTCCACCATCCATTTACTAAAGTTCTCCAGGTAGATTATCGATTGTTTGCCTGTCCCTATTGCTTTCAATCTGTCCTGTGTGTATCAAATTGTCCAAGCATCCTTTCCTCATTATATACCTTAGAAATTTAAACTATCTCTTGTTGATGTGAAGCATAAGTATTCTTTTTGTTTTCATTTTCTCTAAAACTTCATCATTGCTCACATGTTCAGTCCATAGTATTCTCAGCATCTTTCTGTAGAACCACATTTCTGTTGCCTCAAGTCTTTTCTTCATCTGAGGAGATTGTTCAGCATTCACTGCCATATAGGAGGACTGATGTTACACAACAGTTAAGTACTCTTTTCTTTGTTTTTAACAAAATTTGTATGATACATAATAGAATTTGGAATCATTGTCACAGCTGAGCATTAAGGAAATCAGGTGCATGTGCTAGACCCACATGGTCAATCCAGTTATGCCTAGGTTGCAAGCATGGGAAATAAATGTATTACAGGCAGATATAAAAGGTGTTCCAATAACTTGGACTGATTTTAAATGTGAATTAAGGTTAAGCACCTAATGATTTCTTTCAGATTTAACAAGTCTTTCAACCATGGAAAGATTAACAATCAAACAATGTGTTAAAAGTTATTGAAGCCTATTACGAAAATGGACGTTCAAACAGAATCTGAAGTTCCCAGGTCGCGTCATCTCTCAAAACAGCAAACCACTACAGTCATGCAACTTGATGCCTTTAGATTTCTTCTTTTCGGGGGTCATCTTAAAAGTAAGGTCTATGCCTACAAGCCAGCCAATAACAATTCAACAGTAAATTCATTCTGCAACTATGCTGAGACGTCATCAAAAATTTTGACAATCGAGTCAAGGTGTGCCACCGAAGCCTTGGTGGACATTTGGGCGATATTTATTTTCACACATAATTGCCGTGGCTTAAATAACATGATCCAATAGAGAAATAAATAAATTTTCACCAATAACACTGATTTATTCACTGCTGACTTTGATCCGTCTTAATGAAACACCCTTATAAACATGCACCCAGAGCACACAAGAATATAAGGTCTTCATTCAGATGAGGACCAAAGGCCACACACTTGCTGATAGCAATAGATGAATAAAATGCGATGTTACTTATTAGAGATTTTATTACTAGTATTAAAACATGGAAACACCTTATATAAACCACTCCAAAAAAAAAAAAAAAAAAAAAAAGTACAGTACATTTATAAAATTTAGTATTAAAAATTAACCCTACTATTTAAAAATTTGTAATGACTCCCCAATTCCAAAACAAATAGGGAAACAAAAGTAAAAGATTTTAGATACATAAAAATCCTCATTATTTGAGCACAAACTTACTGACAACTAAAGTTATATCGCAGTAGTTAGAACAGATAGCAAATTTGAGAGCTCAGAAGTTTAACCCAATGAGCTAGATAAGAATCTATTAAAATCTTCAATTATTAGATTGGTGCAAAAATATTGTCGTTTTTTGACGTTAAAAATACGTCAAAAAACGACAATATTTTTGCACCAACCTAATATTAACCTTTATTCAAGTCTATACTAATTAATTATGTTCACAAATTTGAAAAATCTGTAAAAATCACACATTTATTTAGTCTATTATTTCAGATGAAAATTATATGCAGTAAATTTTCTCTAACCACCAAGCTATAACATCAAATATTGCTTCCTTTCTCAACCAGTAGCAAACTGGGCCTAAAAATATTGATTGCCAAGAGACCAAGGTCCACCCACAATTACAAAGCTATCATTTAAGTTTCATAACGAATAAATAGAATTTTAAAAAATACATATGGAAAAAAGGGTACATTATTACATTTCTATTTAGGGTGTCCACTTGACACCTTGACCAGTCTACCACTTTACTCTATAGGACATTTTTATTTTTTTTTTTTAGATCATGACTTCATATGTTGTTTAAAACAAATAATAACTAAATAGAAAACTTTCATAAACGGAGATGCTCACTCATAATCTGAAATTTTATTAACCAGCACAATTTATGATCAGACTCATCTTTTTGCCAGAGAGGTGAGTACTGATGATATTGTGGTAAAAATCTAATTTTAAACCAAGTATAATAAAAGAGGAATTGGTTTGAGACTACGAGCAGGTATCTTGGTAAATCCTTATCACCAAAGTAGTCTATTAATTTCTGTACTTGCAAAATGGAGAGTTATCGACGTCTTTATCAAATGAGCCATTACTTTTATTTATTTATTTATTCGAGACTTAAACACAAAAATGCGTAGTATTTTCCACTGAGGTGGATGAAAATTCTTTACAGTTGAGAATGAGATTTATAAATTTAACAAGTCACTATTGGTAGAGTAAGTGTAAAATACATTATTTAGATTTTTGTTTGTTTTATTCTTTAAGAATCCGATTGCATTGAAACATTATCATTACAAAAATAAAATTGATAAGTAACAAAAAAATGTCTTTCTATTTGAAAAAAGCTAAGCAAGATGGAATTTATCAAGCTAATAAGCAGCTTATTTTCGCGATCCATTTAGTTTAAAAAAAAAAAAAAAAAAAGGAAAAGCTACTTTAACTTTTAATTAATAAGGATTTAAAAAGGAAAAATTAATAATAAGGGTTTAAAAAGGAAAAAAATCGTAAATTTAAAAAAAATCTTCAGGGTATGGGTAAATATCAGAAATCAATTCCACCGAGTCCAATTTAAACTGGGTCATATCACAACAATTCGTAAATAAAATTAGAAAAAAAATTATATTGCAGATTATTATTTTTTTTAAAGTAAAATTCATTTGAAATTAGAGAGCTAAAAAGAAAAGTACATGGAGTTTAAAACTAGTAGTCAGAAATAAATCTAAAATTAATATAAGTAAAACATATATTTAGTTTTTAAATAAAACATTTTTAATTTTTTTCTTTTTCCTAGCAACACCCATGCAAGAAAGACTGCTGGGCACAGAAATGCGGTTACCGTTACACTATAGCAGACAACTAAAAAAAAAAAAAAAAAATGAGCTACAGCCATTTCTGTCTGGGGTTGGAGAACCAGGATGGGAAGGCAAAGCAGCTTAAAAAACAAAAAAAAAACCCTGACTTTTAAAGTGTTTTATAAACTTGCTCTCGAATTGAATGACAAACTTCAGTTTGAAACACGACAACTCTGATGCTTTTTGCTTCGACAAAAATTTCACAAAGAAAACTTTACAGGAAAATTCCAATTTATAATTTGTAACTTTGATACTTGATTGTAAAAATAAAAATTAAAAGCATGGAATTTGAACTTGAACTACCACCGAAAAATAAATCAAGATTTAAAACTAATTGAATATTATTTTAGATGATAAATTACTTTTTTCTTACTCTTCGATACCAAAACTTACTTTTTAAAGCAACGTATAATGTGCAGAAGAATTACGTGCCATCACGTTTTTTTTTCTTTTAAATTACTTACAGTTTTCCCTTTTGTTTCATTCACTAACAGAGATTAAAAAAATAATAATACATAAGAAATTATTGATTTTCTATTACGAGAACAAGTAGACACTTGTTATCATGTACTTGCTTCCAGTCCTCGGCTGTCTCCCACATTCTTTTTAGGAGAAATAAAATTCCGAGGAGAGAGAGCAACTCACCAAAAAAGATAACACAGGAGCAGACACGGCGAGGCTTTGAACGACAACGAACAGCTTACAGCGCATGCTCGTTACTTAAAATCAAAACAATGCGGTGTTACCTCAGAAAATCCCCTTTTATAAGTAAAACTGGATCTCTGGTTACTGCAACTAAAAAGTACGAATCCATCCACAGGTTGGTAGATCTGTTGCTCACTAAGACGAGAATGCTTAAAATATTCTAGGGGATGGACTGGAGGAACATTCCAGCCACGCACCAGCTGTAAAAGTGAAAAACTAGCTGAAATTAAAATTTTTTTTTTTACTTTACTTTGAGAAAAAGAAAACACTATCCATACTTTTTTTTTCTCAATTCCTAGCAGCAACGGTCACTTTTTACGACTACTCCTCGAGTTGGCGGATCGTAAATAAAAAATAAACACTACCCCTCCCTCCACCACCAAATCACGTCTGCATCTAAGTTTCTTGGACTGTAAATGTCGATCACTTTTGTAAAAAAATATCAAAGGACACAAATTTAATCTTACCTTTTTAACTTGAATCATTGTCAGTCATTGCACTTATTTTTTTTATTATATTATTCAGCATTGGTAAATAATCAGTATGGTATGGTAAAATAAAAGTAAGTATGACAACCATGTTACATCTTGCTCTGTGACATTTGGATGACCCAAACTATAGATAATAACTTGAATGAACAATTTCAAAGTTGTCTTAATTGTAGCCAATAAATAAATTCTTCACATTGAATTGAAATTCTATTCCTATCAAAGAAACTGGGTCTGCTTCACAAGTGAGATAGCTTTGCATTCCTCATTGGTGCCTATAGCTAGTGTTCATTCCCTGATATGAACCTGAATTCTAGATGCTGATTTTCAAGGCAAGTAGGTTATTATATATTACAAGAATTTTCTTATTTATATGCGGACTAATGTCCTCATCTTTGTTGTTATCACATTTCAACCGTTTGTGTGCTCCATCATTCATCAGGTGTATGTCAACCCAGGTAACATACAGAGAATTTCAAACTGAACATTTATTTGATCTCCTAGTAAATTGTTCTAAGAATTTTCTTTGTCTTGAGTTTTCTTACTCTGGTAATAAATTGGATAGCATTTCAAATTCATTTGGAAATAGTGATGAAGACAGTGAAAGAAATAATTGTCCTGGAGAAACAGATAAAATATCTTCCCAATATCAGTCCCAAGTGGTTAAAAACTGCTTCACTTTATTTTGTGTTTTATTACACCATTAAATCATAAACAAGCATTGAAGTCCGACATTTCAGAATATTACAAGCTAGAAGAAATCTTATAATCAAATGAGGAAATTCTGAAGAGTTCTCAGCCTCACCAAGAAGAAAGTAAAAAAAAAACAAAAACAATTTATGTTTGGTCATTTAGTCAAATTTTAAGAAGTGGGTCAAAACCAGGGCTGATACAAGTGTCTTGTGCCTCTTGACGAATAGACATATATGCAAAATTTCAAGTTGGAAAAAATAGTTTATTAACCTTAAAATTAAAAATGTTATTCTACAGATTAATCAATTGGTCTTAAAATTAAAAACATTATTCTACAGATTTACATTGGCTGTTTTACGTTTTTTCAAAACACAATCTTCGTTATCATAACAAGGCCAGTGCAAGGCTCTCATTCCCCCCACTAAATCTATGATATAGTGCACCCAACAGTACTACACTTCAATTTTCCTAAGGTAGTATTAATATAAAATACAAAATTTATCGTAACCTAATTATGTATAATAATAATAATATGTAAGACTCCTTCAAAAAGTTCTAAGCATCACTCAGGAGTTGGAGAAACAAGACAGTTTTTCACTATTTTTTTAATATAGATCACTTGACATCAATGCACTTGGTCTAAAAATGCTTAAGCATTGCAATCCCATCAAAGAAGAAAATGGCATCCTGGTCCTCCAAAAGCACCTCCACAGCATATACAATCTCATCATTGTTTTCAAAACGGCAACCATGCAAGTGGGATTTGAATTTAGGAAACAGGAATAAGTCAGATGGAGTTAAGTCTGGTGAGTAAGATGGGATAGCAAATTTAAAGACCCAGTTAACAGCTTCAGCTACTGAAGTGTGAACAGGTGCATTATCCTAGAGCATGCCTGTCTTCAGCTTCCCTCTGCATTTAGACTTCATTGCTTCTTTCAGTCGTCTTAATTCTGATGTATACTACTGTCCATTAATAGCTTTTTCCTTTTCCAGGTAGTCTATCATGATTATGCCTTCAAAATCCCCAAAAATAGAAGCCATCACCTTACCAACAGAGGCTGCCTGCTTGAACTTCTTCGGAAATAGAGAACCGTAGTGTTTCAACTGTTTGCTTTGAATCTTTGATTCAGGTTCAAAGTGGTGAACCTAGGTTTTATTTTGAGTCACTAATCTGTGGTAGAAATTCAGGGTCAGCCTGGAAGCAAGTCAGAAGTGTCCTGGAAAATGTCAATCCTTTTCAGCTTCTGCCCTGGTGTCAGCATTCTTAGGAACTTTCACACAGCTTGCTCATCCCCAAGATCTCGGTTAAAACAGTATAGATCAAACCAGAACTAATGCCGATGGACTTAGTTATTTGCTGGACAATAAGACGTCTGTCATCCCAAACCACATGGTGAATGCCATCAACTTGTTCATCAGTGATTGAGGTTTTTGGACAACCTAACCAAGGGTCATCTTCTGTACTGTCTCTGCCCAACTTGAATTCCACAACCCATTTCTTCACAGTTGCATAGAAAAGGGAGTCCTTAACAAGTATCTATACCATGTCCTTGTGGATTTCCTTGGGTGTCATACCTTTCTTTTGCAGATATTTATGACTGACGGGCTTCTGTTTTGTCCATTTTTAGATTTGTCGCACACCTCTCAACTCCACAGAAATTAAAACAGAAATCTGAATTAGTTTTTCTAGTTTTATAAGAAGTGGTAGTGTGTTGCCACAACAAAAATGTTCAGCTATGGCTCTTCATTCTGGGTGAAGCTTAGAACTTTTTGAACGACTCTTGTAGGTGAACAATTCAACTAGAAAAATTGAAAATAAATACAATGTATCTAAATACAAATTAGAAACATGTCATAATAGAACATTTCATCTTAAATAAAATCAACAATGTTTTGCAGCAATTTTTAATATCAATTTGAGATTTTTCTTTTTAAAAAGTTGTATAATTTTAACACATTCTACATTATGGATAAAAAATAGTGAATTTTATATAATGTTTTTCTGAGACTAAGCATGAGCAAAACAAATTCAGATTTGAAAAAAAAAAAAAAAATAAAATACCCAGAATAACATCAGAATCTGCAAAAATTTTACATCCTTTAATAGTCAGCTGTGCTTAGTTTAATTTTAACATATATAAATGTACGTAAAAAAAAAAGCAAATGTTGTTATGAGAGAGAGGATCACAAAGCACCTTCCCTGGTTAACATGACAAGTGTCAGTATGCCAGTCATAGCTGAAGATTATTATTAAACATTTTTGTGTATTTATATCTGTAACCACATTTTAAATTTCTTATTTGATGTCCAATGATATAAATCATAGGAAATATCCATAAAACATGACAAATAAAAACTCAGTTTTACAATCCATGATGGCTTCTAAACCAAATTTATAAATTATATTGCATGGGAAAAGAATGAATCCATCCCTTCTCTACTCTCTAATCTGTGGGTTAAATAGCAAGGTAGACTAAGTTCTCTAACATTGTCTAGCAGCCAGTCTAATTCAGAATAGACCTTAATCTGAATTCAAATTTACAGAGTAGACAACAGGAAATCATTCCACCAATTCTCCCAAGTCATAGGAATTTACAAATAAAGAAAAAAAGATCTTTGGAGTGCCATGATTACTTACACCCTCAAGGGACCCCCACCCCACCCCCCCCCAAAAAAAAAGAAAGAAAAAGAACATAATAGCTATAATAAATTATAACTGCATATGGCCTTTAAATTTATAGCTATATTCATAAAAAAGTTTGGGAAGAAAATTATTTTAAAACCATGTAAACAAATATGTAATAAAACCAAGTAAAACAGAGAAAAAGTCTATGATAAGAATTATTTTATCTCTTAGCAAAATGTTAAAAAAACAAAACAAAAAGGTTTACTTGAACTTCTGCATATTATGTATTCAGAATCCAGCATTTTACCTGCAGTCATAAGAACCTTATTGGCAGTCTTAGGTTTCTCTTTATTGTTCTCTTTGTAGCCATAAAGGATAGTAACAGTCTAAGGAAAGTTTAATAAAGGGCTGGGTTTTGTTATAAATGATTTGGGGTTTGCATTTTCATTTTTGGTGATCTCTGAATTTATACATAGCAGCATCACTAAGTAAATAATAACAAAAAAAAATGATAAAAATACATTTCTTGAACTTTAACCCATTAATGCTTACAATCCAAGTTAATAACTTTTGGATTCACTTTGCAGCCATCCCATTTTTTGGGGTACTGTGAGCATTAATTCATTACAGGTAGAAACCTGTAATACTAGGCATATATATATATGTGTGTGTGTGTGTATGTATGTATGTAAAATAGATAAGTTGACTAATAAAATGAGGGCAAATGAAAGGGTACCAATGTGATCAGTATGAAAAATGTTTATTAAATATTATTAACCACAAGACAAAAATGAAGCATGGAAATTAAGGTTATAAGTCCGGAATTTTCGGGCACACTTGCGTTGTTCATCAGCAGTGCGAGAAATAAACCAAAAAACTGGGAAGACTCACCAACTATTGTCCTTGTGGCTGGTGTAAATGCTTATAATGAAAGATTTTTATAATATAAAGGTATTATAAGGTTTATATATATATATTTTTAAACTGTAATACAAGATTTATGAACCTACAATAAAGGTTTTTTTATATATATTTTTCAAAACTATAATTTTTACAGGTTTTTATAAAACTATAATATAGCTTTTTTTTAATTATATTTTTCAAAACTATAATTTATACAGGATTTTTATAAACCTATATATTTCTTTTAAACCTATAATCCATGATCTTTATAAACTTATAATACCAGGGATTAACACCAAATTCTTATTTTAATTTTTATAATTAATACTTGAATTTACAGTACGTATCAATAGGTTAAGCAAAGAATTTCTTTTGAGCAATTTTAACGTGAATTAATCTTCTCATGTACTGTTCACTTTTATTCAACAAACAACAAAATCTAAGTAAAAATCTAAGGAAAATATAACTAAAAATCTGAGTAAAAATATAAACATAAGCAAAAATAACAAAAATATAAATAAAATAACTAAAAAAATAATATGAAATAATAGTAAGAAAAGAAAAAGATTATGCATTTTCACCACCAGTTTTCCAGCAACCTTTTACCTCTTTTAATTCAGACAAAATTACATGCAAGTTGATTGACTATGTCATGCTAGATAATTTTTTTGCCAGAATCTATCTTATATATTTATAAGTCCACCATTCATTCTTGCTCTGAATATGGCTACATCTGGTCTGGTGCTCCTGCTATATAATTAGAGATTCTTGATAAAATCCAAAGAAGAATCTGCAGTGTTATTGGTCCTGACCTGGCATCTCAGTTTCAGTTCTTTTCCCACTGCTTTTTCCATAAATACTTTCATGGTAATTATTTTGATAAACTTTCCTCTATGATACCTAGACTTTATGAATTTAAGCACAGTAATAGAATGGTGACATGGTCTTGTCAATTTAGTTTAAATGGCTAGATGTAACCGTAAGTTCTCTGCTGACGGTTTCTTCTATCACACATCTTCCCTGTGGAACTCTCTTCCAGCTTCTTGTTTCCCAGTCAATTTTGATCTTGAAAACTTTAAATGCAATGTCAATCGTTATCGTGTCTTCTTAATTTCTGTTCTTTTATTGTCCTTTCTCTTTAATAGTAATTTTTCTTATATTCTCTAACACTCAGTAACCTATTGTATCCTAGTGGTTGTATTGCCTTGGTTGGGGGTAAAATGATTAAAAAAGAAAAAAAATGAATTTCATGCAATTGCTAGTTCCAATTCCCAGTTCCAATTCCCATTGGTTCCACTATATTCACTTATGTACAAATACCCTTAGGAAAGGTATGACTCCACCTCTTCTAACCCCCAGCTATGGGTTAATTAGTAAGACTTGTAACACTAATCTATTACTATCTCAAAAATAAAAATAAAAATCTTACAATCTATAACCTGAAAGGGATTAATAAACCACAGAAAATGAATCAACAAAAAAATAAATAAACACTTGCATCTTTGTGGCTTTATCGCCTTACTTGGGGTGAAATGAAAAAAAATAAAAAGATTCTTTACAAATAGAGAAAGAAATAAAACTTTTACAAACCTTTTTGTTCTGAAAATCTTTCCCCACCATTTTCAAAGTTTGTAGCCCTTAAAAATCAACTTTGAAAAAAAAGAAAGAAAAAAAAAGGCAAACAGAGAGAAGAAAGATAAAATAAACAAGAAACAAAGTAAAGAGATTTTATACCTGCGTTATAGTGGTATAGTTTTATATAAATATATACAATGTTCAAGACGGCACCATTAACTTTTTACAGTCAGTTACACATGGACAGTATGGACTCTTCAAGAGGCCTGTACACACACACACATTATGAAATCATACTTTCTTTTTCTCACTTATACCACACAGACATACATACAAAAAAACACAGGCCTAAATGCACAACACAGTATGTGCATATATAATTTATACACTTGCCTACTTCATTTGGCGCACATATATAGAAAGACATTCATATCTACATGTGTGCACAGGTGTGAGTTTATATATATATATTATACACATATAAAGACACACATACAAATGTGCCCTACTTGGCACATGTATATAGATATGCATACCTACATATGTATATATGTGTGAGCACACACACACATATATATATATATATATATATATATATATATATACATGTATATATGTATATATATATATGCGCAGTATATTTATAACATAAATGCTGATCAGCTGGTAAGTACTTGTTGCAGACATTGGACAGTTTCTTTTATTTGTAAGTTGGGGAAAGTATTTGGATGATACTAATCAACAGAATGGTACTAAACACAGGTCTGGATTTGGCAAAATGTTGACCCACCCTCTTGTGGAGCCATTCTTGGCATGGGTCAACCAGAGGCCAGATGGTGAGAGGGGAGCAAGGAGGGTTAATGGCAGAGAGGTACCTGCAATATAATAAATTTCAGGAAAATCTGTTTGGATTTTCTGGAATTGTCTTGCACAACCAATGACCACTGATATTCTTGAAGTCAAATGTTCTGTTACAGGAGGGATGCAAATCTGGTAGCAGAGAGAGGGGAAGTGAAGGATGCAAATCAAATAGCAAAGAGAGGGATGGAAATCTGGTAGGAGGAGGAAAGGAAAAGGGGATGCAAAACTGGTAGAAGAGGGAGAGAGCAGATGAAAGCATATTTTCTCAAATTTTAAAAAAAGAATTTTTTTTTTTTTTTTTAAATATTTTTCTTTATAAAGCTTCAACAATAGTTCTGTATTTCTCAACCAATTCTAGCAACCTGGTTTCAGTCTGAGATTTTTTTCTTTTTTTCTATTGACTATACAAAAATTTTCACAGTCAACAAATTTCATGCAAGAGGCAAACTAGCTGAAGGGAAGAAAAAAAATATCATGTGTCATGGTTGGGACAATAAGTTCCTCAGACATTTTACCAGGCTTTTCTGGTAAAGATTAACATATGAATTGGACTCGAGTGATGATCACCAATATGTTGCTTTATATGATTTCTTTTTTTTTTTTTTTTTTTTTTTTAAATAATTTTTGAGTTTATCAAATTTTTTTTATATCCTTTAAGTAACAGAAATTTTGTGGTGGAAAAGTGAATGGATGACATGGCATTTTCAGTGGACTTTTGTTTGGTCTACACAAGATGGAATAAGAATTTGCGGCAAACAGTTGCATATTGATTTTTGCAATTTTTCTGAGTTTTGCAAATAGTTGATGGAAATGAATTGATTAAGCTTCTTTTAAGTTCAAGCTATGCACTGCTTTATTGAAGTTGGTGAGAGTTGGACAGTTGGCTAATGTAGTGCTTGCTTTTGATTCTTTCATTTTTTTTTTTTTTTCATGGCATCAAAAGCAAATGATGTCTTTGAATGAATGATCATGGAATGGAATGACAAGTGCACTGATTAACGTGCACACATGAAATGAATTGCAAATTGAATAATACATCAATTTCACTTGCTTACATAGCTTCTATAGGTCCGCTCTTCATTATTTTAAATGGAAACAGACTTGCAATAAGAATAAGCTGATTGGTAACTTGCAAAATGTAATTTATCTTAATAGAATAAAAGAATTAATTTTTTGATGACTTTCAATTGAAACAGACCTCGAAAATGTAGATACCTGAAGAATATATATATATTTTAATGAATGTTAATTAAAATTAAACAATACACTGCTTTGTATTCATTTTTGTATGATTCTAGGCCATAAAAGCGCTACCCAGCGACACCACTCAAAAAAAGAGACAAAGTTCAGATCATTAATCAAGTTTCTCACTACCATGATTATCAGGCAACCAGAAAGATGTTCTGGTTGCCTAACAATCACAGTAGCAACAAATTCAAGCAGAGGTCTGATTGAACTCTCTACATATTTTCCATTCATTGGCAGGGTTAGGGTTCGGCTAAAGTATGAATGAATGTTTAGAAAGTCATGGTTATTGTGTTAGAGATTATATACATCACAGTAGCCATTTATTCTACCTGTAAGTTCAATCTGTAATAGTGTCTATGATTAATCAGCATTTACACAAATCCATACTGCCAACATTTTATATGTATCAACAAATAAAGTTAAACATATCTTCCCCTTTATTTATTTGTTGCTATTAATGTTCTATCTCTTGATATTAAGCACTTTACTTACAAAGACTGCTTTCCTTAAAAGTGTTATCTTATCCCCCAGAAATACACTGGTTGACCATTTTGGCAAAACATAATCTTTGGTATAACAAACTAAAGTATTGATAAACCCAACACAAAGCCTGCCAAGTGACCAAAGGAAATAAGAACCAAAAATTAATAAATCAAGAAACCAAGAAAAAAAAAAAACAACAAAAAAAGAAAACACACTCACCTATGGAATAATAGTGCTCAATATGTAAATGACCAAGACAGAACAATTAGGCTACCTAGCAACACCATTCAAAAAAGAGACAAAGTTCAGACCACAAATCAAGTTTCTCACTACCATGATTGTCAGGCAACCAGAAAGATGTTCTGGTTGTTTGACAATTTGCAGTAGCAAGAAACTAAAGTAGGTATCTGAACTTTGTTTCTTTTTTGAGTGTTGCTATATATATATATATATATATATATATATATATATATATATATATATATATATGTATGTATTCCATTAATTCCTACATACTCCATTGAGGAGTATGGGGCCACAGCTTTCAACGTGTTAGACATTGCTACCATGTTATCTGTAGGAAGTAGATTTTTATGGGATGGAGTTGCTAGCAGCATGCCCAAGCAGTTTTGAATTCAGAGGTATCCTCTCAGACTAGTTGCCAACCAAGGGTGAAGAGCCTAATTTGCCAGACTATTTAACCCATAGCCAGGAGAAAGAAAAAATAGATTCATACCTTTCCCTAGGATATTTGTATGAAAGTGAATATAAAGAACTTGACTAGAATTTATTGTTCTAAGTGACTAACTATTACACCAACTACACACACACACACACACATATATATATATAAGTAGAATACTGGTTTTTAAAAAATAAATTTAAAAAAATGCTGGTGTCATTTATGAACGACTAATAATAGGAAAAAAATTATGCCTTTTGTTGGATTCAGCTAGTCTGAGAATGACCTCTAAGAACACCCCCTTCCCAAAATTTATAGACAAATCCTATAAATGCATGTTGGGATTTCTATCTTACCCAATAAAAATGGACAATTCTTAGCCTTATCCCCTATATTTTTGATAAGCAGTGTTCTTTCAAAACTTTTTTTTCGACATTGTTTAGAGCTTCTCTCATAATAAGAGAAACTTCAGTCATCAAGAAATTAAATTAACGTGGTGAACCCATTTGCATTCTTTTCATAGTAGGTTTTATCATAGGGATGATTGTATAGTGCCAAGATTTTTTTTATGTAAGTTTTGGATTCTCATGTATCCTAGCAATTTTACTTCCGATAGTTCATATCTGGATTTGTCACCGTTGAAACTGAGTCTATTTCTCATTAATGATAGAGACAGTGCATTCAGTCCCCACTTATATATATATATATATATATATATATGAGGAAAAAAATGTCTTGGGATCTATGAGGACAATTTGGCATGTATGTATTTACAAAATATAATAATTCTCTGATCTAAAATCCAACAATACCAAAGAGCTCTAATACAGAATACGGATAAAACAAACAAACAAGCCCAACAGACAGACTCAAGCCTAAATCCTAAGGTGAATAAATTTGATTTAAAATGTTCACTTCTCAGAAATACCAAGACATTTCTCCCTCACAATGTTTTTGTCTTTCTTTTATTGTCAAACTGAAAAAGCCAAAGAGAACACACATTTTCTCCAGATAAAAAAAAAAATTCCACTTTGTTTAATCTTCACTTTTGTTTCAGATATCATATATTCTGCAAAACACATGCACACACATATACATATATATATATTAGGTTGGTGCAAAAATAATGATGTAATAATGTTGTTTTTGACATATTTTTTAATGTCGAAAAACAACATTATTACGTCATTATTTTTGCACCAACCTTATATATATATATATATATATATATATATATATATATATATATATATCCTAAAGGAGAAAATATGTAGCACAAAAACTTTTTGACTTCTTTGACATACATACGTCTTTCTTATATATGAGAAAGTAATTTTACAGAATTACATTTTACAGAATGAACTTACAATTAAAAAAACTATCAATATTCATTTTTCCATGATGTGAACTTAACTGAGATTTTATGCCATAAGGTACAAACATTAATGATTTCATTTTTTTTTTTTTTTTTTACATGACTTTCTAAAATAGCCGACCTTATCACACCAGTGAATTAGAAAAGGATTGCAGAGTCTTGATTGGAGAAGCACATCATTAAGGGCAAATAATTTGCACTGAACAAAATACTCTTTTCTTTTCAATGTATTTTAGAATTTGTAAGCAAAGAGGAACTAACAGCTGGATTGTGGAATATGAACTGCTTCATAAGAAAAGGAGGAAGACTTATGTTTGAATACAAATTAGTTTTTTTAAGTTTAAAATTTTACCCGACTTGTGTGTGTGAAGCAGATATGTTTAAATGATTGGGGTACGGAATGGAGCCATTGACAGTTTCATGGGAAATGTACAGCTGCATAATAATTCGTTGATTCCTGCAAACGTCAGATTCACTGTTTGGAGCAAATTTAAAAAAAAATTTTGAAAAACAAATGGGCAAGTTGTCACAAGGGCTAAACATGGTTGATGAGGGTTTGTTTTACGATGACTAGAGAGACAGCAAGAGAAATTTGATTTTTTTTTTTTTTTGAGTACATGTGAGGATATAATTTCCATTATTTAAAATAGCTACACATCAATTCAGACGATAGGAACTTGAAGCTGACAAATTTTCAAATTATTTTCTATCAGAAAAAAAAAAAAAGCAGCTACTAAATATTTTTAATATAAAGAATAGACTAAATGAGAATGTGTGATCTATTTACCCAGATGGTCTGGGTAATATTTCCTGAAACAGTGATATTTAAGTGCTAATGTACTTTTAAATTTTAGTTTGTTTTTGTGACTGGAGCATGAAGCAGAGATTTGACATAAAGGAATGAAATAATTAATCATTAATTAATTAATCATTAATTAATTAATCATTAATCTGAGCTACATACACTTTCTTAAATTTGATTTGTAAATAAAGGTTTCTGTGAAACTGCAATACATGCTTTTTAAGTGCATACTAATTCATATGCACAGCACTAGACACTGATTTTTGAGAGCAAAAAGAAAAGACTTTAATATTTAACATTCTAATATATTGGATAGATTATAGATGGACTTTCAACAGGATTTGTGAGGAAAACAGACGTATTTTGTAAATTTAAATGATATAATGAATGGAACTGCATACAAATTCATAAAGAACCATAATGTGGCACAATAGATTTTTTAAACATCTTATTAATATGTAGTTTCTATTTAGAATATATATTCTTTTTTGTGTGTGCCTTGAATATGTATCTGAGTGGGAATTGGTTTAAACAAGCCAGTCAACGAGTGGGGTCGCCACATAACTATTTGGTATATACCAAATGTATCACAAAGAAAACTAAAACTCTTGCTTCCTTTTGGTCTCGTTAATAGTTTTACATGGACTCTTAATTATGAATATACCAAGACTGGTGGTCATCAAGTGGGGTTGCTGCATGCCATTTCGTGTGTACGCACGTGTATCTTAAGAGACGATGACTGAGAAAAGCGTTTGTCGCAGTGCCTGCAATGAAACGGCTTCTCTCCTGAGTGCGTGCGTAGGTGGGCGGTCAGGTTGGATGACTGCGAAAACCTGCGTGGACACCACTTGCATGGGAATGGCTTTTCTCCCGAGTGGACACGCAGATGCCGACGCAGATCAGACATCTTGAGGAAGGCCTTGCTGCATGTTGGACAGGAATAACGCCGTAGACCAGTGTGGTAGCGCATATGTGAATTCAGTTGGCTTTGTTGAGGAAATGTGCGGCTACAAATGCCGCACACAAACTCCTGTGCAGCTTTGCACTTCTTCCCCCCTCCAGACACGAAAGAGCTCGATGATGAAGCAGCTCCTCTCGGAGACGAGAGGTCAGCAGGCTCGGATTGGTCACCACTGGTGGAAGCATCTATGGTTACAGCTGTTGCCTCTGACTTTTCAGTTGTCAATGAAGAACCGGAACTGAATACGGAAACGGTTTTACTTGGAACATTCCAGCTTGAGTTTAACATTTCTGGACGACTGGCCCTACCTGATGATATGAGGTCACTTTCAGATGAACTTTTTGAATTTTTTTTATTCTGTATTGTGGCTGCAACCGATGCTCTATTGCGCCTTTGGGTCTTTGACAATGCCAGAATGTAAGAACTGGCCAAGGTGAGCCCACCACGAGTATGCGTTTTCAGGTGCCCCATAAGATTTGATTTCTGTGAAAATGTGCGCTGGCACAAGCCACAGCCATATGGTTTTTCACCTGTATGCACTCGTGTGTGCCTGTTACGGTCGGACGATGTGAAGAATGCTTTATCGCAGTAATCACAGTGGTAAGGGCGCTCGCCTGTATGGGTACGCAGGTGGTAGCGTAAATGAGATGATTGAGTGAAGGTACGCAGACAGATCTCACATTGGTTGACACACTTCTCGTTGGGTTTTTTTCGACGAACAAAAGACGCAAACACCTTTGACGGTGCTTTCTTCCCAGATGGAAAGTCTCCTACCAGCACAATGTCTGTGTTCTCTTCCTCAGCACCAGTTGCTTGCTTTTTGTTTTTACCGCTGTCAACAAGCAGCTTGTCATTTTTGGAACTTCCATCCTTCTTCTGTTTAGAATTAAGCTGTGGGACCTTAGGCATATCAAGAGATACTGGACAAACTAGTGGCATGACAGAGCTGTGTGGAATCTTTTTGGCTGCGTCCAGGGACATATCCACCCTGTCGCTACTATTCTGAATAAGAAAAACACTGTCTTCACATTTTAATATCTGTCTACTGCTTGTTGTGGGAACATCTGCTTGATCCTCTGGATTATTGCTGGCAGGGTAAGCCTGTTCCCCTAACTGGGTCCATTTAATATCTTCTTCTGCATCAGAATGTTGGCTGCATACATGCTGTACAAGCAGGCTGTTGCTAGGAAATGATTGTGTACAGACAGTGCATACATGGCTTGCAGAGAGATAAGAGGATATAGTTGATGATGCATGGGTAAAAGGTGCAGAGGATTTAACAGTCAACCAAGCAGGCACACGTTTATCTGCAGCCACAGATTTCCGATGCATTTTATGGTCATTACTCTCACTACTCCCTCGGGCTGTCTCATCGGGCTGTTTTGAGAAGACGGAATGTGAGATCTGCTGGTGACAATTCAAGTCATGATAAGTATCAAACTTGCAGCTGCATTCAGAACAAGAAAAAGGTGTTGGGATCTCTGTGCTGGGATTGGTGTGTGTTTGCTGATGACGTGCTAGCATAGAAGATGTGGAGAAGCGTTTCCCACAGGTGAAGCATCGGTAGGGCCGGTCGCCAGTGTGGGACCTCATGTGGATAAGCAAGTTGGAACGTTGGGTGAAACGTTTGCGGCAGTGGTTGCATTTAAAAGGTTTTTCCCCCGTGTGCACCCGAGTGTGGCGCTTGAGGTCGGACGAGGTGAAAAATGCCTTCCCGCAATGCCTGCACCCGTATGGTCTCTCGCCAGTATGCGTCCTTATATGATAGGTCAGATGACAAGCCTGTAAAAATGTTCGCCCGCAAATCTCACACTTGTGTTGTTTTTTGGGTTCTGCACCACTTGACTGGTGGGCAGTTACTTTAGCCACAGTTATTTTTTTTTCGATTTTCACTTTCCTTTTAGAAACAATAACAGTTGACCCTAAGGAATTTGCAGTTCTCTCAGTTGAATCAGTTTCGGTGTCATCGTCATTGTTGTTGTCGTCGTCATCATCATCGTCGTCGTCATCAAGAATGATCTCAACATGTTGAGCATTGTGCTGGCTGTCAATTGTTGCTTTTACCTTGGTTACTGTTTCTTTGTTTCCATCTTGGTTCAATTTCCTGCCTTTCTCTTCTTCCTTGACATCTACCTGCACTTCGCCCTCATTGACTAAATTCTCAAATGGCCTTGATGTAACCTCTTTTGCTGAATCAAAATAAGCATTTTTCGTAGATAACCAAAGACGAGATGATTCAATGTCACTTCCACTGCCTATGGCTGATTTATATTCAGCAGCCTTAACAGCTACCAATACACTTGTCTCTTTGGCCTTTAGCGGTTGGACTAAAATCTTATTTTGTTGCACAATTTCAGATACAGAATCATTATTTTTATCACTCACATCTTCCCTCACATTATTACTATTATTGCTTTTTTCTTTGGAATCTGTTTCCTGCCAAGAATCAACTACACATTTATCCAAAGTCAATGCTTTTTTTGCATCTACACCTATACTCCTAGACTGACTGCCTAAATGGACACCTACGTGTTGGCCCAAACTGGACAGTTGTACAAATTTCTGCTTACACACCCCACACTGGAACAGTTTCCGGCAAGACTTTGACCGTTCTGTGGGCCGATGTTTAGACAATGGACGATAAATGCTACCCCATGTTTTATAGAAGCTACGGCCTTTGTTGCGTCGAATTCTGCAACGGATACTTTTTTGATAACTCAGTTTCTTGTGCGGCCCATAGTGAAAGCTGAACGTGTGAGACGGAAGCCCTGGATTGGAACGCTTATGACATACAGCCTGGGCAAGACTAGTTCCATGCCAATCACATTTATTGCACTCATATGTTGTATCCAGCATTTGCCGGAGGTGTCGTTTCACATGAAGCAGCAGCTGAGCATTCTGTGCAAATTGGTGAGTACAATACCCACAACGAAATGGCTTCTGCATCTGGTGATTTCTGTAATGCAATATGAGGCTGGATCGAGAAAAGAAGGCGTGCTGGCAAATCTTACAGCTGTGGTGTTTTTGCTCCTTGTGGCTCATTATATGTTTTACAACATGGCCAGACTGCTGGAAGGATTGGGAACAGAATGGACACTGAAATATGTTCGAAGATGCTGCTGTAGATTCCTTGGGCGGCTCCAACATTTCAGCAAAATGTGCAGTGGCTTCTGCCATTGTGGGTGGCGTTATTAAGTTCTCACCAAAGGTTGATCTTCCAGAGACACATTTTAAGTACATATTACCATCGTTACTCACATAAGTACCAAGGTCCATGTGTATTGCCCCTTGACCTTTGTCATCAGAGATGTCTTCATAATTATGTTGTTGTTCCTCTCCTCCAGAAGATTTATCATTAAAGATATCTTTATTTGAACACTGAGTGGAGTTATCATCTAGAATGGTGCATAAAGCCTGGCTGTCATTATCATGAACTTCAACAGTATGTACTTTTTCTACAGTCAACGACATTTTTTCCTGGGCGGTTTCAACATTGCTCTGGTTACTAGTTAATGGCTGGACGTTGTGTATATTGGCCTGAGCCTCAGTGTGAGTAGCCATGTGGTATTTAAGAAAGTTGGCACGGGAGAAGCACATGTGACACATGTTGCACCGATAAGGTTTTTCCCCAGTGTGCACCCGACGATGGCGGTTGAGCATAGCTGTGGAGAAAAATTCTCGAGTGCAGAAGTCACATTTGTAGGGTTTAACACCAGAATGAGTCTTAACATGGGAAATAAGATTCGAACTCTGGTTGAACCTTTTATCACAGTAATCACAGGCAAATGGCTTCTCCCCTGTGTGAATCCTAATGTGACGCTTCAGATCAGAAGATGTTAGGAACTGTTTTCCGCAAGCAGTGCATGAATGGGGCCGTCTGGATTTAGGCCCTGTCCGACCAACACTTACTCTACCTCCCAGGGCTGCAACTTGGGTATGTGGATGTGCATGGGCTGCATGTTTGGACAGTAGATGCATGCTGGGAAATGCACGGGGACACTGCTTGCACTTGTAGTTCTTCACCGTGTGACAGGCGAGATGTTTGCTTAACTGAGCAAAGTCTGCAAATGACTTGTTGCAATGACTGCACCGAAACGGTTTCTGCGACGTTGCATGCGTGCGTAGATGTGACACAAGGTTGGAGCTCTGTGTGAAGCACTTGGCGCAGAAGTCGCACTGAAATGGCTTCTCGCCCGTGTGTATGCGGGTGTGACGGTTCAGGTCGGACGGCTTGGCAAAGGCCTTCCCACAGTGCTCGCATTTGTAGGGTCGTTCGCCCGTGTGTGTCCTGATGTGGTAAGTCAAGTGGTTTGCCTGATGGAATGCCTTACCACAGTGCACACAGACATATTGCTGTCTGTCTTGGCCAGCCAAGACAGTAATTTCACTATCTTCTTTGACAGCAACTTCTTCAGCAGCCTGACTTGGACTGACTGAATTGACATTTTCAATCTTACAAGGACCACTTGGCTGCTGAATCTCTGTTGTCAAGGAAACGGGCTGAGACGTGGAGGGTATGGAAAGCATGTCTATTTGGGTCGGATTTGCATCTCCAGATGGTTTAGACTGAGAAGGGTTAGCATTAGATGAGGTTGAGTGTGTCTGGAGTCGAGATGATGTGGCTTCAATTCCAACGTTTATGATATGATTCTGAGATGGTAGTGGTGGAGGAGATGATGATGATGATGAAGATGAGGAAGACAATTCAATACAGGTGATTTCTGGCTCTCTGCTAGCCTTCTCATTCGAGTAAGTGCTATTCAGAGTACTAATATCAACAAACTCATCACATAGATAAGATTGCTCATTGCTGACCCCAAAGCTATCTCCAAAACTGGCCAGACCATGAACATCACTTATTTGGGCACAAGATATCCCATTTGCAGACAACGGGTTGCTATCAGGAGGAATATTCTGGCTACTTTGGGCAGCTTCAAATGGTGACGACAGAAGTGCAGAACAGCTGGTGATGGTTTCTTTTCCAACACTAGCATCGTTATTGTTGCTAATATATAGAGGTAAAGGTCTGTGGGAAGAAACATTGACAGTACTGTTTGGGTTTTGTTTTTGTTCCCAGTCTTCCAACATGCCCTCACTGGTTACCAAACAGGTAGGAATCTCATGTATGCAAGAAGCTTCAGCATTTTTGTCCATAAGGGAATTTCCTGTTATCTTAAAGGGTGTCAGGGTCGCACTGCTGTTTATGGTGCTGTTTGTCGTCTGGGCCTCGTTGCTCTCTTCTGCTTCGTCCGTCTCGTTCTTTGGACGTAAACCCTGTGACAACATATTCTTCAGGGTAGAAATATCTGGTTTCACATCTGACATTTCAACTGATCCTGTTGCAGAGCTTGGTTTTGGACTAACATCAAAAAGCAGCGTGTGCATATTGTCTTCCCGAGATGATGCTCTGTTGTTTTCACATGGGGATATGTTAGCTGGGCCTTCTTTACACCCAAAATAAGTATTTTTTGGTATGGTAGCAGCAGCAGTGGTTGTGGTGCCTCTTTGGGGATTTTCAGTTATTGCTTTCTCACTGAAATCAAGCAGGACTGTCTTAACAGTGAAATTTTCATTTTCCTCTTCACTGAGTGGTTCGGATTTGCCTGGAATTGATTTAGCAGTAGAGTCTGTTGCATTTTTGTTAACCACCAGTGGAAGTGGTGCAGCTGGGGCACTGCTGTCATTCAGCCCATGCTCAATTTTTAAGTGTTGCACAAGACTAGAGACTTCCAAGAACTGTTTTGAACAGAGGCTGCACATAAGTGGGTTTTGGCCCTTGATAGTGAAACTGTCCCTTGTGTCTCCGGCAGAAGACACTGCAGTAAGAGCTGCAGTCAAGTCATCTTTGGGCAAAACAGCAGAAAGTTCCGTGGGGAGGATCATGCCGGACATCAAGGAAGATATCAGTCGTTTAGTTTCCCAGTCTGGCTGAGTATACGTTATATCATCAGCTGGATAGAAGTCCTCAGCGGAAGACTTTTTTACTGGTTTCAGATTAGAACCTTCTTTGGGTAAGGAAATATGCACTTGTTCTTCAGTGCTAGCTGATCTGGTACCTCGAGCAGCATTATTAATTATGTGGTCCCTGCCATTGTTACTTTGGTTATGGGTTCTGCTATGCTGCGTTAGAGCTGTCCGAGTTGTGAAGCTAGCACTACACAGGTGGCACTGGTGCTGTGAGTCACGACTATGGGTGCGCAGGTGGACCTTCAGATTAGAGTTCTGGGTAAACCTTTTACCGCAGAAACGGCACTGGAAGGGTTTCTCTCCAGTATGGATGCGGGTGTGGCGGTTGAGGTCAGATGATGTGGCAAACCGTTTCTCGCAGAAACTGCATCCATAGGGTCGTTCACCTGTGTGCATGCGCACGTGAATGGTGAGCATGACCCCACTCACAAATGTCTTACTGCAAATGCTACATTCGTGTCGACCCCGTTTGGCACTGTTACTACCGCCAGCTCTCCCACCGGCACTACTGCCGTGCACAGAACTCATGTGACAACTGAGGGCCTGCGCTTTAGAAAATGTCTTACTGCACAGCTGACAGCGATGGGACCCGCCCAATACACTGTTGCCACTCTCAATGCCATGCGTCCGCAAATGACTCATGAGGTTGCTCTTCTGACTGAAGCGGCGATCACACCACTTGCAGGAAAACGGCCTCTCGCCAGTGTGTGTGCGCATGTGGCGGCTAAGATCGGACATTTTAAAAAAAGCCTTGTCGCACGTCCGGCACTGGTATGGCCGGTGGCCTGTGTGAGTCCTCAGATGGTAGGTCAGGTGGCCCAACTGGCTAAATGTTCGTGGACAGAACTGGCAGGTGTATTCCTGCACACTATCTGACAAAGCCAAAGGATTTTCAGATGTCTCTGTCAGTTGCTTAGCAATGGTTGAAGGAGGAGCAGGAGGTGATACAGATGATGGAGATGAGTTCTGATCAATCTGGACACTGTCGTCAACAGTCAAATTTGAGGATTCCATAATGTGCTTTTGTCAGCACTGGACAGGTTCCGAATGGTGTGACAAAGATGTAGGACACAAGGGACGGCCAGACTGTAGGCAGTGTTTTGCAAGTGGCCCAAT
The DNA here is from genome assembly GCA_963932145.1 of Acanthosepion lycidas. Classification (NCBI taxonomy): domain Eukaryota; kingdom Metazoa; phylum Mollusca; class Cephalopoda; order Sepiida; family Sepiidae; genus Acanthosepion; species Acanthosepion lycidas. The sequence goes on along the minus strand of OZ010578.1, from coordinate 53,015,831 downwards.
CGATAAAAGGAGATAGGACAAGAGGCCACAATACTGCTTCACTATAAAGGTGGCAGCCGGAATGTGTGGTTCAATTCTTTCAAAGTGTATAACCCCTTGGGTTCGCTTGTCGATTTTACTGCAATGTATGAATTTGGGGAGCATCTTGATACTGGACGTAAAGCACCAACACAGATTCAGAAACATGGCTGTCATCAGTAGAGTAACAATAAGAAAATACAGGGTGTGTTGATGACTGACCCTGAAAAAATGGTGGAATTAGTATAAAACATCTTTCACCTGGCAGATAAATCAGACAGAGGGCAAGCAGCTCAGATGCTGATTCTAGGAACTAATTAAAATTCCAGCCTCCATGTTGACAGTGATCATTGTGTTTTACTAGATTTGCCTTTTGCTTTCTTTATTAAGGCAGTAAAAGAAGAGGTTTATGATGTGACTTTCAAAACTTAAGACCATAGACTTGCCAAACTATTACAGAAAGAACCAGATCTTCTTGTCTATGAAGAAAACAGTCATGGGCCTCTTAACTGAAAGAAAAAAAAAAAGAAAGAATTTTAAAAATAGTACATTATAATAATAATAATAATAATAAGCTAAGATACACTTTAGGTAATTTAATTGTATGTTTTAGTGTTGCTATTTACATGTTCCTTTAAATAAAAACAAACCAATAAACTCTGATCCCAAAGAAAAGAAAAAAAATTATAAGAAATTTTTGCTATATTCACATAATTTCTTATAAAAAGGAGTCAACCGTGGTCAGAATCATCAAGTCAATGTGAACAATCCTTTCCTCAGCGGCCTAATATGTGCTTTGCAAGGGACACTTTTGAATTAAGTGTTCTCCTTCTCTTAGGCTGGTTGCCAACAAGAGAAATAGAACCCAGTCTGTCCTACTAAAAGAGTAACTTATAGGAAATCCCTGCTCTCATTTAAAGTCTGTGTATATATTTAAAAAAAAATCTGATATTAAATAAAGATGGTTTATTATTATTATTAAGAGTTGGATTCATACCTTTTTCAAGTGTTTTTAGCACATTAGTGAATGTAATGAACTCAATTAGAATTCAAACTTGTTATAGTTTGAATTTATCTGAATGACTAAATTATAATTTAATTTTTAGCATTAATTTACCACTAAGTTTTCATGTGATGCATTTTGTCCTTTAGGACTTTGTCAGATTAAGTTTATATTTACATTGACGCAAATACACATGTACACAAATGAGTGACGATGGAAATTTTAAATTAAAAGATAGTTTTTTTCTATGTGCTTTCGGTATATAATTTCACTGATTTCATTTAGATTTTGTTTCTTTTTGTTTGTTTCCATCATTTTTTTTATTGAATATCCCACATTGTGATAATAGAAGATCTGCCAAGAATGGTGTAAGAATTTACTGTGGATGATCTAGCGATTAAAGCACTTTCTAAACATTTTCGTCTTAGTGAATTGTTTTCTCTTTTAATTGTGGTCAGTCTTGTTACAGTGAGCAACTAATGCATTTAATGTGTTGTTTTGTAAAAGATCACTTTTGGGTTCATAGAATCTTTTATCTCTGCTTTAATCACTACATCATCCACAGTAAAAGTGCCCAGATAATAGGTAAGCTTATCTACTCTTATTGCCAAACACATCTATTCTTGGTACAATTTTCAGAATCTACTTATATATTTACTTGATAAATAAATCACATAAATTTCAGATGTATAAAGATTACTATAGATTTTAAGAAAGATATAATCTCAAAAAAGAAACAAGTTATTGAGTGATTGGAACGGAAAATTGGAAAAAAAAAATGAAGACTACAGAAGAATAATCAAGGAAGAAACTGAAAGCATTAGCAAGATAAGAACAAGGAAAAAAGAAATGAAAAGACAAAAAACTGGTTTTGGGAAATTCTATGAGTAAGGTGACAGGGACATGGTAAAAGTCACTAATATAGACTGCATTTGATTAGTCAATAGAAATTTTGAATGAAAAATCATTTTTTATTAGGAAATTTAGCATTTCCAAAAGAATCTTACTACTTTTGGATTTTGGCTAAAATTCCAGCTTGATACCCACAACCCTTTCTACTGAATCTGAACCAAAAATACCTCCTTCCTATGAATAATCTCATTCCCAATTAGTAGAGACCACCTCATTTCATGTATACCATTTCCTAACACACAATAATAAAGCCACAAGTTATTTTATGAACACTATGATCAACATCTCAAATGTCCTTGAATTTTGGGAAAAACTTACAAAACCCCTGATTTGTACCTGACCACTTTCCAGCTTGTAATAGCTCAAGTGGTTCACATGAGAAACTTGTTGCATTTAAAAACTCGTTAGTAAACAAAGATCTCAGTTTAAAATAAAAGATGACTTGAACATTGTCCCTGCAAAAGTGGCAGGAGAAAGAAAATGCTAAAGTGATTCCTTTTAGTGCAGAGGATATTAAAAACGATCCCTCAAAAATTTCAGGGCATCAAACCTCAATGCAAAGCTAAAACATTCAGTGAATGAAATAAACCCAGAAATTGTAGTGCATACACAGGCTGTTAAGTATTAATAAGATATGAATCAGACAAAGTTGTAATATTAGTCATTTTGCTATAAAATATCTTGTTGGTAATTCTGCTATAAAATGTATTGCTAGTAATTCTGCTATAAAATGTATTCTTGGTAATTTTTCTATAAAAATGTATTTTTATACATTCATAGTGTTTTGTTTCAGTTTAGGTGTTCACTATTTGCTCTTAGTTGGGACCCTGACAGGTTCTACCACCCCGGGTCAGGGTGGACCTGGAAACAACAGCAATTAAGAAGTGCTTCTATGCTCCTCAAAACCTCCAATGAACCAGTGGAATGAAGGATGGTTGCTCGTTTGAAAATTTCCTATAGAAATATCAATATAGTAGTGATAAACTTGAAATGTTTCATCTGTGGTTAAGGGGCTAGGGCTGAAAATAAATCATCACCCACAATGTTACATAAATACTTTTGAACTCTGTTAAAACTGGAAAATGAGGAATGAGCAGCTCCAGCCCAGATATTAACTGCCTAATCTTCATCAACAACCTTCCTGGTGACAACAGTTCTCAACTTAGTATCTATACTGATGACACAACTATTTATTCCTGTCTTAATAGTAAGTCTGAGTGGTTTGATAAGATCAAATTGGCAGTTGATATAAAAACTGATCTACATTCTGTTATAAACTGTGGCAAGGAATGTCATTAACATTTTAATGTCTCCAAAACGAAACTGCTCATTTTAAATTCTCTGAGATAACCCATTTTTACCTTCCATCAGCATGGCTGATGCTGACCTCCAGGAGAGTGATTCATTGCGCCTTCTTATACTAATGATTTCCACGGATATGAAGTGGAAAGATTATATTGAATCAATTGCTAGGTCAGCTGCTAGGAAAGTTGGTTCCCTGTATAATGCTAGACAATATTTCTCATCAGAATCTATCTTTAGTCAACCATTTGTCCTTAATTTGAATATTGTTGCTATATCTGGTATGGTGCTTCTTCCTATTTAGTTAGAGATTCTTGATAAAATCCAAAGAAATTGTAATGTTATTAGTCACTTTCCCAAAATGCTGTAATGTAGCTTCCCTGCGATTTTTCTATATGGTACCTAGGCTTTATGGATTTAAGTACAGTACTAGATTGGCAGCAAGGTTTCATCATTTTACAGTTGAAATGGCTAGTTGTAACAGTAAGTTCAATGCTAACAATTTCTTTTCTTGCACTTCTTGCCTGTGAAATTCTCTTCTGGCTTCTTGCTTCCCAGGCTACTTTTAACTTCTAAAATTTAAGTGTAATGTCAATTATTATTTTTTGTCTTCTTAATTCTTGTTCTTTTATTATTCTCTTTCCTTAAAAGTATTTTTCTCATACTCTTTAACACTCAGTAACCCCTTGTATCTTAGTGGTTTTATTGCCTTGCTTGGGGTGAAATTATTAAAATACCCAAAAAACTATTTTTGGTCTGATCTGACAATATCTTCTTCAACTTTTATTAATAAAATAAATTAATTCTATATCTTTTCTAGTTCCCTTATCATGGTTTACATCATCCTCCTTGGTCTATTTTAGAAGAATTTGATGAGGAAGAGGTTTAAATAGCCACTCTTGCAGGATGTTAAAGTAATTCAAAATTTAAAGAAAAAAATGAAGAATTTTATTATAATATAATTGTGCTTGTCCTTCCTTGCATTAGTTTGCATGACTGTTATACCCTGCTAATATCTAATAAATAATAGACTATTTTGTTTTAGTTGTGTGAAATTACAAAAGACATCTAAGATGCTACTTGGTTTCAGTGAGAATATTGAAGGAAAGATAAAATTGCTTACGGGTTGTTACAGTGAAATGGAAAATCATTTCATTTGTACCCCCTTACTTCTTAAAATAATGACCAGCATTCATATTTATGATTGCTATTGCAATTGATGTTAAAGTTGTTAAGGTCAAATATCTAATAATGTGATACAGGAATTTCTTTTCATTGGTCCATAAATTGACTAATCAGCAAGTAGTAAGAACGTAAAATTTCCTGGTTTAAAAAAAAAAAATTTTTTTTCCCTCTAACAGATGGCCTAAACACCCCCCCCCCCAAAAAAAAACTGACATTTTCTTGTCAGTGACAATAAAAATTTGGCTGATACAGATCCCAAACATTGCATCATATATTGTTTGGAGCGATTCTTTCGTCTAGTGTCTCCATTTCTCACATTGAAATATGAAAAACAAAATTTTCATGTTTTACACTAAAAAACATCATCTAAAAATAGATCTTTTTATTTTTTTTATAGACATGGTGAGGTGGGGACAAACATACATAACAAAGGTCTGCCCAAATTCTATTACTCCAAGGTCCTCTTAAGGCAGAAATCCAGCCCTGAGTGGACTGCATCAGTATTTGGGCACCCCTTCATTATGCATCTTTGAATCCACCCCATGTCTATAAAATGTCTAGAAAAAAAGAAAAAAAAAAAAAAAAAAAAAGAAAAAAAAAGAAAAAAAAGAAGAAAAAAAAGAAAAAAAAAAGAAAAAATAAAGAAAAAATAAATACTTTTAGATGATGCTTTTTTAGTATAAAGCATGAAAATTTGTTTTTCATATTTCAAATTAGTTCAAAAGAGCCCCATTAAATCTGAAAATAAACAAATCTCCTCTGTTCTTTTATTTTTACTTTTTTTTTAGTCTTATCAGGGGCCCCAAGAGTAGAGGGCTCTTGGGTGCCCCTTTAGTCTGGAGGCCCCTGGGCTGCAGCCCGTACTAACCCATATGTAAATCCAGCACTGGGCCCACTGAAAAGTGATGACTGTAGTTTGCCAAACACCAGTTAGAGCCACAAAGATACATATATGTGTCTATATATCTGAATTTGTATATCAAGCTCTGGATAAGAACCGCGAAACTATAGCTGTGGCTCTAGATATCTCAGGTGTTTGACAGGGTTTGACATGCTGGCCTTCTACGCGAGCTCCAGGGCTATGGTGTCACAGGACGAATGTTTGATTTAATCCAATCTTTCCTATCAAATCGTGAAATGGGCTCGTTTGAATCGTTTTGAATGGGCTCACTTCCAGATCCTTTCATATGAACATGGGTGTCTCCCAAGGCTCTATCCTGTGTCCTATACTATTTCTGATCTTCATCAATGATCTCCCTGATTTCATCAGTTTCCAACTACGTATTTATAAAGATGACACTACTACCTACTCCTGTTTCAATAGTAAATTTGTCAGATTTGAAGTGGAGTGACTACATCAAATCAATAGCTGCATTGTGTCAGAAAATCTTTTTCATCAGAATCCATCTTGCACATTTACAAATCTATCATTCAACCATGAATTGGATACTGTTGCCATATCTGGTCTGGTGCTCCTGCTGTACATCTTGAGATTCTTGAAAAAATCCAAAAAAGGATCTATAATGTAATTGATCCTGACCAAGCATCTTGATTTCAGTCACTTTCTCACCAATGTTACATAGCTTCCCTCTGTCTTTTCTACAAACATTTTCATGGCTACTGCTCTGACAAGCTTTTTTCCTCTGGTACTCTGACTACATGAATTTAAGTGTGTTACTACATTGGCATCTAAGTCCCACCCTTTTACTGTTGAAATAGGTAAATGCAACCACTACTTCCACTCCAAAAGTTTCTTCACCCACACTTTCCACCTGTGAAACTCCCTTCTGTTTACTTGCTTCCCTGATAACTACAATTTTCAGAATTTTAAATGCAATGTCAATTGCCATCTTCTGTCTTGAATTCTGCCCTTTCCTCAATTCTTTCTATTTTCAGTCTTCTCTTTGACTTTCATTCTCTTCAAACCCCAGTGTACTAGTGGCATTCTTACCTTACTTGGAGTGAAATTATATATATATATGTACACTTTCACACAGCACACAGGTGCTACACTGATCTTTGCATAAATAGTCCTATTATTTTGTTAAGTACTATGCTAGTAAATAAAGACTGCTTATTTGAGAAGTTTAGATAAAATTATTAGTTTCATAGCACTAGGAGCTGTTCTCTTCTTTTTATGCTAGAAACTTACTAGTTTAGTAGATGTCTGACTAGTCACTAAATAAAATACACATACAAGTTGGTTGGTTGTTTTTGTTTAGCAGCATATCAACACCTCTATAGGTTATTTAATGCTGAAATTTAAACATTTTGTATAGAATTTTATTCAATATTTGGAGATAATAATGGTTTAGTGATACAAAGCTTACTAATTAACCCATAGTCGTGGGGAGAAGAGGTGGATTCATACCTTTTCTAAGAGTATTTGTGTGTAAGTGAATATAACAAACCCAGCTGGAATTGGAACTCGGCTTTCTGATTAAAAATTCTGAGCAATTATCCATTACATAACCTGCAAATCCAAGTTTACGGCACCTGGTATTCCCCAAGTGGTCACCCATCTAGGTACTGACTAGGCTTGATGTTGCTTAACTTCAGTGATCATGCAGGGACATGCAAGTGATTTATACTGTTCTTGCACTACCAAATAAATGGAGAGTAAATGATTATTAAAGTAAAATAATATATGTTCTTATTTATGGGTAAAAGCAATTCGAATAGCTTTATTTATTTATTTAATAATAGCATTTAAACAAATTGAGCACATTGTTGTGGTGTAATGGCTAGCAACCTAGTCTCAGTAGATCAATTATAATGGAGTAGTGAGTTCAATTCTTACTGGGTGATCTATACTTTTGAGTTGACCTTGTGCCATATCTAAGCTACGCTTAGTAAATTGGTATTTATTTAAATTAATAATAATAGCTTTATTTTTTGCCTCTGTAACATTCAAATAATTTATCTGAGAAACTTTGGCATACGGTTTACCACCGTTTGAGGGGGTGTGTCCCAATGTCTTCTCAAGATAAGCTATCTATCAGTATTCTTTTTCTTTCTTTTCTCGTGTGTGTGTATGTGTGTGTGGTCCCTAAAATTTAAGTTGGTTGATTTAATTTAAGACATGTGAAATTACTGATTTGTTTTCTACGGATTATCAACCCTTTGCAGATTATTTAAAGCCAGAAAATACTTTTTGAATTTAAGAATTTGGGAGGGTCAGTAGATAATTGTTTAGAGATACAAGTCTTACTAATTAACCCAAAGCCGTGGGGAGGTGGATTCATCCAAGGGTAACTGGAATTGGGACTCGGCTCCCCGATTAACAATTCCGAGCTATTATCCGTTACACCGCCGGCACATAACCTGAAATCCAAGCTTACAACACCTGGTATTCCCAAAGGGCCAAATGGTCACCCATCTAGGTACTGACCAGGCTCGACGTTGTTTAACTTCGGTGATCGTACGTACGAGGACCGGTGTTTCAACGTGATGTGGCTGTAAGCCAAATGACGGAGTTTGTATGGGAGCACCCAGTTTGAGTTAGGATCGCACTCACTACTCAGCAGTAGTAATGACCAACCTGACTAGTCTCGCTAACTAAACCATTTAAAAACCCACGCCAAGGTGTCTTACTGAAGCTTCTTAAGGGCTGCTAGGTCATGAAAACAGTTTACCACACAAGAACCTAAATCTATATAATAAAAATTGAAAAATAAAACTGTCCCGGTTTGAGCCTTGGAAATATGACAAGGGTTATCATGCAAAAACTTCAGTTGAAAGCAATGCAGATATTTCTGACAAACTAAGCAAGCACGCACATATACACACACACATTCCCATCTTTCAGATTACTGTCTGTCAGTCAGTCTACTAATTCACTGCATATTAGAAAAGAAAATTCTCTTCATGATTATAAAGAGAAAAGCTATATAAAACTACTTGAATAATGAGTTTTTAATTACTTACCCCAAAATCCAATAGTTAATTAATAGGGGGAAAAAATTAAAGCAATCTTCTTCAAAAATGAATTTAAGAAGAGAGAAACCCCATTTCAAATTTCAAATGTAGATAAAACGCGTTGTTTTGTTGAAGTGGAAGGTTCAAGTCGATTATTGCCAAAAGTAGCAATGACAGTTGACAGGGTAATCCACTTGGAATTGCAATTTATGCAGACATCATATAAAATAATAAATCTGTACGATGATCATGATAATCAGTCAGCATCATGGATATTTATTCAGGAAATGCATAGACTAAATAACAGAAATTAAATTTAATAATGAATTAGTTAAAAAAAGAAAAATGTACAATTATTTTTACGCAGATTAAATTTAAAAAAAAGAAGAAACAAACTAAAAATAAGTGGAAGCATTAATTAATTTTTTCTCAATCACACCCTCTGTCTCTATTCTTCTTCCCTTTCATTATCATAATTACTAAAAACCCGATTTTTTTTAATTAAAATAAAAATAAATAATTTTAAATTGAAATAAAAATTTCCAGACACAAAGATTAAAATTCGTTTAGTTTTACGATGTTGTTTATCATTTAAGTGATACTAAATAGTTTTTTTTGTGTGTGATATTTAAAAAAAAAAATTTAATTAAATTTTTACATCTCGATGCGTGAAGAATTTATTGAATATTAAATGACAAATGTCTAGTCTCGGGAAAGTAGAGTACACGACACAGTAGTAATAACATAACAATCACGAAGTGATAGTGAATGATTCATTTTTTGTGATATTAATCTCGCAAAAAAGAAAGAGTTTAAAAATCAAAAAAAAAAAAAAAAATCAAATTAAAATCCATCCAAATATAAAAGAAATCAAAATTAATTGAAAATAAATCTTTTTCTTTTCTATGCGATAAATTAAAAATTATTGATTTGACTTAAAAATACTCTTCCTGTTTACATAAATTTAAAAAAATCGATCGACTGCTCATTCGAAATTAGTGACTAAGAAAATTAAATTAAAACTAAACAACAAAAAATAGGGCGACGTGTCTGTGTCAGCAATGGAAAAGAATAAAAACAAAACATCAAGTTTCAATAATAAACAACCAAGAAAATACCCCCACCCCCAAAAAGATGTTTGGGGTCTGTCTCCAGTTTTCTTTGTCTTGGAGAAAGACAGTAGCAAAGTTATTTTTTTTTTTTTTTATAGAAAAAAGGCCGCATATATCATTCAGTGCGGAACATCGAATCAAAAGAAGATAAATATAATTACATTTATAATTTAAGAGATAGAATCCCTCGTCAATATTAAAGTAAAAGGACGGACCCTAAATAGGAACGTCTGTGTGTAAACAAAATAAGAGTGAAAAGTTCAGTAGATTTTTAGGGTTGTTGTCAAACAAAAAAGTAGCCACGATAAAAGAAAGGGGCGGATCCAGTCTCTCTTGCTTGAGTCTTCGAAGAAGTTCAATAAGATGCCAATCTGCAACTTTCCGAAGGTGCCCTCCAAAAGTGCAATTTGAATAATAACAATTTATAAGCTCAGCTGGAACTGATGAGTGAATTATTGTTAATGAAGTGATCATTCCTACGTCCTGTTACTAGTTTCAGCCTTTTTAGTCATAAAAATATCGTGTTTTAATGATAATTAAAATAAAAACAAAACCAACAATATAATCCACATTCCAAAGAATTATCAACCAAAAAACAGACTACTTACAAACATTTGGCACTTTTTTTTTTTTTTTTTTTTTAAAGTTTTTAAGTTTTCTTTTTTTAAAAAATTTTAATTAATTAAAATCGTGTGAAATCTCAGCCGTGGTTAAAATGTATATTCACTTTATTAAAAAATATAAAAAAAAAAACTGAGTCGTTAAAGAAGACTTTTTAGTTTTTAAGCATTTTATTTTATTTTTAGGTCACTAGTTTTTTTGCATTGTCAGCGGTCGGCTTTTGAGGTGAGCAGACGGGTATGCACCTCCCCAGACTGCAATCTCCGGGTATCTGTCCCTTGGGGCCGCCCAAGAAAGGATCTTCAAGGCCCTCCCCTTATGACAATAAAGTATCTTACAGGTTACAACTCGTACAAGTTCCCCACAACACGGTATTTTAATTTTGATTACTAGGTCATTTTTACATCGAAAAATAGTTCTCAAAGGTTGCTACAGTCAAACCAACTCGAATTATATTCAACACGACTGAAGAATGTTTTTTTTAGTATATATGCGATAAAAATTTGGAAAAAAAGGAGGAGGAGACAAGGGAGAAATTACACATGGAAAGCAAGAACGGAGGGAGGGAGATAATGCAGGTGGAGAAACAGGAGGAGGAGTAAGAACTGGGTTTTCATAAATTCTGTTGTCAAAGCAATCACCGGTTAGTGCATTTACAGGCCCCATATACCGGATAACGCATGCAATGAGACTTACACTTCCTAAAGGATCACATAAGAATTTAAATTGTCACAATTCAAAACCCACTCACCATTTTTAGTCCGTGTCGTAAGTGGAAGAAAATACAGTTGCGCATGCGTATCCTCTGCTGCCCCTTGTACGGCGCCGACCTAATTTGTTCCCCTTGAATTAAAGTCCATTTCAGCCACACCCACGTTTGTCTACGGAATGTGGATAAAGTTACATAGAGTGATTGTGATTAAAAAAAAATGAATTACATACAAACTCTAAAACGATTTAGTCACAGAAATAACAAAATAATTGCAATATTAAAATTGTAAACAGCGTAAAACAGTATATCGGTTTTAAAAGAAACACGTCACGTTTTGTAACTTGTTTTTCTTTTTAGGGTTAAGAAATAAACAACAAAAAAACTTTGTAAAAATATTTTTGTTTACTGTCTGAAAGACAAATACTAAGAGTTGATTGGTTATTATATATGCTTATTCCTACATGTTACTCCAGCTCGGTAAATCAAAATAATTCGTTATTTTTTTTTTCTTTTTCTTTTTTTTTATTTGATTTATTTTTATATTTTGTATTGCACTTTATTGCAATCTTCATCCAATAAAAAATAAGACAGCATTGAGGTCCCTGAGTAAATAAATTATTAATTTTGTTTTAATCTAAAAACAAATTAAATAAATTAATTAAAAAATATAATAAAAAAATATCCTAAAGTCTCTAGTTATTACGAACAAATTGATTTACTATTTCTGCCTCTCTAATTCCACAGAGAAGCCAGATGTTTTAAATTTTATCGACAGGAACTTACGAGTTTGCCCGACAACCAGGTGGTGTCCTGTAAATAAAATACATGACTTTCGTTTATTATTCCGTCTATCCTAAAAGTGATTGCTCTCTGAGCTTTATTCTATTTAAAATTTTTGACGTCACAGATCTTTCCAAACTTTATAAAAAAAAAATGGAATCCGAATTTGATCTTTTTCCAAAAAACATGATACAAATTTACTAGTTGTAGAAAATGAAACATAAGTTTACTTTTTTTGTCACTGGGTGGTACGATTTTACGACTTTAAAGAAATAAACAATGAATGTTTAAATCAGATCGATGAAGTTTGATTAGCTTTTAAATAGTAAAGTTCTGTTCTCCGCTTCAAAAAGCTATGGATTTATGTGGCTAGCCTGATTCTTTAAATTCCAGCCCTGTGGTAGAACCTACCAGATTGCACTAAAGATGAAGAGTTGATAGATACTAAAACGCCAATGAGACAATGGTTATGTCGACTGTTAAATTTCTGTCCTAGGCCCATATGGGTACCTGACATAAAACCTGACATCGTACCTGCGTGGGAAAGTCAGTGAGTAAAGTAAATCATCATCATAAGGTCTGTTTCGACTTGAAAGCTCACTTCAAATCAGTGTGATTTCTCTTTTTCAGCAATTTTGTGTAGTGAGTTAAAACACACACACACACACACACACACATATATATATACTTTAACACACACTCACACGCTGGTCAACGCACACGCATAGCAGGGTTTAGGACTCTGTCTAGCTCTACAAAACCCTACATATATAGGAGTTCCATATTGGTCTTGCTACCTCAACGGGAGATATGAAGTTATAGCGATCATCATCATCGCACACACACACATACACCCTTACAAATTCAAATCTTTAACAGCATTCATTCATTGGACAGAAAGCAACGTTGCTAGCTGAAGCGACAATTTTAAAATCGCTATATTTTCATATAGTAAATTTTGTGCGCTTTTTGGAGAATTGGCTCCCAGACGTCTCCCCAAAATTCAAGGACTGATTGGTCAGTATCAACCAATCAGATTCTCTGCATGTGGAGAATGATTTTTCCCGCGCAGGTTCCTACTTCGATGACTACCTATATAAACAGAACAAAAGAGGACCAACACCAGTGAGACTTCGACTGCTACTGGAATCCACGTCAGTGGAAGACATGAGCCCATCTTCTCACTCACTCTCATATTACATATTCTATCACACTTACATAATTTTCCTCTTGCACGGCAGAACTGTCTAAACATTTATAACAGACTAATAATTCTTTCATTTCCTTTTCAGAGAACATTGATAAACTTTTATAGTCAAAGAGAGACTACTCTCATCTGACTCATTGCATGCTTCTTTTTCGTATATATTCTTTATTGTACGCTTTGTTGAATACAATTTATATATATATATTGATACCTTTGCCTTGTCCCTTATTCTTATATCAGTTTGGGTTCCTAAACAAAATTAAATAAATGTGGTGAGAGACCTAGATACGTTACATATCATTGATAACTCCAATGTTCGTTTGGAATTCCGCCACAAAGTTCTTAGTCTCTTTTCGCCTCCAGAACGTGGATAGATAACAAGGACAAATATGTTCCTCTGCTGGCATCATATGATGGACCTTTTCGAAAGCAGACGCATGGTTACCCATAACTTTCTTCTCAAAAAATTGTCGGAAGCTGCAAAACGATACAGTACATTTAGATGTGAATTGATGGCTCTCTACCAAGACACTTTCGTCACTATCTAGAAGGAAGATCTTTTTACGTGCCCACAGATCATAAACTCTTGACTGGAGCAGTTCAGGCAAAATCGGGCACCCCAGACATCTCAATTTCACCAGTCAATTCAAAACTGTTATTCACCATATAAAAGACACCTCAAATATTGAGGCAGATATGCTTTCAGAAAACATTGCAGCAAATGACATATCTCCTATCAGTGATTTTGAAGCAATAGCATCAGCACAAAAGAATAATGAAAAACTAAAGTAATTCCAATATGGGGATAGTTCTTGGCTAAAATAAAGGAGATATATATATTATTCCGTAAGCAGAAACATCTTTGTGGTGCGATATTTCTATGGGAAATTTGCGGTCATTTATTCTGAAAAGCCCCCGGAGAATTATATTCGACAATCTACACTCAGGTTCGTATTCAGGTGTTGCGGAATTTGAGCTGATTGGATGTGTCAGAAGTGTGGTTGAGATGCGTGATTCGACGAAATGTACTTGTGTTGTCGTCAGGGTGCTGTATATTTTTCTCTAGTGGGTCAGAGTCGGAGCACGTCCTGGAAGAAACATCGGTAGTGATCTGCGTTTGCTATTAAAATTTGTCTTTTTCCAATGATCCACGTTGAGTTGGATTTGTCGTTCCGTCAACTGCCGTAGTTTTGTTTGAAATGCGTGGATAAAATTGGCGCACAAGATTTAATAGAAGCAGGGTTGTGGCGAAGTTGAGCCAGTGCGCATCTCTCAAAGACTTAGTTACTGACTGGTATGCTGAGGTTGATTAAATGTGCAATTACTATGTCATAGTGGTAATGTCACTTTTTTAGTCAATTGTAATTTAAGTATCTTCACGCGGCAATAGCTATCTGGGTTGTGTTGAGTTGCTGAGAGAGAGAGTGGTGGTTGTTGAGTCAGTATGTCGGCGCACATAGTGATTGTTGAGTCAGTGTGTTGGCGCGCGTGGAGTTTGTTGGCATCTCTCGCAACTTAGTTACTGACTGGTTGAATCAAGTCAAGCGATTCTATTTATTAACTTTTTGGGTTTCAAACCGGCTCCAGATAGGTGAGCGGGAAAACAGATTTGTCGCAACTTGCTACAATTTTTGGGTCCTTTTAACCAATGAGAAGTCAAGTTTGAAAAAGTGAAGTGGTGATTGGTTAAAGTTGATTTGGGGGAAGAGTGCATTTTCCCTCAGGGGTGACAGGCAAATGTGGAGGATTCCATACAGGTATCAAATCTATTTGCAGGATTATTAGCATTACGTTTGGCCTGGCATCAAGAAGGATAGAAGGTACTGGACATGCTACTGTCTATCATGTCAAAAATTAAAAGTAGTGAAGCATACGAAATCAGCCCCTACATTTTTATTCCTGTTCACCATGTCCTCATTGACATCCTATTTGTCAAAAATACTATTTGCATCGAGAGATTTATTTACCTGTTCGCCTGAAATAATTCCATTTTCTGTGTGCAATCAATCGCACACGATTTAAATTCTGGTTAGGTCAGCAGATTTGGTGCCCACACAACTATTACCACAGACAGAGGAACTAAGTTTGAATAATCACTTTTTGCATCACTAACTGACCTACTCGGCACAAACAGAATTCGTACAACTGCATATCAACCAGAAGCTAACAGCAAGATTTTTTAACCTTTTCATCATTCTTTCAAGTAATCATTCAAAAGTGTAAGGGATCATAGATGTTGGCTTCATAACTTTTCTTTAATCCTATTAGGATTGAGAACAGCTGAGCTTTGTTGTAAAATTTGTGCATGCCACAGTCCTTACGTCTATTTGGAGAGATAATAAAACCGGATAGTCCTCTTTTAGAATGAGCTTCCTTTGTTGACGTGTTGAAATTGAGGATGGTTTAAATAACATTATCTTCCCCTAGATAAATAAACTGTAGGAAAATTTGTCGTCCAGGGTTTTTATATTAAAAATCCAAACGTCAGAATCAGCTATAGTTTGCAAAAGATTTTGAGCGAAGATTCACTGTTATTGTTGGAGGTGATTCCTTTGAATGTTTCTTTCAGCACGCAATTGTGGAGGGGGAGCTATGTAGCCACGTCTTCACTTATGTTTGAACGACTTGGAGACAAAAAAACTCTTTTCTTACGTTACGTTATGTAGACATTAGTGAGTATAAACTCTTTCTTTCTTGAGATGATAATACAAACATCTCGTTTGAAAGTGGGTAATGTCGTGAGTTAAAATACAAATGCGCACATATACTTTAACACAAACTCACATGTTGGTCAAAAGATACACTTATTTAAAGTTCGGCCTAGCTCTACCGGACCCTACATGTATGGAAGTTCTGAATTTGTCACAAAACCGTGCAATCGCGGCTATTTTCCTGCAACCCGAGATATAAATCTCTTGTTCTCTTTTTGCCTCCAAGACGTGGACAGACAACAAGAACTCATCTGTCCTTCTGCTGACATCACATGCCGGACTTTTTCGAAAACAGAACTTTCACCGTTCTATAGCAAACATTCATAAAAGGTAAATGTTTTGTATGTTGTACATTTTTTCTCAACAGAATAAATGTTATGTTTGGTAAATGTTTGGACTGTTGATATTTTTTCTCAGGCGTATTCATTATGCCCGCTAACATAAATAATTATATTTGTAAATATTTCTTATCAGTTCTTCCCAAACTTTTCTATCACAAAAGTGTTGCAAATTTTCTAAGCTTTTCACAGTTTTTACAAGGAATGGTGGAATTTTATTGGCAATTTTTTTATTGTCATTGTTCAATATTATACTATCGTTTTTGGAGGTACTTATTTCACTTAATATTAATTTTATTCTAAGATTTTACTGTTGGGATCCGTTACCCAGGTTTGTTTTTTTTTGCTATTTGAGCGTCGGGATTGGAAACATTTAACAACAACAGCTTTTAAATGTGATGTGGGGTCTGGCAAAACACAACACTTAACTCGACCGAACCAGACGTGATGGTAGTATCAGTACTCAGTTTGATAAGTCATTCCAATAATATTATCTTCGTTATTTATTGCTCAAATGTACAAATAGGGCACAAGACCTCCAAAGGAGAATGGGGAAAGCTAGTCTTCATCTGTCTCAAATTAAAACTTAGCTAGCCGCAACCACTGACCCAAACATGCCACAATAATACTTGCACTAAAACAGCACATTCTTACTTACCATTCTTGCTACATTCACTTCAATACCTCAGACACTCTATGAAGTCTCAACTAGTGCCCATATGTACAATTTTGTCTTTGGGGGAGGGGAATATGATAACAATTATAAAATATTTTAAACCACAATGAATATTTACAATGGAAAACAATATTTATTTACAATAAACAAAACAAAATAGTATTAGTAATACACCCCCCCCCCCAATCAGTAAATGTAGCATTGACATCAGTTAACCGGACAAAATTAATGCAGGACTTAAATAATCAAAAAACATTCATACGTCCTACTACTCACAGAAACACACACTCATTCAAACACAACAACAAATACGAAAAATCACACCCAAAAAACAAAAAGCGTCCCGCATCTACCAGTGAACTGACATCTCTGGTCACCTAATGGTGAGAGGAGAGGGAATTAACCAAAGAAAGTGGGTTGGGGTAGAAAATAAAAGGGGACAATGCGTATACATCCCCTAGCTAAGTTAATTGGGCTAAGAAAAACTAAAGAAAAAACACAAGCGTATACTACCCTCATTTTGGGCACAGTTGCCAATGTTTATTCCAGTAATCCCAATACCCTTAATGCTTAACCGACATCAAAATGCTGCTCTAAGTTAGCACCTTTCACTCAGCACAAACGCACAAGACTCACCCACCTTTGCCAAATTTCGATAGATGGAGCTGTTTCCCTTTCGTCCTAATCTTGACTTTAAGCTGATACTTAAAGAACAGGATCAGTTGAGAAGAGGTAAACTTCCTGTCCACATGGAATTTCTTCTGTCGCGACGTCCATATCACGACTCGCATAACTCCTAGTAAGCAAAAGAACACATAGTGCTAAGCCTTAGTCAACGGCGGTACGATATTGCTACAAACAGGACTGGCCTGTAGGACAAAGAACTTTCCGCGCGGCATACGAACCATAATGCCATCAAAGTAACTTGCACAACTGACTTACGACCCTGCAATGAAAGAAGGCGTGACCAATGGTCTCCACCGCCTCATCACAGCGAACGCAGTTTGAAGACCTTTTCAAACCCGCCAACCAAAGCTTTTTACCGACATATGGCCCCTCGAATCATCAGCTACGTGAGTGATGCCTTAGTGAGACATTTAAACCCGGACGCCCAAGGCCATATGGAGTGGGCCTCCTGCTTCGTCAGACTGAAATCGCCTATCAAATCATCCTGAATGCTTCCCCTCACTAACACCTGATATAATGCCTTACGGGACAACGGCTGGGCGTCGGAGAGGCCATCTGCTGTCCGTAAGAGGTACTTGAAAGCAAATCGACATTCACGATAGAAGGAGCATTCGCCTCGGAGTAAACGGTTGGCCTCCTCGTACGAGCACACACTTCTCAAGGATGGGAAGTTCTTACGGGCGTCTTTCTTCCAGAATTCGCCATTCTCATCCGATTGCAAGCACATCCGGTCCAGGTAAGAGATGCGAAGCGTATGTCGACGAATTCCAACGCAAGACACACCCAGACCGCCCTCAGAAGGGTGGAGGTAACAAATCTCGAGACATACCTTGAGAGCTTTGCCTCCCCCACAAGGAGGAGAACAAAGAGAACAAAAGAATGGTATACGGGAGCGGAAGTACGGAGAGTCGGTAAAAGAGAATCGGGGTAGATGGGCGGGGCACATGCTTCCGCCCCCCCCCTTCAAGGAAAGATTCCTCTGAGATCACAGACGAACAGCGACCTCCCACCGCTGACCAATTCATTTCCAAGAAGCGATCGGGTCCAAACCAGACGCCGAGTATCTTGAGTGGCTCGTCCGTCCAGAGGAAAGATCCGTGAAGAGAAACTCTCTTCCATGAACCCAACGGCAAGCCAACAGACTTATCACGGTAGATCTCCGTCTCTGTCACCCTCTCGTACCCTCTGATTTCTTTGCCGACTTCATCAATTTCGGCTGTACTCGATACACGAACCGAAACGTCGTCAGCATAGGCGAAGTATCTGGCCGAAGGTAGGTAAATTCCACGAAGGACCGGGTTCGTCTTCAACTTGCGAAGGAAGGTCTCCAACGTAAGAACGTACAGCAAAGGCGAAAGCAGACAATTTTGACGAATGGAGCGAGACAATACGAAAGGTTTCGATCTTACTCCATTCACTTCTACCAGTGCACCGCGGGATGCATACAGAAGTCGGATCCCCGTGCGAAAGTACAGCCCGAAACCGGTGGCAGAAAGGATAGCCCCCAGAAATCGATGGACAACTCTCTCGAAAGCCTTAGACTGATCTAAATTGATCAGTGCAGCGTCACTGTCTATTTGCTCGATGATCAAGCGTACCAAATGAAGGTTGCCCTGAATAGTCCTGCCCTTCACAGTACAAGTCTGCTAGGAGCCAATCAGACCAGGGAGGACAGCCTGCAAACGGCCGGCTAAGACCTTGGCTAAAATCTTCAACTTAACAACGTCAAAGGCTGATAATTACCTGTCTCATCCCCACCGTTTTTGTTCTTGATCACACCCCAGGTGAAGCGTGGAGGTATAAACACCTGCTTCTTCCAATTGTTTTAAATCAGTGCCAGCAAAGGGACAAAGACGAGCGACTGCCTCAAGTACATTTCGTAAGGAAGACCATCTAATCCAGGATTAATCTTGTTCAGGTCAACTTTAGCGCATCCCGAATTTCAGACTCTGTGATGAGACACTCGAGGCGGGGAAAGTCGGCCAAATAGGCATCGAACTGGGTAAGGCTCAGACCGGGCTCCCTGGTAAACAGCTCCTGAAAGTAGTCTCGGAAAGCCTCACATATGCCCGCGTCTGTAATCACAGCCCGCTTGTCCGGCAATGTGATGTTCGCGATATGTCGATTGGATTTATTTCGAGTTTCCTTTGCAAGCAATTCAGCGGCCATGTTTAATTGCCTCGAAAGACATTCTTTTTAACCTAGCCCTAAGTACTAGAGTTTGATCCTTCTTGACAAACAAGGAGGCCATCTCTGCACTAGCCAAGGCTACGTCCCAACTATCACGGGATTTGATCTACCGATCTACTTTTTCTTCGTATGCCTTTTGCGCCGCTAGTCGTTGGAGACTAAAAATCAGCAGCAAAAGACCTAAGTTTGGATTTTAACTTATCCCACCACTTATTCCCAACCACAGTCCCAATCAATTCTCGCTGTAACATTAGTGGTAGCTGGTCCCGGAAATCTTGCTCATCAAATAATGATGCATTCAATTTCCAGAAGCCAGTTACCTTAACACTAGGCTTCTCTAAGTTTACACGAACCCGAACAATCGTATGATCTGAGTAAAATATATAATGGAAAAATGGACAGCCTAAAAGCCCTACGTCGACTCTTTTAACTATAATTCGGTCGATGTAGCTAGAACGTACCCTCGAATCCGAGCTGCCACTCTTAGTCCAAGTCCATGCTACCTCCCGCGGGTGCTCATTTCGATACTAATTGACAAGATCAAAGCCGTCGATAAAGTTCTTAGTACCCGATATTTCTCATATACGATCTATATCGGGATCAGGAACGGCATTCCAGTCACCCGATAGAACTACCGAACGAGGTGTTATCAAAAACGGCTCAATCCGCCGAAACAAATCAGGCTGCTCCGCATGGTCATTAGGCGCATAAGCCCCAACGAGACGAAGAGCCTTAGCCTTTATGGTAATATCCAGCACGCAAAGCCTTCCCACCGGATCCCCGAAGACAAGAGCACACGCTGCATTCACAGACTTGCTCACTAGCCAGGAAACACCTCTCGAGCATCCATAAAATCATGCTGAATAGAGGACAAACCCCTTAGATATAATGTCTTCATGGTCGCGAGTTGAAAACCGGGTATTCTGCAAACAACATACATCCACTCCAAGACGCAAACCACGCCCTGTGAGACTCCGACCTCAGGCCCCTAGCATCCAAACTTGCTAACCAGAGATCCATTATCAGTCCGATTAGGGTTGGGAAACTGGTTTGAACATGGTCGGGATAATGATACAAACAGCCTCTCCCATTAACTCTTGGCCAATCTCAGTCTTGATGGTACTGTCATGGAAGAGACCGCCAATATCCCAGGGATAAGTCAGTTTTAAAGCCCTATAGAGGGAGGGATGAACTAAAACTGTGATTGTCCCTTAACAAAACTGTTTCAGTTTGTTTATTTATTCGTTTTCGACGATGTCAATTGGGGGTGATATTTTAAAAGAATTAATGGCCTCCTCGACTATACTTCATGTCTGCCGCGCCACCGACCCAGTTCAAGTAACCGCCAGAACTCTTTGGGCTTCTGGGAAGTTTTGTGGTACTTCCACGTATTTGACCCCATACTGTTTAACAGACAATAGGTACTTCAGTTCTTTCATACGATTTCTATAATTTCGGGCTCTTTCATCCGGGGAAATGTGGCAGACATCCTCCCCTAAATTGTATGGAACTTTGTAGGGGTTTTTCTTTTCCCTTTAGCCCTCTACCGAAGAACGTGGGGACATTTCAAGATGTTTCCTGGAGGAAGGACTGGAAGTATGACAGGGGGAGGGGTTACAAGAGGAGCGTTGTCTTTATGGGCTGGGATCTCTACTGAGGGGGATTTTCTTGGCAGAAGATAAGCGAGAAGACGAATGCTTTTGTGATGCAGGGGAAGACGGGGTAGAAGTCAAGGAGTGTGCTGCCTTTTTTGCTGGCATTTTTTTAAAAGTCAGGTTCTAGTTTAGCTTTGCGAAGCTTCATCTTTTCAGTCTTTTCATATCCGGGATCATAGATGTAGTTTTTGAGACGTCGCCTTTAACGCTGGTAGAGAGAGTGGATCTGTTCGTGCCTTTAGTCCTGGGGACTTCAGGGGACTGAGGCCCCCCCCATCTGACGTTTCCTTCTAACCCTACCAGAAACTAGCTATCCCCTCTTCTCCCCTCTCCACAACTGCACTAGCAGCGAGCGAAAGCTTTTCGTGGCTGAGAACTCGACTCAATCGGGGGTTTAATCGCACCAATACCGGAAGCTAGCATGCTCATCACAGGGGTGGCGCAATTTAAAGACACAATCAGAGGGAGATCTTGGTCAATCGAGGTCTGACTTCCAGAGGCCTTCTTTTCTGGTCAGGAAGAGGAGAGGTCTCCGCCTCTCCACATTTCCAACAAGTTAGTCTTCGGCCGGTCAAAATGATGGCAATTTCAGGCCCGCTACTTACAGATAGTTGGGGATGGAGAGGAAGTCTTTTTAGTCTAACATAATTTAAAACCTCCCTTCCTCGGTCAAGCTATCGCAGGAGGCACCCAGTATCTCGCCATACTACGAAAGAAACGCAGCAATATGCTCCCCGATAACTAGAGGAGGGACCTCGAATATTGCTACAATTGCATCGTCTGCCTTTGTACTCGGTCCGTAAGATTATATATTTCGTGATCAGCTCCCTACTCGTGGCTATCACACAATCTTCTGGCGTGTGTAGCAATATGTCCCACATGAAGAAACGTTCATCCTTTATTATTCTCTGTGGCTTAACCCCCAGGGATTCCAGTGTTTAAACCAATGTGTCTTCGTGGAGCAAAAAATTTTGGTAAAATTTTTATATGCGACTAGAAGCATTTACACTTAAATGACGTTACTTAATTTTCTCTAAAAAAAAATGTTCATTTTTTTTACGTTAACTTATTTTAAATTTGTTCTTTCTTAAAGACGCGATGTCAGAAATTAACATCTTTTTAGAGAGAATTAAGAATCATATTTAAACAAAGATATTTCTGTAATTAAATTCAATTTTACTACAGTGTAACCCGTATATAAGAGACCCGGATATAAGAGAAACACAGATATATGTGATATTTTCTCTGGTCCCAAATTAGAGCCATACTTACCTAAACAAAATAGACCAAACCCGGATATAAGAGAAACTCAAAGAGAAACCTAGATATAAGAGACTTCTTCTCCGGTCCCGACAACTCTCTTATATCCGGGTTACACTGTATCACCTCGCCTCTTGACGAACGGATATATATGCGAAAGTCCAAGTTGGAAAGTTAGTCGATTAGTCTTAAAATTAAAAACGTTATTCTAAGGATTAGTCGATTAGTAAGATTAGTCGATTATCCTTAAAATTAAAAACGTTATTCTACAGATTAGTCGATTAGTAAGATTAGTCGATTATCCTTAAAATTAAAAACTTTATTCTAAGGATTAGTCGATTAGTAAGATTAGTCTATTAGCCTTAAAATTAAAAACGCTATTCGACAGATTTACATTGGTCGACAGTTTTTCTTTTTCTTTTTCTTTTTCCAAACACAATCTTTGTTATCATACAAGGCTGATGCAAGGGTCTCGTGCCCTACCCCGAATCTATGATACGGGCCCCTTATTCTACTACTTCTCAATTTTCACGATGTAGTATTCATATAAAAGACAAATGCATTTGATACCTAATTATGTACAATAATGGATAATTTGTGTGCGTGCGCGCGCACGCGCGCGCGTATGTGTGTGTGTGTGTGTGTGTGTGTGTGTGTGTGTACGTTTATATATTGGATCGGATTTCCTACATTTTTCAACCGATTTCAACAAAACTTCACAGGACTACGTAAAATTACCTTGCGATAGTTCTGACAGCACCAAAAATTGGAAAAACACAATTGTTTTTGCACAAAATCAATTTGAAAACACGATTAAGAGGCATTAATTAAAGTGGAGACAACTCATATCGAATTATACTTATAAAACCCAGTTTGTTTGTGACTGTGTGTCTGTGTTCGTTTATATATGGGATCGGATTTCCTACATTTTTCAACCGATTTCAACAAAACTTCACTTTTTTTTTTTGGCAGGTAGTGTTTCTTATTGTCTTGCACACTTTTTTCTTTCTTTTACATTCAGAATGCTTTAAAAATTCCATTTACAAGACAATTGTTTATAATAAAATTCTATTCAATCGGTAGACTCATAACGATTGAAAACAATGTTTTTGTTTGAGCTTGGGTTTGACCAATTCGTTAAAAACAAAACAAAAAAACAAAAATAATAATTAAGACATGCATGTTCGTCAACCTTAAACAATAATCTTTGTCAATTTTATTTTTCAGTCTTTATGATGGTCGATACTTGATCTATCTCTTACTGTTACATCCCCGGGCAACGCCGGGCTCTACTGTTAGTATACAATATAGGTGAACAATTCAACTAGAAAAATTGAAAATAAATACAATGCATATAAATAAAAATTAGAGACATGTCATAATAGGTCATTCCATCTTGAAGAAATCAATGCTTTGCGGCAGTTTTCAATATCAACTTGAAACAGTGACATGCAGTGGTTTCGTGATGTGTCGTGATGCCCGGGGCTACCTCTTTGATTATATACTCCTAAGAATCAAGTAGTGAGGTGTGTGGCTATAGGGCCTAGTACTGAGAAATGTGTTTGAAAGGAAGACATTTTAAATATGTAAAAACAGATGAAACAGGAAATAAACACCTTATTCAAATTAAATATAAACTAAATTTTAATTTCACTCTTTGAATGGATGTCCACCGATATGGATTCCCGGGACCGTCGCACCCTCTGCCCCACACCCTTCTGAAAGTTACTGACTTGAGATTTTTCCTGTTAAAAAGTTGAATAATTTTAACATATTTAACATTATAGATAAAAAAAAAATAGTGTGTTTTATATTGTGATTTTTGAGACTTAGCATAAGCAAATGTATTCCCGATTTCATCACAGTCGAGGGATCAAGCACATTCATTTTCAATAGAAATTATCGCTAACCCGGATAACTTTTCATCTATAATTGTAGATTGCAGGTAAGTTGTTATAAGTTTTAGTTTGCTGAAACTTGTTTCGGCATTTGCAGCAATCACTGGTGTAGTAAGAAATATACACAATGAAATGCACAAGTTCAAGTAAGAATCAACTAAATGATTCCGAAAAATATAATCTAAAAAATCACGGGTAGATTTTAGCTTATTTTTTCTGATCTCCAATCCACATTGCAGAATTGAGGTAAGTATCTTTGTAACAGGAGACAGCTATAGTAGAAAAATTTAGTCTTTCATTTGTATTTCCCCCATTATGGGCATTACTATATCCGTGATATAATAACACTGTAGTTCGCGGATGGAATGGAATGATTGAAAGAATGACAAATATGCTTCTCAGAGAGACTTTTATGCTAATAAGACATACACAAAACTATATGTACATATATACACGTATCCAACGTGAAAAATTATATATCGCATGTATCTAGTGTAAAGATAAATAAAAAGTAAGAGTCTTACGTATAATATGAAAGATACTCTTGCGTCTGGAGAAGCCATGTTTAAGATTCCACATTCTTTTATGTCGCAGGCGAGGAAATATTCCGCGAACGGGAAAGAGCGACTTTTGGGCTTTTCCAAATTGAAGACAGCGAGCTGGAGTTTCTTTCTGTACCATGGACTGATATATTCCCAAAGGGAAACGGCATCATGTACTACTAAACTGCAAAGGAGGCAGATTTAGCCTCTGCCCTGGCCATAGAAAGCAACCTTTCACTTTGACTGCTGTAAAACGAACTGAAATTGACTTATGCTTTCTTCACTGTAAGGGATGACGTCACTAAGCGGCCGACACACGACTATCTCAACGAAAGGGAGACAATAGCCGTTTCTATCCCTTGTGGGGTAATTCTTCTTGTTCAACGTAACCCATTTTTTCATGAAATCGTTTTCATTGCTCGTTTCATATTTCAACTTTTCATTGCATTCAAAAGTGAGTTTGAATTCTGAATTAATTCATAAATTTAATTCCACTAGTATAGCTGAGAAAACCGAGTATTAATTAAAGACAAACCTTGCTCCATAAGAGAATTTAAAAAAAAAGATCACGACTTAAACGTTCTTCAGGGGTTTCATCGCAGGGCTTCTACTGAAATAAACGTCTTTTGTGACGCACTTCTAACTCAAACCTTTCATCAATATCATTTTCTTCTGCAATTTCACGCGCTGTCGACAGAGCGGAGGCATAACTATTTACGTGGTAATCTTGAAGATAACTGCAAGTTGTATAGATCTCTGCAATCGTAATGTTGATTGTAACATCAGAAGATTGCAATAATTGGCCCATTTTACTCACTTGAAACAGAACATCGTACCAAATGATAATGCCAAGCACAATGTTCGAAATAGAATTCCAGTCCAACAATGATGTTGGCACAGTCGCTGTTGCGCCGTCTCGCTTTTCTAAAGACATTTCTCGAAGGATGGTTTAAGGTGAAAACGCAATGGTTTGATAGCATTTATTCGTGATTCCCATCTTGTATTAGGTTGGTGCAAAAATGATGTCGTTTTCTCACATATGTTACTATGTGAGAAAACGACATTATTTTTGCACCAACCTAATATCTCTCTGTGTGACCTTTTTTTTTTTTTCATTGTTGTTTTTTGGTAAGACCCCGGCGAATATTTGGTATTGTGGTAAATGTTGGCTCAAATAGAGAAGGAAGGGTTCTTATAGTGATTGAGGAAATTGTTAGGATGAATGGGTTGCAAGTTGGATGAGCTAGGCGTAGGATAGTTAGTACTGTCCAACCTTTCCGCATTTCCTCTTCAGCCTTGTGCCACATTAACATGTATAAATGTTAAAAATAAACACACTGTGCTTTCAAATAAATATGCACATTCTCTAATAGTATCTTCCAACGAAAGCTAAGGCAGAAAATAATGCATATAAACCATAAATACCCCCAAAGAATGTAAGAGAAATCTCCGATGACTGTTCACAAGATTCAATGTATGGGCATGGCATAGAACAAATAAAGCATTTTCATTTATCTCAAGTAACCTGAAATACAAGAACACAGAATGCATGGTCATCAGTAAAAGGATGAGCCCGAAATGCGATTTGCAGGTCGGGGACACTAAAATCAAGCATGTGCGGAAGTTTAAATACCTGGGAAGTGTTTTGACGAAGGACCGTTGCTGCGACGCTGAGATGCGAAGACGTATTGGGATGGCCAAAGATGCCTTCCAAAAGCTAAGCAGAGTACTCCGAGACGGGAGGATTTCTTTGGTGACAAAGAAAAGAGTACTGAGCTGCCACGTGACATCTGTCCTCCTATACGGCAGCGAATATTTGACGGTCTCCTCAAAGATGAAGAAGAGATTCGAGGCAGCGGAGATGTGGTTCTACAGAAGGATGCTAAGGATATCATGGACCGAGCGCGTGAGCAACGATGAGATCTTGGGGAGGATGCAAACAAGGAAGAATCTTATGCTTAACATAAAGAAGAGGCAGATGACATTTCTGGGGCACGTGATGAGAAAGGATGGCCTGGAGAATCTGATACTCACAGGTCGAATAGAGGGAAAAAGAGACAAAAGAAAGCAACACGTGGTGGCAAGTGGGTGGCAGAACGTGGTCTGGGGAGTTGACAGAGGCACGAAACTAATTGAGAGCCACAAGGGATAGGAGAAGTGGGGAGCCATAATCGCCTACGTCCTGAAAGGACACGGCACATAAAAAGAAAGAAAAAACCTTGACTGAACACCTTTCTACTTGCCTGTCATATTACCACCATTGTCGTAATGTTGAACACGACAGTCTAATAAATCAATGTCAAACCTCTTAACAACATCATTTTAAAATGTCTCGAACAATCTCTTTCCAGTCGTATCATCTACAGTGACAAAAACGAAGAAAGAGTTAGAATCTTTACACCTCACCAAGCAATGAACATTTTTTAATCGAGTTCACCCCAAGCAAGGCACTAAAGCTACTAAGACACAAGAAGTTTCTGAGTGTGGAAGAATTAGAAAACAGAAAACATTACTATTTTGAAGATTAAAGTGGACTGGAAAGCATGGAGCCGGAAGAGTTTTCCACAAGTGAGAAATGCGAGAAAAGAAATTTTTCATACTAGCATACTGTATGGTACTGCGCATAAATTCATAATACTAAATAGGTACCATAGCGAAGAGCGATATTTATTTACACTTCAATACAGAAAATGTGGTACAAGGCCAAAATGGGGGATGAGGAAAAGGACGGTCTTCTTCTCTCTTAATGTTAAACTTAGCTAGTCACAAATACTGACTCAAATATACAACAATATTCCTTACGCCCAAACAACGCATTCTTACTTACTGCAACCACCATAATACCTCATTGTCTCTATGAAATCCCTAACTAGACTCCATATGTACAATCCATTGTCTTTTGGGAGAAGGGAATAAAACAACAATTTAAAAACTAACTACCTAAGTAACAACAGCTGAAACAAGTAGAACAAAGACAGAGCTTTTTGTTTAACAAAAGCCAAACTTTATTATTTAGCAAAAACTAACAAAATCTTTACACGTGTTTAGATGTGGCGTGTCTTGGTTCTCGGAGGCGTCTTGATTTGGTTTATTCTCGTTGAGTTGAGAATTGAATGTATGTTCGTGATCGTCACTGGCGACATGTAGAAATTATGGCTCGTGGTTTGGAGATAAAAATCAGGTGTAGAAATGGAGAAATCAGAAGAAGTTGAGATATTGTCCTAAAATGGAAGGAAGTAGGATCATACTGTTGAAAAAACCGGATCATAGAATCTTCCTGGGCTGTTTCCTGGTTAGTAGGATCAACTACTTAGCAGTAGCATCTCCCAGACGAGTGTCTGATATTTAACCTCAACTCCCCACTGAGTCAGGATGCGACACAGGGTCAGTTTGTTTTAACGTGGGGAATCCGATTGTCTCCACCCGGACTACTGGTCAATTTCTGGTCTTAGCTAGTCATAGCTTGATCTTAGCTAGTCATAGCCAATCAAAAACCATGTTACGGAACAGATCCGAGGATTCTGTCCAAGCAGTAGAGGGGGGGGGGCACGATACAGATACTACAACAGCATATCCTCCGCACAAGGTGGGTTTGTATTTACTTGACTCCCCACTGAGTCAGGTTGTGACACAAGGTCGGTTTTTAACATGTGAACCCGAGTGTCTTCACTCGGCCGCTGGTCTTAGCTGGTCTTAGCTGGTCATAGCTTGTCCAAACTGGTCAGAGCTGGTCTAAGCTAGTCTTAGTTGGGCCCAAGCTGGTCATAGCCGTGATACTACCAGCACAGGGACGGATCCCTGTGACCGGCAAGTATCCGAATGTGTATACCCCTCCAAGGAGGGGTTTACACACTCTCCGCACTAAATGGGTACCCCGGGACGAATACAAAGTCTCTATATGTATATCAACTGTTGTCTTCACATTTGACGATTTCGCTTGATTAATAATTCCATTCATCTCTTTTAGATGTCAAAACACTGCCAGAATAATGACAAACTTTAATCTAAAGTTTTTAGATATCTAGGATCTCATAATTTCTTGATAGAAGTGAATAATTGGAAAACTCCTCAGATTACAAAAGTAATAACCGAGCGTGGACGAATGGTAAACTTATAGATATGTAAGACAGATTCAGGAGGGAAAAAATGTCTAGCTCGACATAATGAACCGACTTTCTTAGCAGCTGGCCAAGCAATGGATTCAATATTGTCTTCCCACTTCATGTCAGCCGAGAACGTTAGCCCGAGAAGGCGCAACGAATCACTCTCCTGGAGGTTAGCATCAGCCATGTTGATGGAAGGCAGAAAGGGCTCTCTTAGATGATTAATAGAGTGTAGTTTACTTTTGGAGGCGTTAAAATTAATAAGCCATCATTTGCCCCAGTTAACAACAGACTGAATTTTATTTTTGACCTCAGTCGCCAATTGACCTCATTGAACTGATCAGACTTATCGAAACAGGAGTAAATGGTTGTGCCATCAGCATAGATACTAAGTTGAGAGCTGATGCCATATCTTTAAATTACAGACATTTTTTGTTTTCAAAATGGGAAATGTCAGGAGTGCAGTCTAATAGTACGGAATAATATTGGACATTTTAAATCGGAAAAATTTCTTGGCAAAATCATTTTTTTAAGGTAAGTACTTTCAAGTTCGTTCTGAGTATGTTTACTCAAATAATGATTGTACATTTTGCCAGTCTCGGTTTTTACAGTTTGCTGAAGTCGGTTATATTTTGCAATCAGTTCTATCAAACCAAGAAAAATTGCCATTTGTCTGAGAGCGGTTCATTTGTTGCACGAAAAGCCAAGTTTCTTTCAAGCAAAACGACTGTTACATTGATTAATTGCTTCATCGCACTCTTCTAAAATTCCTTCTGCTTCCGAATGAATTCTATTTCTTGCATATCTATGGTCGCTTTTGTCGGTGTTAACTCCTTCTCAATTGTCCAAATTCTTCACAAGGGGACGCTCTCCTTACACTATAAATACTGGGCGATTTCTTGCTTCGTTCTCTTTTTCATTTCTTCATTTTCAACGAACACATCTACAATGTAAACTCTCGCAGAAGATTGCGTCTTCCCATTTGTGGGAGACGCCATGAACATTATACACACATACACGTACGTACGAACATTCACCAAAATACAAACTCCTTAAGTTCGCACAAAAACACATGTTAATGTCTATGTCCATTGTAAATTTTGTTGTTTAATACATATATTTGTTGATATATATATATTGGTCTTGTTGTTTGTTTGTTTTTTACACTTCTTTATGGTGAATTCAATCTCTGAGTCCGCCATGTTCTTGTAGTGGACCTTCTTCTCTAGCAGGAATAAACACGTGTGTTCCTAATTTAACAACACGTAAACACACGGTCCGCTACACTTTGCTTGCCAGACCCAAACTCAGATCTATCCACTGAGACAAGCATTTAATGGTTTTAACCATGTTAATGTTCTTTCAGTTTTTAGAAAGACCTTCCTTCACATTTGTTCCTTTTATAAGAGGCACTGAATTCTCAACATCACTAAAAAGTTTACAACAAAAGCAATAAATCCGATCACTTTTGAAACAGAATAGACTAACCACTTTTTCCTTATTCGGAATTATTCGATAGCAATGAGCACTTCGACGTGGTGTAATGGTTAGCAAGATTGTCTCGCTAGACCAATTACAACTGAATAGTGAGTTCGATATACAGGGTGTTTCAAAAAGAATACGCCAAAATCATAACGCTGTTTTTTCAGGTCTATAGCATTGTAGTGGACTGAATCAGTGGTCATTTGATAGAGTAATTATCAAAGTTTGATTGGGTGTCAGTTTCATCGCTGTCGTTAGTATAACTTCTGGTGCAGCTGAATTGTGGGAAGATAAATCAAAATCGCGACTCCTCAGCAGAAGGCGTTTCGCGTGCTTGAGTTCGCGAAAACAAATGCCACGGTGTAGGCAGATTCGAATGACTTCATTTTTCAGCAAGATGGAGCACCACCCCATTGGCATCTCGGGGTTAGAGCTCATCTGAATGAAAACGTGCCTCAGCGATGGATTGGGAGGAGATGTGCTAAAGACCTTGTTCTCTGTGCTTGGCCTGCCAGATCCCCGGACCTCACTGTGTGGGACTTTTTCTTGTGGGGGGGGTATGTTAAAGACCAAGTTTATGTTCCAACACTTCCAGCAAGTATCGATGACTTGAAAGATCGAATAACAGCTGCAATCAACACGGTGGACCGTGACATGCTGAGGCACGTTTCGGAGGAATTCTCATATCGGCTTGATTTTGTCCACGCTGCCGGTGGTGGCCACATTGAGCACTTATAAAACATGAAATGACTCTTGAATGTATATACAACACATGTGTTCATGCTAGAGGTTTTTAATTGTTTTCATTATTGACACATCACGTGATGATTTTGGCGTATTCTTTTTGAAACACCCTGTATTATTACTAATAAAATACTAATATATGATGTGGTACTAATTACAAGGTATTGATAGTTTGTGAATATATGAATGGATAAGCTTTTTAATTGCGCATGTTGAGAAAAGTGTTGAATGCAGTCTTGTAGAACTATACACAGATGAGGCTAGATCAATGCCAGACACCCTAGCTATCCCACTAATCTAGATCTAGTGAATCAGCACACGGTAGAGAGTTTGTATTAAGAATAAATACTGTTCGTGCAATTAAAGGAAGGACATGTTCATTATGGAAGCAGAATGTTTAAATATTTAAGTTTTGTTGCAAGTAAATTTATATAATATAACCCTACATCCTGGTCTGGAACTAAATACTAAATAATTAAGATATATATTTCCAGCCGAAATGAAACCTAATGTTTTGAGTGGAGCACAGAAGAAGAAGAGAGCTGAAGAGGAGAATGAGAAAATAGGAAAACTTCAAAAATTAAAATTCAACACAGGTGCAACGAAAGCCACTCATACCATTCCTTCAGATATAGCGTCCACGTCACTATCCACTTCTGCAATGCCAGCCTCTAGTGTTGTTCCTTCAGATATAGCATCCATATCTACATCCATTG
Organism: Acanthosepion lycidas; assembly: GCA_963932145.1. Classification (NCBI taxonomy): domain Eukaryota; kingdom Metazoa; phylum Mollusca; class Cephalopoda; order Sepiida; family Sepiidae; genus Acanthosepion; species Acanthosepion lycidas. The sequence continues at coordinate 52,984,059 of OZ010578.1, read as the reverse complement.
CTGCTACCAATCATCCAGTTTCAGCAGACATACCATCATTGCCTGTTGATGTTTATGATGACATTTTACAAAAGGAAATAACTAAATCTGTAACAATAAAAAAGAGTTAGCAATCCAAGAGACAGATCCGGGTTATGGAACATTAATAGCACTAACACAATAGATTACTGGATTTGTAGTGGGCCCTCATCATGTCAAAATAATGATAGCAACCTTTCAAACTCACACCGAGTTTATAAAACAGTTGGAGTAAATATGAAGGTAAGGTATTTATCAAACAATGTGTTCAAACGTGAACTGCGGAATGGCGAGTGTGTAAAACGTGAATGGTTACTCTATTCACCATCCCATAGTCGTTTGTACTGCTTTGTATGTCGCCTATTGTCCAAGAAAGAATCGCACTGTACTACATCGGGGTTCAATGGTTGGAATCACAACAATGTTATTGGAGAACATGCAAATGAAAAAGAACATCGAAAGTGCATGACAGCATATTTGATAAGGCATAAAGAAACTGGAAGTGTAGATTTTTTATTACTTGAGCAACATCGCTCAGAGGAGGAATATTGGCTTCAAGTGTGGACACGTGTGGTTTATGTAATTTGCTTTCTTGCGTCCTGGGGTTTGCCATTTTGTGGAAAAAATCAGATTATTGGGTCAGCAAAAAATGGCAACTATTTAGGCATATTAGAGCTTCTGAGTGAATTTGACACTTTCTTTGAAGAACATCTCAAAATGTATGGAAATCCTAGAAAAAGGAATCCTTCATATTTATCCGCAAATATTTGTGAGGAATTTATTGAATTAATGGGACATGTTCTTTGTAGTATTCTTGAAGAAGTAAAAGAGTTAAAGTATTATTCAATAAGTGTAGAATCTACCCCAGACATCTCACACACAGAACAACTGACATTTACTGTCCGATACATTAAAGGCTGTGAAGCCGTTTCTTGATGTTCATCCCCATTTTTTCTCATGGAGCAAAGATCTAACACTGTTTTGAATTTTTATAATGAGAACAAAATTCCACTATAAAACTGCTGTTGTCAGTCATACGATAATACCTCAAATATGTCTGGACGATATGTTGGATTGTATGCCCGGATTCATCAACTCAATGATTAACTCAATGAGTTTACCGTCTATGTCCCCTCTGCTGGACACAGCCCGAACTTGGTGGGAACAGCAGAGTGTTGTCTACAGATTGTAAAATTCTTTGAGCTTCTTCGGTATTTGTATTCATTTTTTGCTGGTTCTGCTCATCGTTGGAATGTACTGATATCATCTCTAGAAAAGATTTTGTGGTCAAGCGTCTGTCTGACACACGATAGTCAGCACATTTTGATGCTGTTCATGGTCTGGATTCTCTATCAGCTGACAATGAACAGCAAGTGAATGCAAGGTGAGAGGCAGAAGGATTGAGAAAATAAAAACCTTTAAACAATCTTTCTCACAATTCTTTGGCATAACATGCTAGAAAAAATGAACAAAACAAGCCAGGTCCTGCGACCAAAGGACTTGAACATCATTGTTGCCACGAATCTTCTTGAGTCAATGAAAACCTATCTTTAGACAAATTTAGTGAATATGAATTCAAAGCCAGCAATATGTGTCCAGATACAGATTACAGTGATGGATAAAACGGAAATGAAAACAAAGTGTATGTCTTAATAGATATGATGGATCAGCAGAAAAGGTACTTCTCAGTACAACCAAAAAGTTCAAGGTAGAAACTTTCTTCCCTATTCTGGACAGTCTAATCTTTGAACTGACAAAATATGCAGAGGCTTATTCACAGATTGGAAATCTGTTTTCTTTCTTCAGTGAATTGAAAAACCATTGCTTCTGATGCACTAAAGAAAAAATTTGAACAACTGGCTAATATGTTTCACAAAGACCTGAATTTTGATGACGTTTTAAATAAATGTGAGCATCTCAAACACTACTCTTGGCTCTTGATGAAAATTGTGAGACTCCCTGCGCTGTATAGAAATATACTTTCAAAATCTGTATCCCGAATGTTGAAATTGCACTCAGAGTGTTCGTGTGCATGATGGTGACCAACTATACAGGAGAACGTTCTTTTTCAAGACTGAAACTTATAAAAAATCTGCTTCGTAGCACAATGTAGCGGCATCGTTTGAACTAGATTTCACTCATGTGTATGGAAAATGACATCCTGTTCCTGAAGATCATTGACTTCGAGCCATTTAAAGCAATTCTCTGAAAATAAATGCGGCAAATGCTCGTTATAATGAGTTTGTACTAATTTCATACTGTGCCATCTAATCTGTGAGGTCTACTGAGTATTGTTTTTTTCAAGCCTTATGTATCGTTCAAATGTTTATCATGTTGTTTACTTGCTGCTGTACACCATGTTTTTAATATTTTAACACTGGTTTTGTTGAAGTGTCAATAAAATAAATATATGTTTAATATTATCGACCATTTACTTTTTATTCCTGTGAGTCGTTGTAGTAGAGGCCCCATCACACTGGTTTACCCAGGGGCTCATAATCTTAAGACGACCCTGTTTATACCCGAGGGATGACACTGAAAATTTAATAGTAATTTATATTAGTTCTAAAATTTAACCTCAAAATTTTCTTATATAAAGATTATTTTACTCAAATTTAAACTCTTGGTAGAAAAATAAATGCTGACTAATAATAAAAATATCAGATAATTACTAAAATTATCATAAAAATTATTAATAATTGTAGAAAATTTAAATGTAATTTTTATCATTTTTTTTTTATTTAATGTATCTTGCTTGTGGTGGGCCGTTTTCCAACTTTCGACACAAACTTTTTTGTAACGTCCAAACCAAAAAAAGATTTTAAAAAAAGAAAGAAAAAAAAAAATAAAAACGATTCACCAAGTGGAGCTTGTGTTCTCAAGGTTCTTAGTTGTATCATTTTCAGACAAAGTTCTTTTCATCTTTTTTTCTGGATTTTAGAATTAAACAACATTTACCCCCCAGAATTTTAAATCCGACCGCTAACAAAAGCCAACTAGTGAATACATCCGGGTCATCTATAGCGGAACACGCTATAACTAGCAGGGAATGTGTTGCTGGTTTGAGTGTTGACTGTTTTTCCATTCTTGCGAAGTCACACTCCGCATATCATTTGAAGGTTCTCGAGTCCATTTACATCAAATCCCGCAGGCCGTCTCTCTGTAAGCAGAGAGATTGCTTGTTGGGTTTGAATGTGATTGGGCTCTAGTTCTTTCTATCATATATTTTTTCCCTCACCCACCTCATTGAATAGTATTTTGTTTTTAAGTTTATGAACAAATAATCCCAGTGTATCAAACCTGAGGAGTACTGGGACGAAACCGGTTGTTTGTTTTAGTTCTTAGTTTTCATAATTATGTCCTTTCCATTCCGCTTATTCCTTGCTATAATATATATATATATATATATATATATATATATATATATATATATATATATGTTATAGACAAGCGTATGGTTGCAAGAAAGAAATACGACAACAGCAGAAATAGATTTACGTGATTTATTTCAACAGGAACGTGAGGGTTTGGGACAGCTACCTTGTGGTAAAGTTCATAAGCCGGCTTCGAATCTGGTTCGATCTCTCATAGTAGTTCACACATGTTGACGCTGGCGCTCCCCTGCTGATAGCTGCAGACCGCCCTCACTGACCGTGACAGGTCTCTACCCTGGCCACCTGTTGACTGCCTGTTGAACTTCCGTGTGACCCCTTTTATAGCGTTTTTTTTTATGGCTTCACAGGCTCGAAAAACGAAGCGAGTATAATTAGGAGGGAAGCATTTTTATTGGACGAAAAATAGAGCACTTTAAATATTATTTTATTTTTTTGACCGGAACTCGTGTGTCGGGAACATTTGTAAACGAAGATAATGGTCATTTAGTGACGGGGCTTTGTCCCGTTCACATCCGGCACTCGCTCATGAGTATTTGCCTGTAAATCAGCCGAGATATGTCTTATTTTATAACAAGGCTCCCCTAGATCTCGGTCTGATTTACAGTGAGCGTTATTAGTGTATATTTGGGTGATTAATTCATGATAAAGTCTCTGAAGCGTGTGGGAAGTTGTCCTCGTGTTCTTCTTATTGGCATTTGTTTTGGTATGGAATTATTTGCTGAATTATGTGTCCCGAGGGATGTGGAGGAGAATGATCCTGGTGACTGTTACATGGTGGAGGCAGAGGGATTGTATTAGAAAGATGTGTTGGGCGTGGAGCCAGTCGTCGGATATGTGCACGGTGAATCCAGATTGTATCACCATCATCGTTTTGTACCTGACACATCATATTATTCGTTTTTATAATGGTGTAATTTCCTATCCAGGGCAGATGAGACGATTGGGCAACAGTTGAGTGTAGCCGATGAAGTAAAACCTTGTCGCCTACTTGTATTGGGTCCTTGTATGTGAGGCGATTTAAGTTAGTCTCAAGTTTGTGGTCAGCTTCATCGTTGGCCAGGGTGACGTGGTGGTGAACCTGCCTTAGCAGGGCATTAATTTGCATTCCATATGCTCCAGGATCGTCGCTTGTGATTTCTTTTCTGTGTAGTGTAGGTAGGCCGATGTTGGGGTGACGGCCGGTAATGGCATAGTGCGGGGAGACACCGGTGGCGCTGTTGGTCGTGGCATTCATGGACGAAACGACAGATTCTAGAACGTCTGTCCATTCACAGTTCCTGTCTTCGCATAACATATAAAGTTCGTTCTTCATCGTGCGATGTTGTCTCTCGATATTTCCTGAGCTTTGCTGGCGCCAAGGACAGTGAAGTTCTTGCGTGATTGACATCTGGTTACAGAATTGTCGATAGATAGTGAAGTGTGTGCCTCGATCAGAGGATACTATGCGTGGAATCTCTCTGTGTCGAAGGAAGAAATAGTACAATCCGCGGGCGGCGTCGATAGCACGAACTCTCGCGCATGGTATGGCTGTAAAATGTCGGCTGAAGCTATCCAAGATGGTTAGGATGTAGCGTTTTCCCTTTCAGTTGAGCATTGTGACAAAGTCTATAAAGACGAGATCGAATGGTCTCTTTCTTCGTTTGCAGTGGCCAATGGGCCAGTGGTTACGTCTACCGTAGTTGCCCTTGCACTTAGCACACGTGTCGCAAGAATCGATATAGGCCTTGATGTCGCGGTTTTTGAATTCCCACCAGTAGCTGGAAAGGAGTTCTCGCATACGGGTAACACCTGAGTGGTTGTTGCCCTCATGTGCCTGGTAGAGGTATCTGGGTCGTAGTTTGTATGGTACAACCAATCTTGGAGAGTGTTTACTGTCTCTTATCATCAAAACGGAGGTGCCTGGTTCTAGAAAAAATTGGTGCAAATGTTTTTTGAAAAGCGTAGCTCGTTGATCGTCAAGATCGATATGAGGTTCGCTTGGAGTGGGTGACTGGAGGGCGCTGATGATCTTTGCCAGGGCGTCGTCCTTCTGTTGTTCATCTGCGATGCCGAGGTGGTTGCAGATTCTCTCAGTGGGGATGGTGGTGGTGGAGTGATAGGCGAAGAATGCGTTGGTGACGCGCTTGTGGGTGCGGGCGTTTTGTGGTGTGTGAGTTTTGGGAATGAGCTGTAAACCGTTAAACTCGCCGAAGCACCAAGATGGGATGTATACGCGGAGGTCTGAACCGCTTACCTCGAATATCCTGCCTGCCGGTGTAGGGTGGTTCGGGGCTTTCGTTTTCTTATGTCCGCAACCTCTGCTGAGCATGTCAGCCCATACATTTGATTCACCTTCAACATATTCCAAGACGAATTTATAACATGAAATTTCTTCTTGCCATCGTCGTATTTTGGCATTATTGAACTCTCGTTGGTCCAGATATGTCAGCGATCTGTGGTCGGTGAAAATAACGAAGGGGCGGTTGCGAAGGAAATAATCAAATTTTAATATTGCCCACTTTACTGCATATGCCTCTCGTTCCATCGTGGACCAGTTCTGTTCCGTGGAGTTGAATGTATGGGAAGCGACCGCTATGATATCTTTCTTCCCGTTGTCGGCTTCTTGCATTAAGATTGCTACACACGCGACATCACTGGCGTCGGTGGTGAGTGTGAAAAGTTTGGAGAAATCTGGAAACGAGATGACGGGAGGCGAAGGGAGACGGTCCTTGATTTTTTTGAAGGCTCTGTCGGCATTTTTGGTCCAGACAAACGGTTTATTAACCTTGTTGAGTTCGTGTATGGGACCCATAAGTTTTGAAAACATATCTGACCTGATTTTTTCGCGAAGACGTGTCTCTAGGAATTGTCTGATCCACACTAAACGGCCGATAAGGCTTTGTAATTCCTTTTTTGATGTTGGAGGTTTCATTTCCCTGATGGCATGAACGTATTCTGGATCAGCCTTGAATCCTTCGCTGTTTACTCTGCGTCCGAGGAATTTTGCCTCTGATGCGAGGAAGGAACATTTATCGGGATTCAGCTTGAGTCCGAATTTTCGGAGGGCAGTAAAAAATTGTTCGAGGGAGAGTATGTAGTCCCTAAATGTCCTAGCGTGGACCAGGTTGTCGTCGATATAGGAGGAAATGTTGTCACGGGATGTGATCGTGGCTAGGGCTTCTGCTATGCAACGGGAGAAGACTTGTCCGGCAGATGCAAGGCCGAAGGCCAGGCGCGTGTATTGATAGCATTGGTCCTTCCATGTAAATGCTGTTTTGTATCGGTCTCGCTTGTCGATCTCAATTTGCCAGTAGCCGCTGCGTAGATCGAGGGTAGTAAAATATCTATTGCCTTTGCCGATTTTGTTGAACAAGTGGTCGATCCTTGGCATTGGGTAAGGGTCAAGATCGACTAAGACCTTGTTGAGAGTTCTTTTAAAGTTAGCAACGACACGAATCGATCCGTTTTTCTTGCGTACGGCAAATACAGTGCTATTGAAGCCTTTGGGGTCGCTGCAGTTTTCAATGATACCTTCATCAGCCATACGCTTAATTTCGGTATTTACGTCTGCTTCCAAAGCCTGGGCTATCGGGTGTTGTTCCTGATTGCGAGACTGGCCGTTGGTTGGTATGCGGATGGGTCGGATGAATGTGCCTTTGCTGCTGCTTTCTGTGCCGATAATGTCAGCGTAGCGAATGAGTAAGTTTGCAGTGGCCTCTAGTTCATCTCGGTTCGGGTGGTTTGGTAGCGATAGTCCCGTGTTATGCTTTAGCCAGGTTAGCTTTTGATCCAGTGTCTGGATGTTGGGCTGTAGTTCCATAGTAGGCTGGTTTTGGATGATGTCAGCTTGGGCGCCATATGCTGGGTCGTGGTTGACGATGACGGTGATATGATTGAGGCTGCGTGTGTTGTGTATCCTGAGGAAAGTGTGCGTCTGAATTCTATAGTCGCATTTTGGTTGTCGATTAGATAGGAATCGAGCGTGTTGTGACATAGGATATTTTGGCCGATCAGGATTGGTGTGGTTTGGGTAGTTACCAGCACGTTAACTTTTTTGAATGTGGGTGAGTCTCGACTTCCGATGGTGATGTCGCAAGTCAGTTCGCCGAGGGCGGTGGTGCTGCCGTTGATTCCTTTTACTACGTCGTCGGAGCGGGTCATGAGTTTCTTGGCTTCTCTGGGTAACTGAGATATTGGAACGATGCAGGTGGAGCATCCAGAGTCTAGCATTGCGACACCAGAGAAGGTGATGTCCCTGAAGTTGAAGGTGGACTGGACGAGCGGTGAATGGTGAGCGAGTCCTTGAAAGTTGAAGGTGTGATGGCTGACGTAGGGGCATGGCGAACGAGGCATCACATCTCGTCCTGCCCGAATTGAAAATCCTGTTCAACATAATTTATGGCTTGTATATTATCATTCGTTGCGGCGATATGGGCCTGTGCCCGAGTGCGAGGTGGGTGGCGATATAGGCGTCCATGGTGGCAGGGGCGACCTCTGAGGTAGTTATTGCACACGCTGATTCGTGGTGTGTGCTGATGGTTTCTGCGTGTCGGATGGTGGCCATGTTCGGGAGGGTTGGTGAGGCCCGTCTGCTGTGGGTTTGGTTGGCTGCTGGGTCGGAGTGGCGCGTTTCTTTGGTTTGACCGCTGTGGTTTCAGTGTGAAATACACAGTGTTGTGCGAAGTCGTGTCGTTGGATTTTACACCGCGATCATGGTATATTTGAGCTTCGGAGGCTATGCCAATGGCTGAATAGTGGTTGTCCATTGTCTTGACGAGATGTGGGTAAAGATTTGAGTTCCAAATTTTCACCTTTTCGTTAAGTCTGTATTTTTGTCTTTTTTGTATTTGTTTTTTATGTGGACGGCTGCCTCTCTAAGGGTGTTTTCGAGTAGACCCGCGAAGTCTGTTAATTTTTCGCCGCCTCGCCGTTCCAGATCCCAGGCTTGACTGAGATGTTGGAAGTTAGTCATTTGGCTTCCGTGGGCTCCTAATAAGTATCCCTTCAGTTGTTCGAAGGTGGATATGTCCTTTTTTGAGTCAACCATCTGCTGAAAGATACTTTGGTCCAGTAAATCTTTAGCAGACTTGACGAATTCGCATTCCAGGCTGGGGTAGGTGCTGAGTTCTGGCGTGACGTGGATTGTGTATGCTTTGTTTAGGGCCGTGATGAATCGGTTCACGTCGTGTCCAGGGTGAAAAGTTCTCTCTAGCTTCAATATGTCGCGTATAGTTTGTTGGCACATCATTAAGCTGTAATTGCCGTTTGTTTGAGCGGTGGGAGGTGTTAAAGTAGTTGATTTTAGGGCAGTCAGCATGTCGTTTATGTCGGCTTGAATTTCTTGTATCGTGGCTTGGGAAGGCTGTGTTGGTCCCGTGTTCAAGTTGAATAGTAGTGTTTTCTGTTCCTTGATGAGAGTAAATAGTTCGGCTCGGGTGAATCTCGTGTAGTCGGCCATATTTCTCTTGCTGTACGCTTTTGACACCAGTGTTATAGACAAGCGTATGGTTGCAAGAAAGAAATACGACAACAGCAGAAATAGATTTACGTGATTTATTTCAACAGGAACGTGAGGGTTTGGGACAGCAAACTTGTGGTAAAGTTCATAAGCCGGCTTTGAATCTGGGTCGATCTCTCATAGTAATTCACACATGTTGACGCTGGCGCTCCCCTGCTGATAGCTGCAGACCGCTCTGTCTGACCGTGACAGGTCTCTACCCTGGCCACCTGTTTGACTGCCTGTTGAACTTCCGTGTGACCGCTTTTATAGCGTTTTTTATGGCTTCACAGACTCGAAAAACGAAGCGAGTATAATTAGGAGGGAAGCATTTTTATTGGACGAAAAATAGGGCACTTTAAATATTATTTTATTTTTCGACCAGAACTCATGTGTCGGGAACATTTGTAAACGAAGATAATGGTCATTTTGTGACGGGGCTTTGTCCCGTTCACATCCGGCTCTCGCTCATGAGTATTTGCCTGTAAATCAGCCGAGATATGTCTTATTTTATTTTATAACATATTCAAACATTAAGCTCTGTAAAGTTGCTTTAATTTTGGGAGAAAATAAAGACAGAACTGTCCAACATTTGGATATTTTTTTTATTATGCTGTACCTTGATCTAAGCCATCGGCGCACATTAGCCATGTTCAGAGTGGTTATATGGACATTTAAACAAAGATGTTCACCATCAAAGAGGATATTCTGTTATGTTGACATAGAAGATTGCTATGCGACAATGACGGTCGCGTAATAGCAGAAGCAGGTCGTTAATTTGTGATGCGGTTCTATAATGTCATACCACTTGAGAGACAGAAATATTAACAACAGAACCATATGTTTAGATGCAATGTAATGTGTTGTGACTAGTTTGAAATGATAATAATATGTATAGTATGATAGTAATATGATAAATTATATTTATTTTAAATGCTCTACAACCGTAATCGTAGCAAACAAGTAGTCAAAAACTTCTAGATCATACAGGAAATAAACCCTATTTCCGACACATTTTCATATCCACACGCATAACATTTCAAAACACGCCCAAACTTTATTTTACACTGTTATAAACAAGCCAAAAATATTCCACAACATACACCGTTCAAATCAAAGTGTCAAATGGTTAGAAATTAACATCGCCATATGAAATGTTTAGCCAATCAGAGAAAACTAAAACCCTATTTTTCTCGATCCTACTTTCAGTAAGAAATTTCTTATAAAAACACATTCGATTTTCAAGTGCAGAGATGCGACAGTCTCCAGCCAGCGTGTGTTAACACAAACATGTTTCGATTATTCCAAACGAATCATTTTCAACAACAGCATGGACGACCAGCCGGTAACTTTAAACGAGTCATCTCCTCCTCCGTTAGCAACAACGAAAACGACATTCAGTGAATCTTGGCTAAGGATAAAAGCCTTTTCTCGACCGCAGCTATTTTTGCGCACCAACTACACAATGACTAGTTCAACTAAAGACTAGTTTTATCCTTTTTGACTCTTTTGAAGTCTTGTACATATGTTTATAAATACAATGATTTAAGAGACATACCAATGTTTTTTTTTTCTTTATTTTTATTTTATTATTGCTTGGAATTCGGACGTTTGGATTTTAATATAAAAAAACAGGACGACAGAATGTTCTACAAGTTCAACCTTGTTACTAGATTTTCTCCGAGTTCCAAAAGTATATTTATTCTAAACACTATTCAATCCAAATCCTTATTTGGTAAGAAAATCTTACGAACAAATACACTGGGCTGTCAATAAGTTGTCATCTGTTTATTTAAACAGGTGTATTCAGAGCCAACGAATTTATGGTTTCGTGAAGAAGTCATCTTGTTGAAATTCGGGCGATTAATAAGTATGAAAAGTGACTGAAGTAACATGCAAAATACCTGCTAAATAAACATTAACGAATGCAAGTATAGTAATTTCTCCCTGTTGCCAGTGTTCTGTGATGAAGCAATTTCCTAGGGCAGATATAATTATACTTGGTTGCTTCCAGAATCCATGAATCTTAGTAATATTTCGGTGGAACTATGACCCCCAAAATAAATACCATAAAATTGTTGCTGGAAATTTAATGTTAAATATAGTAGTTGTTCTGAAGGAAAATCCAATGACCTTTATTTGTGCGTGAGCGTGTGTGATCCTCGTTCAACCTGAATCCCACTGGAGGACGTTTCGACTTAAGTTAAGAGACTTTGCCACTTGATAAATCAGAACACTGCGCGGGATAATTTTGTTTCGGACTCCTTTCGAATCCATCAGCAGGAAGAAAACCCCCGCTGCTAGCGACCCGAATAAAGGTCAGTGACCATGATTTTGGCTGAGTGAAATATTACAACTGTCGCTGATGAACTCGAAGACGATCAGTTAGTCGCAGTTTAATAGTCAGGAGTAAAAGGGTTACATTTGTTACCGCGAACCGTGACTTGACCCCTGGGTTACCACGCAAAGACACGCGGTATATCAAGATTTCAATCCAGGGAAGTGTCCATAAAAAAAGGAAAGATCCAAGCATAATTAGCGATGAAAAATTCAAAGTGAGACGAAAAAGCCAATAACTTTTTCCCAAAAGAAACAGCTCCGTAATTAAAATCAGTAACCCGAAAGAAAAACGATGAATGAACAGCACAAAAAGACAGGTTATTAAGAGTCATAGGGGTTTGTTAGTCTTTTATGCATTAAATCGACTCTGAACATAGAAATCCGGAAACCAGCAGAAGGCCAAGGTAAGACAGGACAGGATTATCTTTTCTCTGTTCTATTCCCTTCTTGAGATTGTAGATCCCAATATATCTGGGGTAAACGGTAAAATTGAGACCGCGGTGAGAAGCCATTATAAAGTAAGTGCGAATCTATGGCTTGACAGATTAAGAAAAGATAGACCTAGCCTATGACTATTCAGATGAAACGCCGTATGAATGGATTGGATTGATTCGATGGGACAGAACTTAATGAACAAGATGTTGGTTTTGCTAGCACCAGAGAAACGGCCCGTACATGGGTTGAAATACGTCAGAAGGACACTGAGTCTCTGTCTGAATTATTCAAAAGAATACCTGGCTTTTCTAGTACTGCGATTAAATTCATAAAGTCTAGGTACCATAGAGGAAAGTTCGTCAGAACAATTACCATGAACGTATTTATATATATATATATATATATATAAAAAAGCTACATTACGGCGGTGGAATAAAGTCACTGAAGTCAAAATGCCAGTTCAAGATCAATAATATTGCATATTCTTTATTTATTTTATCAGGAATCTCTAAACATATAGTATGAATACCACACCAGATGTGGCAGCAATATTCAATGCATGGACGAATGACAGACTTATGGTAAAATATTATACCCAATGACGTAGCTAGAGTGGAGGTGGTTCCGGGCGGCACTTTTATGGGAGGCGGCACTTTTGTGTCTGCTGTAGGCTATATAAGCCTGTATAGGCTGTATTGAAATAAAAGTGGTGTTAATGTTGAAGGATCTTTTCTATTTCAAGTAACTTAAATTATGGCATGTACATTGGCCTATCTACTGTCTATAGAGAGACAATTGACAGATGAAATTGTTTTTGACGATGTCATTGAAGAATTTGCCATCAAAAAAGCAAGAACTTTGTAGAAAGTTATAATTTTCATTTAAAAAATAAAGATCATGCTAATTTTTTTTACACTCTTTTTCCCTATATGTCGTTTTTGCTTTTTAACTGTTACTGATAAAGTTTAAGTATGCTTGATGTGTAATTAAGGCATACTATATTTGAGAAAGTATTAGGTTGGTGCAAAAATAATGTCGTTTTCTCACATAGTAACATATGTGAGAAAACGACATTATTTTTGCACCAACCTTATAATATTAAAATGGTACACAAACTAGTTTTATAACTTTAAGAGTGAATGTGCATTTTCGTGGAGATCGGCAAACTCAAGGGCTGCCCCAGGTGGCACACACTTTAACTATGCCACTGCTTATACTAATATCTTGAAAAAATCATCTCATAAAAGATGTTGCAATAAACATACTGGATACTTTGGACGTTGAATTTGTGTCGGTGAGAAGGGGGTGAAAAATTGATTATGTGAAGAAAATTAGGAGCCAAAAGTCATGACAAGGCTAGATGTCTTACAGCTGTAGAAAGAAGGGGCACCTGAGATCAGGGTGCCCAAATCAACAGGAAAAATGAGACGATTGATCAAAGGTAGTGGACATGGTATGGTTGAATGGTATAAAAACCGAACCCGGGAAGTGCCAAGTTGGTTATGTAAAAGACACACTATAGGCTGAACTGGAAGAAGAGTGCTCAGAACCAGAATTGAATTGACCCTCTGCCCTCAACGCAGAGATGAAATTAAGAATTACAGTTCCAATAAAATCAGTGGCTTTTCACCAGCACAATCTAAGGAATGGTATTATAAGCATGAGATTCCTTTAGAAGAAATAAAGAAGACCATAATGGAAACAAATAAAAACACTGTTAAAGAATGACCTTCATCCATAATTCTATCTATAGAAATATCTATTGAATAAAATGACAGTGTCAAACGACAAAAATATGAAAAACATCAATATTAACCGGACTCAGTTTGTTAGAAACAAAGAGTGTTGAACTGCTATGTAATATCAACAGAGGTAAAGCGGCTGTGCCCATAATTATAAATGGCCCTGAGGTCATATCCTCCTCGACAGATAAGGTGAACCTCTTCGCCTCAAACTCAATGCTAGATAACAAAGACCATCCACTCTCCAAGTTCCACGTCTCACCGAACATAATCTCAGTAATATTACTATCACAGCACAAGAAGTCTCCAGACTTATCAAAGGCCTTGACCCTAAGAAAGCCACTAGTTCAGACAAAATTCCAGCAGTTATCCTTAAGAAAATCAACCCAGAATTATCCCCAATCCTAGCAAGTCCTTCCCAAGCCTGTGGAAAGTGACTAGCATATGCCTGGTTTTCAAGAACGCAGGTGTATGATTTTCCCCCTCCCAGTGCAGACCCATCAGTTTCCTCAGTAAGCTCTTTGAGGCCATAATCAATAATAAAGGAACAACCTCTTCAGTGACAAGAAGTATGGGTTTTGGTCAGCCTGATCCACTCGCATTGTCCTAACTACCATCACTCACAGAATCAGTAAGGCTCTGGATGACAAACACACCTTGAGGACCATAGCACTAGATATCTCAAAGGCCTTTGACAAGGTGTGGCACAAAGGCTTACTACACAAGCTCACCAGTTATAGAATCACCAAAAGAGTCTTCTCAATCATAAAATGCTTCCTGACAGGTAGATCCAGGAAGGCAGTTAACAATGGCCAGTTCTATGGAGCCCTAGAGGTCAACGCATGCGTCCCTCCTTGGACCAATCCACTTTTTGGTCTTCATAAATGACCTGCCTAAGAAGATACTCAGACATCTATGCCGATGATACGACTATATATGGGTACACCTCTGAAACTCTCGATGGTCAGAGATTGGCAACTGATCTTTCTTCCGATATTGCACAAACTACCCAATGGGGTAAAAACTGTCCGGTTACATTCAATGCCTCAAAGAGCAAGCTAGTTACATTCCATCATCACCAATTTGACCATGAAATACACCAATCAGGATGAATGGAGATCCTTCCAGAGAAGCACCATGTCTTCAAAGATTGTGGGGCTTCAAACTCACACCCTACCTGAAGTGGAACTCATACACATGATCCATTGCTAAGGATGAAGGTAAAATTGTCAGCTCTCTGTACTGCTGCAGTAAGTACCTGACTTCTGCTAACTTCTACCTTTACAAGAGCCAGACCAGGCTAAAAATGGAATACTGTTGTCATATTTAGGCAGGTGTTGTTCAGACTTCACTCTCCAGCCTTGACAGAATTCAAAAGTATCTCCAAGCCCTTGTGGGTGACAAATTATTCTCCACCCTTTAACCACTTTCCTGCAGGCAGGATGTAGCAAGCCTCTTTCTGCTCTACCACTACTTCCATGGAAGGTGTTTGGATGATTTACATTCCCTGGTCCCACCAAGGCAAACCTTCACAGCAAGAACATGCCATGCCACTTACATGGTAGTAAACCACCCACATTCCCTCGGTATACCATTAGTGAGAAGTAAGTTTGACTTGAGCAGCTTCTTTCAATGAACAACTGCCCTGTGGAACCGACTCCCAACAGGATGTTTCCCCGATCACTACAATCTTAACCTGTTCAAGGCCAGGGTTAACCAGTATCTTCAACTCCTATACACACAAATGGCACCCAAAGTAACCCTCTACTTCAAGTGGCCCCCAGGTCTTGTAAAGGGTGAATCTCACTGTAAAAAATAAAAAAAATAAAAATCTTACTGAAACTAAAATGGCAGCACTCATTAGAAATTCTTGTCAGTGTATAGTCATTTATTTGCAGGAAATGGAAACTTCCTATTTTTTTCAAAAAAGGGCCAGGACAGCCAGTCTACAATGCCATAATAATGCAGCAGTGAAAGTGTTAATAAATGAAAAGTATTGAATCAATTTTTATCCAAGCAATAGAAAATAAGACAATGTGGTATTAGGTTGGTGCAAAAATAATGTCGTTTTTTGACGATTTTTTTTGATTATCGTTCACCCATTTATCCAACTTTTTTGACTTCCCTATTTGCTTTAAATGGCGAACGACTGTTGAGTGGTCGACCTCGAGTTCAACAGCAACTTCTCGTGTGGTTTTGTGAGGATCAGCTTCAGTTAAGGCTTTCAAATGTTTGTTATCAACCGCAGTTGGACGGCCGCGACTGTTTTCATCTTCGAGGCTCTTGTCACCATTGCGAAATTTCTTGAACCACCGTTGTGCCACACGTTCGTTAGTGGTTCCTGGGCCAAACGCATCATTGATATCACAAGCTGTCTCGGCAGCTTTTCGGCCTAGTTTGAACTGGAACAAGAAAATTGTGCGGATTTGAATTTTGTCCATGCTGTCGAAAAGCCTGCAAAAAAATGAATGAAGAGATTGAGAACGATAACGAATGACACGATTCGATAGAGCGAAAAACGCGCTTCGAAATGATATATAACATGGCTATATATATCAATGAATTAATTCATAAATCATATATAAAAGTAACATATGTGAGAAAACGACATTATTTTTGCACCAAGCTGATATTATGCAGGCAGAAATGATGGATTTTATATAATACAGATAACAAAATGAAATTTTCTAAGAGTTTCCAGGGAGAAAGAAAGAGTCTGAACCAGAAATCAGAAATGTCATGACACTCAAACTTCAAAATGACAACAATAATAATAATAATACATTAGATAAACATGCAGAAGATAATCAAGGCTGAAGTCCAGTTGTCAAAATTAATTTATTTGATCCTGTTGTTCACAATACAATATGTGCACAAAGGCAGCCATAGCTGCAATCTGGACAACATCTGGAGGACATCTGGACCAGAGTACACTTGCTGTTCTTACAACAAATCTCACTTTTCCCACCCTCCCTTTAAAAAAAAAAAAAATTCTTCAAAATAATCCATTATATATATATATATATATATATATATATGCGCACACACACACACACACACACACATGGGAAGGAGAGTATGATCATAATCCCAACTGCAGTTTTTTTTTCAACTCACTCTGTCTCTTCACCATGGTGAATCACAAAAAAATCAAATAAAATAGAATAAAAAAAATCTATTGTCTGGCAAACATTGGACGGTCCCCACTCCAATTAAAATGGCTATCGTCATACTTATGTGTTTGGGTATGCATGTGTGTGTATTTCATCTTTTTTTTTTTTTTTTTTTTTTTACATTAAATAAAATTCCAGTTTTAATGTAACTGCATTATTTCTTTGGATTGATCTAAATGCCCTAAATTTTGCATCACACCCACTGAAAACAACTGTGAATTATCAATCAAAAGATTTTTTTTTTTTTAAACTTCACAAAAAGAGATCCATTTGGAAAAAACATTTCTTCGATTTAAAAGTTTTAAAAAATTAAGTTGAGTCACAAAGTAAAGAGATTTTTTTTCCTTTATATTATTTTTCCTCTCACTGTAGGAGATACTGAACGGAATCACTTGTGTTTCAGAAGGTGTGGGTCTGAAATCCAAAGCTACAACATATTGCCAAGAACTCAGAAATTGAAGCAAGAAGCATGCCATGGTTTGGAGATCAAAATATGTGTGAGACAAAATATTCAAAAAAAAAAAAAATCCCCACCCTTTATTTAATAATTTTAGTGAGATTTGTTGCAGGAAGTGAAAAAACAAAAAAAAAAAAAAAAAAACTTGCAAGTGAAACCCTACACATTGTTGCATCTACATCAAGTGAAAATACGCTGAACCATATGAGTTTTTTTCTGCATGGGAAGATAACAAGGGAGGGAGGTAGATAGATAGATAGGTAGGTAGGTAGGTACACTGAGAAGAGAAAGAAAAAAAAATATCAGTAGACAGAAAAGCCCTGTCTGTCTATGCCCAACCCCCCTGGCAGAGATGCCTATCCATGCAGAGGTGCACACCAGTGGCTCTTATGTACACAACTATTACACACTTGATCACTTTGAATCCTGTAAAATTAATTCACGCTTGCCACTGATGTGAACAGGAACCATTTCATTCTTTTCTGTAAAATTTTTGTTCACAAAAAATAAAACCAATTTATATATGTATATATACATAGGCATTTCTAAAGAATTAACGGATTTTTATTTTTAATCTGACATTTTTTTTGTTTTTTTTTTTGTTTATTACTTCAAATGTTATTTTTAGAAGATACTTGTGTTTAAGTAGATACTCGTTTTTTTTAACAGTGTGTATTATGCCTACTAACCTGTGCACTCGAGAAAATAGAGAAAAATGATTTTTCAAGTTTGCAGGCTAGATGTAATACACACTATTTAAAAAAAAAAAAAAATGAAAAAAACAGGTACTCAAACACTGGTAGCCATAAAAAAATAATGTTTGAAGTAATAAAAAAAAAATACATAAGTATACAAAGGGGTGTTGAAAATTTCATGACTTGGCCTATTTCTCAAAAATTAACCAAAACGCTAAACAAGAATTTTCAAAAATCCCTTCTTGTTTCAGCCCAAAACTTTTCACTTACCCCTCGCATGTACATTATATGAGGATATATTATAGAAAAATTCTCGGCCCCACAAAGAAGGGATTTAAACGTATGAATCCAATGTTTGGAAAGTGGATCAGGCCAAGAACTTTTCAGCACCTCTCATATATTAGATGTTGAAAAGTTCTCAGCCCAACCAAGGCATACTTAGAAAAAAAAAAATTATGATGGGTCATCTGATCAGATTTACAGAATCTCCTCTTGGTCAGGTCAAAAACTTTTCAGAAGCCCCTTTCATATATTTGTAATGTGTTTTTTTTATGATAAACAGAAGTGCATTATTTAACTACAACTTTTCCTACTAAGATGGGGAGGTATAAGAGAGGAATTTGTTGAAAAGGGGAGAAATGTTAAAAAAAAAAAAAAAAATGCCCATATGTAGACAATACCCTGCCAAACTGACTGACAACATTCCATATATGGACATGTGTGGATTTAGGGGATGCAGAGAGTTACCCAGAGGGAGGGGAGTGAAAGGGATACACAACCATTGCTGGTATGAGAGTACAGACTAGTACCCGTGCAACACTGGGATGAACACTGAGTGGTTTGATATAGATCGCAAGGGGTTGGCAAAAGCCTACAAGAATGTACAAAAGCCCTCAAGACAAGTTAAATATTTTTTCTTTTGAGATGACAAGAAAAGGTCTGCAGGATTATGTTTGCACAGTGTATACAAACAGCAGACACACCCACCTGGGTTATAGTAATAATAATATTAGTAGAAACAGTTATACCAGTCTGACAACCATGGTCTTCCACTGCTTCCTGAAGGAACTTTAAATCCTTATATATATATTTATAAATAATACTAAATAAAATCCTATGCGCATGACTGACAAAAAGAAGCAATATGCTACATGATTAAAAATGTTGTTTAATTTACTGAAGAAACATATATAAGATAAAGAACAAATAGGAAATTTCTTTTTCTTTCCCCATATGTAATTCTCTGATGAAGCTTTAATAAAAGTGAAACATGTTAGATTGATAAACATTTCCTATTAGTTCTTTATCTTATCCTTCTATCAAATCACAACTATATATATATATATATATATATATATATATATATATGGTATATTTTGGCAGAAAAACTTTCATTTATACAAAATTGATTAAAGACCAATAAAAGTTCTTTAGAGATTTATTTATTTTTCTATATTTTGGACCATTTGGGGGGTTTCTGCTACATATTTAAAAATAGATTGTCCAATGTCTGAGTATTTTAGTTTTCATAAGCCATTATCAAAGTGATTTGTTGTGCTATATCAGTTCCAGCATTATCAAACTGCCTCTTTATGTGACTGTGTTGCTTTTATTTAGGAAGTATATTTAATATATTTGATAACATTTTATTGATGTTGGGTTGTTTTTTATGCTTAATGCTTCTAAAATCTGTAGTCATTTTTTACATTTTATATGATATAGTATGTTTGCACTATTGGCACGGGTGTTAGATTTCTTGTTGTACTAACAAAAATTTGGTTGGTCTTTAAGAACTAAATACACAGACACAAATGTATATATAAGTTTGTGGGTTAAAGTGTTCAATATCAGGGATAGAGCATATGTAAATATAAAAGTAGACATTGAAGTGACAGGATGTTTCATGCTCAAACACAATCATTAGGCTATATATATATATATATATATATATATATATATATATATATATGTGTGTGTGTGTGTGTGTGTGTGTGTGTGTGTGTGTGTGTGTGTGAGAGAGAGAGAGAGAGAGAGAATCTGTACTTTCACCATAACATATATTATGAGTATAATTTTGAACTTTTCCCCTTGTGTGTGTCTGTGTATAAAAGCCAATTTAATTCATTGTTTTCACACTAAAAGTATCACAGTGAATAAACTCATTGTTAGTGCCCACAGATGAAAATACATCAGAAAATGCCAAGCATGAGATAACTTATAATTGGCACCATAAGAACTGCCCACCATGAGTTTAGCAGTCAGTGTGTAAAGAAAAAAGAAAAGAATATTGTTTATTTACTAATATCACTCTCTTGGTATTTCACAAGTATATCCTTGCTTAACTTCTGTAATAGCTCTAGATATAATAGTAGATATTTAGAATACATTTCTACACCTATGCCCAAGATAAATTACATTTCTTTTTATATATTTTTCTAGTTTCTGTTAAAGAACATTACAAGCCTGGGACTGAAATTTGAGTGTATCTTTGTTTACTGCCAGTCAATCATTAATTGTTTGACTTCATCACTCAACTTTAACAATCAAGATTTTGTACAGTTTTCACATGTAGCTGTACATTATGTTTATTTAAACAATTTTTGCTGCAGAGTTTTCAGTTACTTTTTCTTTTTTCAACTTAAGCATCACTAATAATGGATAAAATCATCAAGATTGCTTCCAATGTTCATATTTATTTGTTAGGTGTATGCAGTATCAGATTACATGAGACTATAATCTTATCTATATAAGTATGAACTCAACCTCTTGAAGCATTTTATGTTTATTGCCATTGTCGATATAAAATAAAATGTGTATATTTTTTTTAGTTTTACTCACTAAAATCAAAGTTATTGGTAATAATTTCTCTATACAATATACTATATGTGCTTGTACATTTTTTATCACTAAAAAATTCACCCAATACAAGGCCCAAGAGCCACTGAAGGCAGAGGGTTATTGAACGAGGTTGTTCTATGGATGTAAGAGAAGTGCAGATTTTGGGGATATGTATGATAGATAACAGTTGACCCTTGACTTCAACAGGTTAAGATTGTAGTGACCAGGGAAGTCTGTTCCACAAAGCAGCCATTTTATAACCTATTGCTGTAGCAAACAGATATATAAAATAAATGAATCCTACCTGGATATAATTAGGCAAGTGACACACACACAAATTATATATAGATAGATAGATAGATAGATAGATAGATAGATAGATAGATAGATAGATTTTCCAAGTGTAGCTTAGATGTGGTGCATATATATATATATATAACAATTTGGAAAATTTTTACATTCACCTGTTCTGCTGGACTGGAATCATCAGAAAATTTTATAAGAACAAAATCTACTTTAGCAAAACAAAATTCAATTCATGTTAAGTGGTTGGACATTAAATTTTTACTTTAACTGTATCATTATAGAAATTTGATTTTAACTTCAGCTTAGTTTTTATTTATGATTAATATATGACTGGTCTATTTCAATTTATCTCATCCCTATTAAATTAGTACTGAAAAAACATGGTATACATAAACACGCACACATATAGATATATGATAAAATAAAAGAACAAATAGAAAATGTATATCAATCTAACATGTTTCACTTTTATTAAAGCTTCCTCAGAGAATGAGAGAAAACAAGATAGAAAACACTGATATTTTCAATTATGTTTAGGTTAGTTTTCATTGGTCAGACATGTGTCACATGTATTAAAGCTGTAGATAATTCTATGAGTGTCTAAGTTTGTGAAGATTCTTGTATGTTTAAGTGGGTAATGAGTGGTAATGTGTATTTGTAATTGGATGCATTTGTCTATCTAGTTGTGGTTCTTTATCTTCCTCTTTGCGCAGCCAACCGTCACAATATGGAGTAGCAGGGTTCTAATTTCTTGGCTCACCTCTTTAGGAATATTTTCTTTGTATTAGATAGATATAAGTTTTAATACATGTAACAAATGTCTGACCAATGAGAACTGACTCAAACAAAATTGAAAATACCAGTGTTTTCTGTCTGTTTTCTCAATCTCTGACAAAGTTTTAACAAAAGTGAAACATGTTAGAGTGATATATGTTTCCTATTTGTTCTTTTATCATCCTGTCAGATTCTGATCTATATTTGATCTTTCTATATATATATATATACCCCCACCCCCAATAAGACAGGTTGAATTAAGTGAGACAAAGCAGGATTAACATTAAGTAGATGAAATTTTTTTGGGAGGAGACGGGAATATCATTTCATCCCAAGCAAGGCAATAAAACCATTAAGACATTGTTGTGTTTTTTTGTTTTGTTTTTTTTTACTTTAACTGTATCATTATAGAAATTAGGTTTAAATTGCTTTAAACTTTTTTTATTTTTTTTTATTTTTACTTATGATTAATATATGACTGGTCTTTTACAGTTTATTTCATTCTTACTAAATTAGGACTGAAACAACACAGGATGCATAAACCTTAAAAATAAGTAAAAACGGAGTTGAAATTAGTAAAACATTAATTTCTATGTCAATACAGTTAAAGTAAAAATCAAGTACTCAGCAGCTTAAATTGAATCAAGTTGTAGCTTGCAAATTTATATTTTATTCTTATGAAATAAAATTCTGTTTCCAATGATGCTGGCCCATTGCTGAAACATTTCAAAATTATAATTTTAAAAAATTATCTTGTATATTTACCATTCAATCAGATTCTCATTCAACTTATATATATATATATATATATATATATATATATATATATATATATATATATATATATATATATATATATATATATTCTGGCATACTCTTGACCGACCACTACCAATAGTTTCATACATGTTGGTGCATGCAATCCTTTGGTAGTTATAATATAATGCTCTGCCATTTTGGCACTGAACTCTCTTTTTTCGATATGCTTCTTTAGCTTAATCTTTCAAGAGTTGTTTCATGTGTTTTACAATATAAGAACTAAAAAAAAAATGTAATATGTGTGTGTGTGTGTGTGTGTGTATAAGATTAAGTTTTTAATTAATATGTCACAAGCAAATTCTTATATGTGGTTCTATCCTCAGGATATTGAACACCGTATTCAACAAAATGAACAATAATGTATTCAATTGTGCTGGAAGGTGCATTTTCTTTATTAAAACTTTTGAATGCACCAGCCAGTAGACACAGTTTACATGGTTTAAAATACAGAGATGCCTACTCAAACACATATATCCACTGAATATAATATTTAAAGTAATAAGATTATATGTGTGTGTGTGTGTTCATGTTTGAGCATTATGGTTAAATTAATGTAACAACACTGATGCTCAGCAACATGTATATATAGTAGACTTATCTTAGGCAGAAGTGTTGATCCATTAATAATTCTGTCATTTCTGATGCTGTATTTACATATGTAAAAACCTAATAATAGTAAAAAAAAAAAAAAACTAAATGCCATCATCAGTTTTGACAGGTTGGATATACTAGTCAGAAATAATTCTAGTACAATTGGACAATTTAAAAATTTAACATGAAATGACAAAATAAAAAAAATAAAATAAAAATTGGTTTATGCAGATTATAAACTGTAATACATTCGGTGATTATTCAATATTCAACCACTGCTGATGTTACTTCATATTCAATGCTTTTTAACAAACAATTGGGAAACTTGTGTTTTATATCTTACACTTTGGAGTGAGCAGTTTTAATACAAACTCCCTTTTGAATAAGCTAGTTTTCAAGTCTACAAATGCACTAATCCCATTGGCCATCAAAGATTTGAAACACTTGATCTTTATAAAAATAGATATTTATGAAGTTTTAGTTTAGCCTGACAAAAAAAAAAAAAAAAAAAAAAAAAAATAATAATGGAGCAACCAGTTCTCATCAGTAATGGTTAGTGAAGCTAGTACACTCTAGTCATCACTAAATGGCAGCTACTCAGTTTTAAAAATATATTTACTAGAAGAGGTATAGCAATTTCCATGGTATGAAGCATACCTGGAGTTTGTATGATTAAAACTATTTCTACTATATTAGGTTGAGTCATAAATAATTCCTGGTTATGTTTATCAACTTTATTCTTCAGAAAATTAACTAAAATTGCATTTTATTCCAGTATATATTCATCGTTATTTACAATGACTTCTTGCTAATTATCAGGCAGCTCCTTGATGCCTTTTGAGTAAGATTATGCAGGTTTTGGTGTGAAGGAGTTTCCAATGATCTCTTGAATCTGATTTTCATTAGAGAAAGTTTTCCCCATCAAAGCCTTTTGCAGGTAATAATTGGTTGGTACAAGGTCAGGTGAATATGATGAGTCAGTCAGAATAGATCAACTAAATTTCCATATTTTGTTCCTGTTATTCTTGCTGTATGCAGCCTTGTGTTGTCATGGAGGTGAACACCATATTTCCTTTAATCTACTGTGTATGCTGCCACTGCCATATTTATTCCTAAATGCTACATATGATTGGTACTTAGGATGAGACATTAGTCATTACAATTGGCTCCTAAAAAACAGATATTACTTATGACTCAACATAATACTATTATGACTACCCAAATTAGTGGGTATAGGTGTCAGGCTATTCTCGATTTATTTAATCAGGACTCTGATGCCTCTGTATGTGTTTGGATGGGCTGTTTTGGGGTAAATATCTTTCTCAACAATATGATTTGGGGGAAAAAATTGTAATTTAAACCAAAATTAGCAATCATTTCAATATTCATAAGTGGTGGATTTTACAAGCATATGCATATGTTGGTACCAGATAAAATAGAAAATATTACATTGGCTGTACTTAAAACACAGTCATGAGAAAAAAAATGAAATCATTATGAGACAAGCAAACCATACATTATCAATGCTTATATAGATTAATCTTTACATATAAATTAATGTAAACAGGTGTTCCTCAGAATATGAAACAATTTGTTATATAATGGAGTTATTGTCTAGTATACAGTGGATAAAACAGATACCAAAAATATTAAGACATGCACAAGGTCTGTACAGAACTTATCCAGCCATTTTGAACAACTTGAGTACCTGTTGTAAAGTGTGTTGTCTCTGGACTAACAGCAACTCCTCCGTAGGGACCCCAAATGCTGCATCAACAGATTCAATCAATTTTCTTCAAGTTTCTTTTTACCCACTTTGTGAGGACACAGTAAGCATCATTTTATTGGTTACTTCCACCAAAGGGAGAAGAAGACAGAGGGAATGGATGTGAACAGGTCAGTCATCTACTTCTCCATATGATTGGAGGTACATCTCCCTGCTGAAACCACAGCATATAAAGGAATCTAGGAGAGGAAGGCTTGGACAATATCAGAGCTCTTGACTTCTCTACTGTCACAACCAAATTGCCAGTTTTTGTGCATTTTTGTTCTTAGAGAAAGACAATTCATCATTGTCAGGATTTCACAGGTTCAAACAACCCCCACTCATTTTGGGTAAACAAAATTTCGACAAGTATGTTAAAGTCTGGAATTACATTCACTAAAATTATCACTCTACAACCAATCAGAAAGGTTACCTTGATACCTTTTGCTTCCAGCCATTGTGCAACAAAGGATCACAATTTTCCTTCATTTAGATTAATCTTGGGCAAGCGCAGATCCTGGAACCAATTAAGAGGTTTCTTTTTTTCAATTCTTTAACTACAGTTTGTAGTGTTATTTTAGGACAACCCCTTAGTCTTTTGCGGCCTTGTGGTATCTAGTTTAGAGTAACTTTGATTGCCTGACTGTCTGATAATTGCAGAGTATAGCTGGTGAACTGTATCTGGCTATCTAAGGGTTTTTTTTTTAAATCAGGGAGGACCATACTGCATATGCATAAACAGACACTCACCTGTGTGGTTACTCA
This sequence comes from Acanthosepion lycidas, assembly GCA_963932145.1. Taxonomy (NCBI): domain Eukaryota; kingdom Metazoa; phylum Mollusca; class Cephalopoda; order Sepiida; family Sepiidae; genus Acanthosepion; species Acanthosepion lycidas. Next base: position 52,958,470 of record OZ010578.1, on the reverse strand, counting down.
TTTGATACTGAGATGCCATCTAGTGAGCCTGTGTAATGTGCAACTATGGCATTAACAATGACTGATAAAGTAGATTTTTTACGTCCAGGATTTTTTGGCAAAACAATGCATCACCCAAGTTCAGCTGCACGTCTACTACACAGATTTAGCTTACTGCAACTTGTCTTCTCCCAAAGCTAAAAATCAACATTGAAAGTCTCTGATTGAGATTAAGGAGAGTGTGATGAGAGAGAAAGAGAAAGCTGATGGCTTTGCAGACTGTTTTGAACAGGGGAAGGTGAGATAAGGGTGAGGTCTAAACAGGAGTACTTTGAAGGAGACTAAGATGTTATTGTCCTAGGTAGGCTGTTTTTCTTTTAGTATTAAATAGCTGGATACATTCTGGACAAATGTAGCAAATGAATAGTAATGTGTTTAAAGATAGGTAAAACTAAAGAACAAGCTCTTGGCTAACTGCTTATCATATAATGTGTTCTTTGGTGCTACTTTATCTTCTTCATTTTGAAACTGTCTGCTTGACATGCCACTGAATACATCAATGTTTTACCAGTGGTGGGATTCAGCCTTTTTAGCTCATTTTTTTTTTATTTTATTTATTTATAGAATTATAAGAAAAATATGTAATAGTTTTAATTATCATCGGGTTTCACATTATTTTCATATTTTTATTATACAAAAATACTATAAATAAAATTAAATGAGTCAAAAATATTACGTATAGTTTTAAAAAATTTAACATTTTTTGTTTTTTTTAAGGCTGGCTTGTACTAACCTAATTTCAGGAAACTGATTTAGGTCAAAAATTGTTGAAAATTATAACAGATAAGGGAGAACTAATTGTATAACAATACAGGAACTGGTTCTACAAAATCCTGTAATTTTAGTAACTGGTTTACAAAAATTGGTTCAAACCTGCTGAACCCCACCACTGAATTTTACCTATACACAAACTTTTTGAAGTTAAGACAGAATGGATTGAAAATGTTGAACATCTAGATTTTCAAAACAAATACAAATCATGCTTTTATCAGCATGATGAATTTAAAATAAAACAAAATAAAAACTGCCTTTTCTACAGGTAAGGCTTTTCCAAAGTCTAGATTCATACCCATTTACTGGAGAGAAGACAGATCTCTTATGATAAATAGAAGTTTTAATTGTATGTTAATTAAAAATGACAATGCTTGTATTTTAACTGGTTTGAATGACAGATTTTTTTTTTTAGTAATAAGGACATAAAAGACCAGAATTTTGGGATGGTTAGTTCTTCATTATAAGAGATAAAAACTAGAATAAAAAAAACAAAAAAAAACAAACAATTTTTTAAAAAGTCTAAAGTTCAACTGAAAAAAAAATCTGGATATATACTTTTTATACTTATAACAGAAAATGGTCTGAAGATTTCATTGATGCATGAAACTGACAGTCACCATGCTGCATTTCTTCCTATGTCCACACAAATTATACATCATATATATATATATATATATATATATATATATATATATATATATATATATATATATATATACATACACACATAAAAAAAAGAAAAGAAAATTATTCACTTATATCTATGCTGAGTTTGGTTTCATGGAATTACATCTGCTCTTCAGGAGACAATTTATTATCAAGTCTTATCTCTACTGTATCTTTATCTGCTTTTAACTTTCATTACAATTTCTCAAAGTACATTTCTTTGAAAGAATTTTAAATATACTCCAGTTACACTTTTGGTTCAATTTCTTCATACAATTCATTCCTTTTAGTGTCAACAATATTCCAAAACCTTTAAAATGAAAGTTGAAGATTAATAGCATGAAACTTATAGTACAGAAATATTTGAACCAAAAACATTCAGAGAGAAAAAAAATGAATGTGTACAATACTTTTTTTTTCACTACCATTGAAAAGAATGCCATACACATTATTATATTTGTTATGCATGAAAGTAACAGTTATGAGTTTAGAATAGTAGGCTTGTGGGGGAATTAAATAAAACCACTAAAAAAAAAAAAAAAAAAAAAAAAAAGAAAGAAAGAAAAAAGAAATTCATTTTCCCATGATGCATGTAATAAAGGAACCGGAAATGATTTTTGGTAATCTACACAATTTTAATGCAACCTTTCAAATTCCATAGGCTTATGTCCATATATTGATGTACCAGTTCTCATCAGATCACCAAAGTAAAGCAACATCAAGCCTGGCTATTACCTAGATGGGTGACTGCTTGGGAATATCAGGTGCATAAACATGAGTGCACAGATGGAGTAATGGATAATTGCTTGGAAATGGAAATCGGAGAGCCAAGTTCTAACTCCATTTGATTTTTTTATATTCACTTACACAAAAGTACCCTTGGTAAAGGGATGAATCCACCTTTTTCCCCCTGCCATGGGTTAATTAGAAGAACTTCTATAAGTAAAATCATTATATGTCAAAAAAAAAAAAAAAAAAAAATTTAAGAATATTTTCTGGCTTATTAACCTGCAAAAGGTTAAGCCATAAAAAATGAATCAATTGCAAAAAAGTAAATTTAATATATATATATATATATATATATATATATATATATATATATATGTATGTATGTGGTAAAAAGAACAGATAGGAAACATTTATCAATCTAGCATGTTTAACTTTTATTATTTTCACTTTAATTCTTGCTCGATTGATAAAGCTTCTCTATTTGTTCCATATCTTATCACTGTCAGATTCCAATCCATATATATACATACATACATACATAAAAATAGTAAGAATAAAAGCTAAAAATAAGCTAAAAGTTTAAAATATAAAATAAACTGAGGGCTCAATGCCAAAATGAAACAGAGCCTAAATATAACATAATAATACTAAATCTGCTACTCAGATTTCTGTCTGATGATTACCATGGCATGAAATTCTAAGTAGCAGATTTGGTTTTATTCTAAATAAATATAAAGAACAAATAGGAAATGTTTATCTAAGAAAAATTTAAGTGAAAATAATAAAAGTTAAACATTTTTGATAAAAAATAATTGATAAACCTTTCCTCTTTGTTCTTTATTTTACAATAAAACAATTTACTTTGTTCAATGGATTCAATTAATTATATATATATATATATATATATAAATAGATATATGAATGACAGAATTATGATATACATATACATCACTTTTTTATCGTATGCAAAATAATATTGCATGAACTCAAAGTCTTTGTCCTGTGTTCAATATGAAAAACATCTTGTGAAATAAAACTATACATGAGAGAAATATTTAAAGCTGTTGACTTGACTGAGACCTGGTTGAGAAATCAAGACATTTTCATCTCAGACCATTCTTTTATACAACTACAATATTTACTGGCATAGAAAACATTAAAAAAAAAATACAAATATTACACTGTATCTAATATCTCTCCGAGTTTCCAAGACAGGGAATTATCATTACACATTGATTTAGTCACAGTAAAGTAAAATCAAAATAAGTCAGTGTTTAATAATATTTTTCATGTTCAGGTATTATGACAAAGCTCAAAAATGGACAGCAATGGCGCTTGGATCAGTTAAAGACCAGAAAATATTGCATTGTGAATTTATTATTGCCTGATATTATTCTTGTTTGCTTGCAAATACTTATTCCAACTAAATATACTAAATATATAAATGCTACTAATAAAAAAATACTTATATATGTGTGTGCTGTGGTGTAATGGATATTGACTTGGAATGAGAAGTCAGGGAGCCAAGTTCAAATTCCAGTTAGATTTGTTACATTTACTTATAAACAAATACCATTGGAAAAGGTATGAATCCATCTATTCTCCCCCCAGATATGGGTTAAATTGCAGAACTGGATCCTATAGCCTTGGTTGGCAATAACACTACCACAGAAAGAAAAGGCAACCTATTGTGGGAAAATCTTTTGCCTAGTCAGTCATGAATTGAAAGAGACATGATTGGCAAGGGTGCATCACGTACGGCACTTAACTGATATATGTCTATATATATTTCATAAATTCTTAAGGCTTCTGCAAACAGCTAACCTTTTTCTTTGTCTAGCAAACATTTTATAATGCCATCATAGATCATACGAGTATAGACTTTGCACTCAATATCACTCCAGACGATAGGTGCAGAGTTGGCCTGAGGTGACCTCCTAGAAACTGAATGCAGATTCATGTGACCAGACTACCTGCACCTGGGTTACAAGTGTGAGAAAGAACTGTGTTACAGGTAGTTATATAAACACCCACCTCTGTGAGGAGAGGGACAGTCTCTTCAAGTAATCACAGATAAGAATGTAATGTTCATATTTTGGATGAGGAGTTACAAAGTGGCTGACAGTAATTGACAAAGTACTACAATGAAGTAAAATTTAATGTTAAATATGAGAGATTAAGTCTTACGTCTTTGTTATTAGTCAGCATGAGATTGTTATTTTAAATTTACTAAAGCTACATCAACATAACTTGCACTTTGCTGAAGAAAAATAGTTTTGAGTTATATGATTACTAAGTAGACAAGTATATTCAACTGACCAAAGAACTGAATTATGTATGTAAATATTAAACATGATCATTTAATATATAAAAAAAATAATGTTCACTGTATTTATAAGGAGAGACTGTTATATCTTATAAGATATAAACTGGCTTACAGCCACATCACATTGAAACACCATACAATCTCTGAGGTTAAGCAACAACAAGCCTAGTCAGTACCTAGATGGGTGGCTGCTGGGGAATACCAAGTGCTGTAAGCATGGATGTTTGAGTGTGTAATGGATAATGGCTCAGAATTGTTAATTGGAGAGCTGAGTTCTAATTCCAGTCAGGTTCATTATATTCACTTATATGCAAATACTCCTGGGAAAGGTATGAATCTACCTCTTCTCCCTCTAGTTATGGGTTAATTAGTAAGACGTGTATCACTAAACCATTATTATAAAAAAGAAATTCTTACAATATAAAATATTTTCTGGCTCTAAAGGGTTGATAAGCCATAGAAAATGAGTTAATAAAAAAGATTGGAACTGTATAACCTTTTGGATATAGTCAATGGAAATATTTAATTTTGAGTTTTATCAGAAATATATTAATAATGGTAATATTTTAAGCAGTAACTTATCAAAATTCCACCATAAATAAAATCTAACATTTAATACAAAAATCAATCCATTAAAGAGTTGGCAACCTTCACTGAACAAGTGATTTGTACAATACAAGAAAATAATATGCAGACAAATAATAAATAAAAAAATTTTTTTAAGCCTATTGATTTAATTGATAAGTTTTTACTTTTGTCTTATGAACATTCCATACAGAAAATTGAATTTGGGGGGAAAATATAGCAGACATTTTGTAATTATGTATGCATTTGTAATTAAGGGTGAAATATTTGGCCACATATTCTTTGAGGAACATTGATTTACATGCTAATATAGATAAGTAGGTAAAATAAATAGCATTTTTTTTATCACTGAAACAGATACATATAGGTAAGGCAAGTCAGACCTACATGTAAAAAAAAAAAAAAAAAAAAAAAGAGAGGGAATATTTTATACACTTGGATAACCTCATAAATTAATATTATGATGTACTTACATAAATATTGCTCTGTGTAATGCACTTGAATGGGTTTATCAGTTGGACAGGGAATGTGCATGTGTGTGTGTGTGTGTGTGTGTATTGTGGGAGTAAAAACAGAAAAGGTACAGGTGAGAAGTGATGTGTCTCCTGATATTAAATAATTGGTAAGCAGACGGTGAGGGTCAGTCGAAGGAAGGCAACACAGGCAAGCAATTTACATGTACGTTTGATTAAATATTAGGTTGGTGCAAAAATAATGACGTAATAATGTCGTTTTTTGACGTATAACGTCAAAAAACGACATTATTACGTCATTATTTTTGCACCAACCTAATAGTTTACTGAACACTTGTATATGAGGGTTGTTGAAAGGTTCTCGGCCTATTCCCCTTCCCCCAAATTGTGACTAAACATCAATTGGGAGGGGGTGCAGAGAAAGGGCTTTTATGTTGGGTTGAGAACTTTTCTGCAACCCCATTGTATTAGCTATGGGTATGTCAATATTACCATATTGTATGAGGGTGTGTGCCTAATATATAACAAAGATTGTATTTTGCCCCCAGAAACAGCCAGGGTAATTCTGGAAGATGAGGAAAGTAGTCAAAAAGAATCTTTCAGAATTACATCCACTTTTCAGTAAACTTGATGACAAATTATCTACTGAAGAGTCGATATAATTCCATGAAATGAAACTCAGAGCAGAGCGAGTGAACAAATTTACTTAATTTTGTCTACACACACATATATATATATATATATATATATATGACAGTGTGGACATAGGAATCAACATTTCATGGTGACTGTCAGTTTTATGGCTCAATGAAATCTTCAGACAATGAAACTGACAATCATTATATAGTACTGATTCTTATGTCCACAATATCTATAAACATTCTGCTTTTAATACTGAGCACTTTTTCTCTTATAAATATATCTAGTTTTATATATATATATATATATATATATATACATACACAATGGACCAAAAGTAATTGTACAAATTTTTTAAAAATATTGTTTTGACTATATATATATATATATATATATATATATATATAAAACACTGTGTGTGTGTGTGTGTGTGTGTGTGTATATGTGTAATTTTATGCAATCATTTTTGCAGGGTGTAAAGATACTACACTCATCTTAAGCAGAAATACTAATTCATCTGTAAATAATCACATCATTTTTATAGACACTATGCTTGTTATGAGATAATGTGACAAAGTAGTAATGCTACTTTTACAGACATGTTTCATATACTACCAGATGTCTTCAAGTTGGAGAGAGAGAGACGAACCCTGTGTGTAAGGAATGGGTGTTGGAATTTTTTAGAAAAGAAAAACAAGCTTTCTGGCTATACAATCTGATACTATACATCCTATGATATTATATATATATATATATATATATATATATATATATATTATATATACATACACACACACACATTTCCCATATATATATGTGTGTGTGTGTGTGTGTGTGTGTGTGTGTGTGCACACACACATTTACATATAAATAACTTTGAAAAGTAATATTTTAAAAACTGTGTCTAATCACTTTCAGGTTGCCCATTCTTATATGCATTTCTCTTTTTATAAAATCTTTTTTGTATATATTTTTGTTATGATTTTTCAACGTTTGTGTGTGTGTATCTAAATTGATGTGAGCAGGACAGGATTATGACCCTTTTAGGGCCCCTCGGCTAATGAAATTATGAGAGAGCCATACTTGCCTGCACCTGTTTTGAATATTTTTTTTTTTTTACTCAAGATATATTTTAACAACACTTACATAGCGTGAAGTAAAACTTATTGCAAATAAACTAGAATAGCTTATCTTTTGTTTGTCAATAAAAATATTCTTTAAGAAATGTCACTATTTTACTATTTATTGCAAACAAAATTAGCACATATTTAAAAAAAAACTGTAGAAAAATAAAAATTTTATAAACAGAATTATAATAATAAAACAAAATAAATAAGAGTTTGTCATATTAATATCATTTTATTTTATGAAACTATTTAGAAATTATAACATCTAGAAAATTAAAATCACTGCTTTATAAAGATTTCTAAGATTTAAACTAAAATCAAACATTTATCTGTTTGAAACAATAACACAAACTAAAACATTCTTTTCCTTGTTTTGCTTCCTGCAAAGTCAAATAAATATGAGCTTGTCATATTGATATCATTTCAGTTTAAGAAACTATTTAGAAGTTGTAACATCTCAAAAATTAAAATCATTGCTTTAGAAAAGCTTATAGAGCCCTGGGCTGCAGCCTATACAAGCCTAAAGGATAATCCTGTCCTGGATGTGAGTATTTTGAATCTTTTGTATACATGTGTGCATCTATTTCCATAAAAAAAATGACAAAAAGTTGTATGATATAAAATCAGTTTTATCTATGTGTTTACATAGATTTAGATACCTTTATTCATAAATATGTGTGCATTTATATATTGTAGTTTTCATATATGTGTATTGCATTTGTGCTAGTTACTGTGTAAACATCTGAATGCTGATGTATAAATGTCTATACCCTTCAATTGGAAGGAGGGCATATAAATAATTGTGTCGTATACACACCAAATATTTAATGCTTGCATGTGTATATACTTAACAAGATACAAAAAAAAAAAAAAATAATACATTCATTTTCTTTGTCAAATATCAACAGATAATGAATTCTTAAATCTGACATTAAACAGTTCCATTCTCCCCTTTGGACTATACTAATGAACCGTTCATAGGGCAGACAGAAGGAATATGGAGGAAAATTCACAAATAAAAGGATCTTCAAGAGCCCATGATTTGTAGGGGTCAGGCAGCAGTTAAAGACAATGATTGTAAACATAACTCCAGACAGCAGCCTGGGAAAAACTAAGAAAGTGTTTCATTTTGAAATTCATTATTTAATTACCAACATTATCTCAGAGGTTTTTTAGAAAAAGATTATTAGTCAAAAAAAATTAAATAATAGCCACAATTTTTGGCAATAACAACCAGAATTTAAAAAAAAAAAAAAAAAAAAAAAAAAAAAAAATTACTTTGTCCTTGAGGTGCATGAAATGTTTGACAGTTTTATGAGGAAACAAAAAGCACAGAAATATAGTGACATAAATTTGTACTGTTTGTAAAGGATGTTTTCATAAATCATTGTAGAAAGTTTGCAATTTTTATTGATACATTCTCATAACATTCTGTCAGTTTCTGAAATTCTTTACAGATAAACCTAATTGAATTAAGGAATAAATGCAAGATTTTGGTAATCTGGGAAGCAAAGAACACATTAATAACTGCACAGGAATAACTTGTCTGAACACAAGATACCCATCTTTTGTTTGTGTTCAATTGACTAGAAAATGAATATATGCATGTCGAATAAAATAGTCTTTAATGAATGACATTGTGTCATGGGGATATAATTAAGAGCTTTGCACAAATATATAAATACATGTTGATCACATGTAGCTCAGAGTTAGCACTGAGTGATAAGCTACATGTTAAATGAAGTGCTGATGTTGGAATTGGCAAGTCCAGTAACTAACCTCTGCTTAGGGAAAGAACAAATATACTACAGTTCCACAAATATAAAGTGCATCACTGAACACAAGGAAAAAAGTGCCCTTGTCTGGTCTACTGAATTTAACATATAAAGAATTTCCTTATATATAATAAATTATTATGGTCAGGTCAGGCTTAGGCCTGCTACTGGCAACATGTAACCCAGTACAACCTGCCGCATGGACGGGTGGTTGGTGTCTAAACCAGTTCCCTCACTAGCTTATCTGCTTGTGAGGAAGGTCACCCCCACAGGACGAAAAACAAGACCTGTCAAAGAGACTACCATGAGTGTCTGAGTTGGGTGTCAGAAAGATCATTTGGCCTAGTAAAACGTTGCCTCAAATCATCATGACAAATCCTGTTAGGCAGGAGCCACCTTGCATTGTGCGAGATTAATTCTTGTCCTACCTCAACAAAAAACATGGCTATGTATGTATGTATGTAGCAAGCAGTGAGTGCTGGGGGGGTAATAAAACAGTGCATGATGTAAAATAACTAAGCTAAAATTTATATTAATAATAAATATACATTTATTCCTCAAAACAGTATATTTATTATTATTAGTGTGTGTGTGTGTATATATATATATATATATATATATATATATATATATATATATATATATATACACAAGGTGCATTCAAAAAAATATCTGACTTTATTTTTTTCTCACCAAATCTAATGGTTCATGGGCAAAATCCTTTGGGTGGTGATGCCAACCTTCTTGCACATGCATGAAAATCTTTGTGCCGTCAGGCCATGCCAGTTCCCGGCTGTAACACCTAAAGTACAGACGTGTAGTTTATGCTTGTCATATTTTTGTTTTCACTCAAGAAAAACACATCAAACAGAAATATTGCATCAAGTTTTGCCAAAAGCTTTGTGATATTCAAGCACAAACCACCCAGAAGAATCGGCAAGCCTTTGGTGATGATGATATCATGGGTAAAACTTAGATCAAGGAGTTGTACAAGCATTTCTAACATGACTGTATCTCAGTAAAGAGTGCAGAGTTTTTTGAAACAAAGAGCCAATTGAGAAGGTTCAGTGATTAGTCACAGAAGACCATTGTGTAACAATTCAGGAAATTGCTCACAAAGTGGGAATAAGCACAGGATCAATGCATTCCATTTTAACAGAGGATTTGTTCGTCTGGAGAGTGTCGGCGAAACTCATCCCACAGACTCCAAGACTTCCTGATCAAGAACAACACACCACAAGCTCCCTACTCTCCATATTTGGCACAGTGTGACTTCTGGCTCTTCCCCAATCTGAAAACCATGCTGAAAGGGAAGCAATTTGAGTCATGAGAGGAAATTATGAGAAAAGTAACAGCGGAGTTCTATAGCATTCCAGAGGTTTTACCAGCAGTGGCAAAACCACTAGGTGAAGTGTGTGAAGTCCCAAGAGGAGTATTATGAAGGTGATTAAATAAAATTTGCAAAATGTAAAAAATTGATTTTTTAGGCCCATAGGTTGGATACTTTTCGAACGCAACTCATATATATATATACATACATACATACATACACACACATCATCAGTTCCTCTCACTACAATGAATACAATATAAATACCTGATCATTTTCCAAGACACAAAATATATAGTTAACAGATCCCCTTGAGACTAACAGCAAAGCTGGGTTTTTAATGACATGCACAGATCCACAAGTTACACAGACAGAAGCCAGTTTTACCTTATCACAAAACTACGATATGAAGTGTTGCATATCTAAGGGCATTTTTGAGTTGGAATAAACAAGCTTTCTACAATGGCGGTGTGGGGGGAGGTAGGCAAGAAAAAAATAAGAAAAAGAAATTCATTTTCCACTTTTTATCATATTGGGAAAAAAAAAAAAAAAAAAAAAAAAATTAAAATTAAAAACCCATTGTACCCGAGGGAAAAAAAAAGGAAGAAATTGTTATATATAGCTGTCTTCTATTTTGTGTTGGGATATATACAAAAAGGGATTCTAAAGAAAATTCTGATGTTTGGTCATTTGGTCAGAGGGTTGGGCCACTTTTCAGCATTTCTTTTGTGTGTGTGTGTGTGTGTGTGTGTATGTATATATATATATATATATATATATATATGCACAGTGTACTAAGGATGCAATCACATAATATAAATCACTCCCTTTGCCTGTGAACCATATAAAACAAAATTGACTTGGGTTGTCTCCCTTTGATCTTGTCATCATAAAATCGATAACTCAAAAACATGGTATAGCTCTAGCTATTTTTTTTCAGGAGTTACTTGAATAATTGACCCATTTAATTTCCCCCCACTCCCTGTTTGGACTTGAATGAAGAGGAGGTGAGTTAGGGAGATTCTGGGGTAACCAAATTCTTGTGTTTTCACATAGCATCAGAAGTTCATGGGTACAATGAGTTAGAAGACAAATATGAACATACTACATAAACCAAAATAAGTGTAAAAACTTTGGCGTGGCAATATTAAACAAAATTTTCAAATTTTAAAAATATAAACAATCAAAACAATTTTCTTATAATTTAGTTGATAAATAACAGATAAATTTTGTTTTTTTATAAGGATTACAGAAGCTCTTATGAATTCAAATTTAAAGTTTATAATACTTTTGAAACAATATAATACTTTTTACAACATGAGGTGCAAATTTAGGACTGGATTTGTAGATGGCTGAGAGACAAACAATTGGTTATTTCACTGACAGGAGAAAAGTAAACACAACCTGCTTTAAAACATCAGACTATTCAATAGAGAACTAATTTATAGCTGGAATTGTAATTGATTTTTGGACATGCATTGAAACTGCTATTATAATGTGCGATGGTTATGTACACACAGCCAAGGTATTACACATTTGATAGCGGTTGATAGAGCGTTTCAAAACCCAGCCATTTACAGCAAGCTGCTTAGTGGGAGTGTATTTTAGACTTATTTTTATTTAAATTTTTGGTATTGAATTTCATGTTAGCAAGATTTCATATTTGTCAACTGAAATGTGTCAATAATTAAAAAAAAAAAAAAAAAAGAGAGAGAGAGTAAGTTTTTTTACAATATGTCAAAAACTGGAAAATGATATCCAGAAAATGGTTCTTAATATTAATAATTGGCAGAGATTATCATCAGACACAGAAAATATAGTTTGGAACCACCAAAAGAACCACATGATAATTAGAGAGTAATATGATGATTTTAAGAAAAAAAATTCTTTTTATGTTAATGAACAGCAGTATGATTATAAATGCGCATATGAGTATACTTTTTTTTTTTTTTTTTTTTTTTCATTTTCCTGTTGGAGTGTGGTAGGAAAGACCTGCTTATCCCACCCTGCCTCATCTTATTTTGCCCCAAGGAGCTGAAAAAGAAGCTCACCAATGGGAGATAACATGAAATTTAAGAGTACTGTGAATAGATATAGAAGGGCAGGGAGAAAGCTGGTCAAAGTTCATTCACTGGTGGTGCTGGTGGGAGAGCGAGAAGAAAAAGAATCCTGTATATTCTTGAAAGAAAACTGGTGAGATGAATCTTAAATATACTGGTGTAATTATTAGTAAATGAAAATGCACACTCTTGTATGAGGGGGTGAGTATGAATTCTCCTTGTCCTAAACAAGGTGGTGGGATAAAAATATGAGATACATGGGAGGGGGAGATGGGTAACAGGGGATGGTGTGTATCTGGAGGGGGTAACAGATTAGAACAAAAGTGGCAGTTACTCTTTTCAAATCACACTATTATTTTTAATTTTTACAGCATTTTGATGTTTAGCCTTTTGTGACCAAACTGATTGAAGATGACATTTTTTTTATAACTTTTTTTTTCAGTCTTCAATCAGTTCTGTTAAATTCAATTATTTTTCTTATTTTTTTTGATTTTTATGAAATTAATCTTTATCATAAAAGTGGTATCATTATCATTATTACTGTCATCATTTTTCTTTTAAAAAAATTACTTCTCCATTTTACAGAAACAAACTTATTTGGTCAACACCAAGCACACTGTTCAAGGTCTAAAACATACAAAAAAAATTTACAAGACCACTTTGAAGAAAACTTATTATGAGAGAAAGTAGAATAATAGATTAACTTAATTGGATAATCAAAGGATCAACCCAACTGAATCAGTTTAGATCTAGCCTTAAGCATTGGTTTAATTGAGCTATTTTCAGGAAACTAAATATATCTATTATGAAGTGAGCAACAATACTTAAGAAAAATCTTCTACATTCAAGATATTCCAAAATAATGATTGAACTGACATTGTTTGTTAGAGGTAATTACAAGAAAAGAAAAGTGTCTACTTGAAGATTTTGTAGCAGGTAAATTTAGTTTCTTGTGAAGAGAATTACTTGAAGTCAAAATCAAAATGTAATCTTACACTAATTTAAAAAAAATTAAATTTACCTCACATGCAATCTTTACTAAGTGCATAAAAATAATATATATATATATATATATATATATATATATATATATATATATATAGATAACATTCCCAATTACTCCCAATTGTCACATTAGCTTTTATAGTTATTATACTGTTGATCATACTACTTATAATGACTTGAGCTCCAATACCTATCTGAAGACCAAATATAACCAATTATTAGTGCATTCTTATAATAGGCTCTTCCCAAAAACCAACATTTCATCAATAGGTAACTTTCCACACTTAGTAAAACTCAGAAGGGAAAAATATTTTTATTGCATGAATGCTAATGATACAAAAATAAAAAGTTCTAAAATATTTTGGTTACTTTTTTCTTTTTATAGAGGATGTGCAAGTGGTGTAATTGTTAGCAGCTTGGAGCAAGAAATCTGCAAGCTGAGTTCAAATCCTAGTAAAGTTCTTTACATTCACTTTCATGCAAATACTCTTGGGAAAGGCATGAATCTATCTCTTTCCCCAGCTACAAGTTAAATAGTACAGTAGACTAGTCCAGGATTGGTTGGCAACCAGTCTAGAAGAACAATTCTGAATTTAAAATCAGTTTGGTATGCGGCTAGCAACTCTATCCCATAAAAAATTCTACTTGTAATTTGAAAACCACAACAGCAACACCTAGTGTGTTGAGAACTGTGACCCTCATACTTCTTAGTGGAATTTACAGGAGTTGAGCAAGTTTCTTTTTGTAGTTACACAATGATTTAAGTTTCCAACTGGTTATTTTTACATAAAAGAGACTAGAAACTAATATAAAAAAAAAAAGAATTTTTCATCCTGCCATTTTTTAAAAGCAAAATAGAGGGATAAATTAACTAGTGGCACAGAATGTGAAATCAACAGTTATATTTAAGAAACAAAAACAGACAGATAAGAATTTCATAGTTTATCAATATAGCCTTTGGTTATGGTTTAATATCTTTTAGCCATCAGATAGACCTGAAGGAATTAAATGAGTTGGTAAGAATTTGTTTCAAATAGAAGAATTAAAGATGCAAAAAAAAAAAAAATAAAAATAAATAAATAAAGGATTTTATTCTTGGTTTAAAAATTGTCAGTTATTTAAAACCAAATTCATGCCACATGAAGCAAATGATAAAGAGCATGCATAAATTATAATAACTTTTAATATTGCAATCATATTTAACAATAGTGAAGAGAATAGGAACCAATTTAGAATTTATCTAATACCCAAGTAGCAAAATAACCATTCCAATACTCTATAATTATGCTATATTATAAAAATTATCATCCAATATAATTAGTTTTATTAGGTTGGTGCAAAAATAATGACGTAATAATGTCGTTTTTTGACGTATTTTTTAATGTCAAAAAACGATATTATTATGTCATTATTTTTGCACCAACCTAATATATTGGATAATTAATATTTAATTAATTAAATTAATTATTAATAATGATTAATAAAGTTGTCTTTTTCTCATACGCTTTCATACTCAGTAACCCCTTATGTCTTAGTGCTATTATTGCCTTTGCTCGAGATAAAATGATTAAACAAGAAAAAGTCAGGAAAAGAAAAAAAATGGTCTGAAATTATTGCAAACCTATCCAATAAATCTTTGTTTTTATACTTCTTGAATGAAAATGTTTAGAACCTCATCTCTATGGCTGTTATGTCAGGTCACTCTCAGAGGACTACTGGTATCATGTAACCCAGTATTACCTGCTGCATAGTTGAGTCTTTGGAAACTAAACTGGTTCCTCCACCAGGCTTTTTTTGATGATGAGGGCAACTGGACACCAAGCAAGATTAAAAACAAAACCTATGAAAAGGGTGTATAAACCTACTTGTAGAATCAATGACCATTCAAGGACAATGGGATAGATTGGGTTCCAAAGCTATGGATGCAGCCAGTGCAGTGATGACATAGCACCACTGAGTGGAATACTGTTTTTGTCAACTGCCAGGGTGGAGGGTACTCTAATCGAATCAATGACTACATGTCCATGACCAAGCTAAGCCTTCAAGTTGGAAGACATTGGCTCTGGTTTGAACTGAAGAGAGATGGGCTTTGCCAGGTCAAACTTGCCCAAGATATACTACACCTGAATGCAGGTTGCAAAGTATATATGTGTAGAAAACTGGTCAGGCGCTCAGCAACCTTATGACCATACCTGGTCATTGGAGTGATGGAGATATATGACTATAGGTTCTGTTTCAACACCCAGAAAAAGAATTGGCTAATTGTAACTTGTTTAGAATTTTAAGCTAAAAAAAAAAAAAAAAAAGAAAAAAAAAAAAAAAAGAGGTCTATAAGGAAGCCAGTTACTCTTGAAATGCATAATAAACAATATACCATAGATGCCCTACTGTCTGGTTAAGACTTAATAAATTATTCCTCATACCCAGTAACGTGCAGGGGATTTGGTGATGGGCGGAGTCAACTCCTTGATTGTATGTCTCTTAGAATAAAGTAGAGGTGAGATGGTGGATAGTACTGAGAAATGTGAGAAAGGAAGACATTTTAAATAGGTAAAAACAGATGAAATAAATACTTTATTTAAATTAAATATGAACTAAATTTTTTATTTCACACTTTCATTAGATGCCCTCCCGATATGGATGTTTGTGGCTGTCACACCCTTTGCATGCTGCTGATCATACCACACCAAATCTTTCAAGATATAAAAAAACTAAAGAGTTATCTAACATATAGGCTATTTCCTGCCCATCAATTATGGTGGGCCATAATGAAATTAATTAACTTTTTGATCAGCCAAATCCAATAACTAGTGCCATTATGTCGTCTTGTCCCCGTCTAAAAATTTATCACTATTTTAGTTTTTAAGAAGCATTCTCACTAAATCCATCTTTTTAGAATCGTTATAGATATTTAAGGTACATTTATATATAAATAAGGCATATTAGGGTTGGTTATTTCTCAACAAATATCTATTAGGCAAAAATAGTTAATAGCATCAAATTATTAAACTCAACGCTTAAAAAATATAAACACAAAAGCAAAAAAAAATAATAATAATAGTAACCTTCTAAACACATTTTATATCATTATTATTATTAATGTTTTAAAAATCACTATTTGTAGATCCTACTTTTGTTCTTAACTCAAACAGTATTCATTATATTACTATTTTAAAATTGTTTTGTCCAAATCTTAATCCATTTTTATATCTAGTCTAAGAAGATTTAGTTAACACTTTTCTTTCTGATTATCCTTAAATTAAATAAAATATTGTACTTGGTGATAAATGATAATTTAAAGTGTAATAAAAAATATTCAAGAAATCTGTCAGGTTTAATTTAATGTTCTCTTTTCTTTGAAAGAAAACCCTTTAAAGTTTATTTGTTTAATGGCATATCAACTCCTTATGGGTCATTTAATGCCAAAATTTAATTTTAATTTTAATTATTTAGTAATTTCTTTTACATAAAATGAATTTCTGCTAATTTTTTTTTAACTATAAAAATGTATTGCAGGTATTTTTATACTTTCATAGTGTTTTGACCCAGTTTGGGAGGGGGGGGGTAATTATTTGCTCAAACCTGGTAACCGAACAGTGCTACCACCCAGAGTCAGGGTGGACCTGGGAAAAGCAGCAATTAAGAGGAGGTTCAATGCTCCTCAAAACCTTCTGATCAGAGGCCTTGGTGCCAAATATAGTTTATCATCATACCCAGGATGTAAAACCCCTTAAAGTGTTGATAATATTCAGGACATTACAAAAGTATGTCATATTTTTCTATTTGATTATCTATAGATAATCATTTGTATCTTGATAATCGACTTTCTGATTTATCTATTAGTAATTACACACACATTTATATATATATATATATATATATATATATATATATATATATATATATATATATATATATAAAATGCATGTGTGTAGTAGTGTAGGTAGAGTGGGGGGGGTCTGCCCTGGGCAGCACTTTTATGTCTGCTGTAGGCTATAAGCCTGTATTGAAATAAAAGTGGTTTTAATGTTAGGACAGTACTCACAGTTGAAGGACCTTTTAGATTTCAAGTAACTTTAACTATGGCATATATAATAGCCTATTACTCACTCAGCAAGACTTAAACAGTCCTATCTCACCAAGCAGAAAAAACTACCTACTTCAACTATCTCTCTTGTTAATTTGAACAACACAAGCTTCAAATCTATTTTACTAATATTTTTGTCAAGACATTTCATCCATGTAAGTACACTGGACAGAGTAATCAAAGAAAAAAACTGAGATTTCAATAGTTTCAGGAACTTGCTGAAAAATATGTCTTCTTTAACCTGTTGAATCTATTGGATGATAAATATGAGTGTCAAATAGATCATGGTAACATCGATATAGAGGAGTTGCTCGTTAAGAGAAAAAGACTTCAGCATGTTATTCCTGTTGCTGCTATTAAAGATGGAATACAGACGTGGAAAGAAGAACTTTGGCAGTTTATTCACAAGTATCACCTTGGGAACTTGTTTCCAAATATAGTAATAATGCTGCAGATTTCCCTCACAATTGTTGTTAGTGTCGATACCTGTGAGATGAGTTGTTTGAAACTAAAACTGATCAAGAATTACTTAAAAACTACTATGAGCACCTTGCAGTCAAGAAATCTTGCCATATTGTATATAGAGAAATAATTGATAGATGAAATAGTTTTTGATGATATCCTTGAATTTGCGAAAAAGAAAAAAGGGACTTTGTAGAAAGTTATAATTTTCATTTCAGAAATAAAGGTGCTCCTAATTTTTACACTTTTTTCCCTATATGTCATTTTTGCTTTTTAACTGTTACTGATAAAATTTAAGTATGCTCGATGTGTATTTAAAACTTACTATATTTCAGTATGTGAAAGTAATATAATGGTAGACAAGATATTATATATATATATATATATATATATATATAACTTTAATAATGAGTCACTGTGCAATATGTGTTTATTGTGAGGGGCAGCAAAATCAAGGGCTGCCCGGGCAGCACATACTCTAGCTATACCACTGCATGTGCGTGTGTTCAGGAATTTAAAAAACTGTCTATGTATCATCAACTCACACACCACTTGTAATAGCACTACCAGAACAAAAACCTTGAAAATGATTAATGGAAACATTTAACAAAGTACTTGGAACAAACAATCATTTAGACAATTTCTCTAAACATTATGTTAAAAAATAATCTCTTGTTTGCATGTGAGAAAAACACAAAAAAAAAAAAAAAACTTAACAGAAGTAGTTTTTCAGTCATTTTCAATAAAACATGTATTAGTGAGGGATTGCTGCTGAAATACACAACTCTCTCTCTCTCTCTCTCTATATATATATATATATATATATATATATACACACACAACTCTCTAATTATTTATTTAAAAAATTCTCTGTATTGAGCACTCTTTTAAGAATAGTAATTGTTGTTTAGTGGAATTCATTCTGTGTGTATATATATATATATATATATATATATATATATATATAAAAAAGAGAGACCGGATAAAGTCTACATCAAAATTGACCAATCCTGGTAGATTTTAGAAAGTGTTCAGTACCTCCTAGTCTGAGCAATATATATTATCTTAAAAAAAAAAAAAAATATAACTTTACCAAGTTACCACTTTTACTCCTAATTTTTTTTTGGTCGACCTCCATTCAATGAAAAAAAAAAAAAAAAAAAAAAAAGAAGAAATGCAACTTATTTTATTTTTTTACTAACAGATAAGTTTAGGAACCTTTATTATATAATTTTCCTATAATCTTTCCTTTATATATGCTTCTAAGTTTTTATTCAACTTTTACAATCAAAATATCCAGTAGAGTAAAAAGGATGCTAACTTACATTGCTCGATGGTATTTTTTTGAGTTTTTCCATTTTTAGCATTTCAATATGGTGCAGATTACTGTAAAAATTTCAATACTCAATTGCAACAACTGTTCCAAAGTGAAAATGCTCTATGGACCACTAAAATATTACTGTGGACCCCCAATTTGCTATTTTTTTTGTGTGGACCACAGTTGAGAACCACTGGTTTGTAATGTTAAGCTTAATCTGCCACAAGGCTAGGACTGTAGGGCACTTGGCTTGGATCAAACTCACTGCATAATTGCATTGATCTGTTATACTAGTTTATTAGTCAATACTACTTAATGATTACCAATATGGATCAATTTACACTTGTCTACAGGTTTTAAAGATTAAAAAATAAGAAAACTAGGGTTAAGTTTTGATTAAAGTTATTCTCTTTAAATTTTCTTAACAGAAACCAGGAAGCTGACTTCAAGCAATAATTTCTTCTACTTGGATTCCCTTAATAAATAATTCTTGGAGATATATGGGAAATGTTCTTCTTGAATGACACTAGGTAAAAGAAAAAAAAAAAAGCAATTTAAAAAGACCCTTATTGACCAAATTTTGGAGCTATAAACAGTAAAATACCACCAATAATCTAATGTTAAGAGCTTTTGTCATATTCCAAAAAGGAATTTGTAAAAAAATTCTCTTGAAAAATCAGCAAGAAAATAATGATGACAATGTTCTTTTATGTACAAATGTGTTTATAGAATGTTACTTTTTGGTCTTTTAAAAATACATATGGAGTTAATCATTTTTTTTTATTATCCTATTTAAAAATAATGACTTACAATCATACAAACAAAATATTCTAAAACCCTTTTCAATTAAACTCAACAGGTTTTCTATTGAGAAAGTTATTTTTTTTTACCATACTTCATACTGCAAGTTATCCTCATTTAAAATTTAACAGTATAATGTATAGTCTTAAAGTTTAAAAAATATATGTATGAAGTAGAGAGTCAATTTCTTTTATTTTTTTCTTTAACATTTTGTCCATCCTAAAGTAAACACAATTCAATCAGCGATGTATATAGGTTCATTTAGAGTCATTTCCTAATTTTTTTTATCACAACCTTTTAGCCAATGTATTTTCCAGCATTCCTCTGGTGACTTGTATTTTGTGATGTTAAAATTTTGTTTGTACTTCTATTTTTATACAAGTCCTATTATATACAGCTTCTTTTGAGCTTTTGAAACTGTCCTTTCCTGACCCATGCATAACTTTCCCCATAGACTGGGTGATTTTCACTAGCATTAACATTTTTGGTGTTATTGTCCAAAGCACATTTAATTATGTGTTTTTAAATCCCAAGTTTATGATTTGTGATCAGTGACCCTCATATACATTTAATATTTATCCCTTGCCTTTTGATCAGATATCTTGAGCATAGCATAGGTGCTGAGTCCTTCAACTATCTTATTCTTTATGGTTGTGAATTTGTTTCACACATTATCAGCTAGGTTTGATTTTAAAGTTTCTCTGTAGAGTACAGATTTCTGATGTTCCTCAAGTCTTATTTTCAAGAGGCAGCCATTTTTGCTTTTGTATTCTCTGCCACAACTACATAGAATGTTTTATATACAGTTCTTGAACATACAGAATATGTAAATTATATGAATTTGAATACTGTCTTGTACAGACTGAATATTCTTTACTATACATGTTGAAATGACTGTAGCTAGTTTTTCTTAAACTGTGTGCTGGGTGTTGTTGACCAACATCTGCAGGTACAACATTCCTTGCCGTTGTGGTAAGGAGTACAAAGATAAAACCAGTCACCCCCTACCCAAATTAAAGACTAACAAAATATTAGAAATCTCAACTCTGTAGAGAAAATTCAAAATGAGGTATAGTTAAGCATATGTGAAAGAAGGTGGTGGGCCCAAGAACAGACCATTAATTTGAGATGAAGAAAAAAATGTTTTCTTTGGCATATAACTCCAAATTTCAGAGTGATTGTGAAATTTGCTTAATTTATTGAGAGGTCACCAATTTAATGTATCAAGAAAGGACAGTTCCAAGATCATCAAATGATTGTGATAAAAATAACAATGATAATGAAATTAATTTAAATGAACTGAAACACTATGATTAAAACATGCCTTAAAATAAGAACACAAATTT
>OZ010578.1:52809428-52934428 GCA_963932145.1 Acanthosepion lycidas | reverse complement strand
GTTGATACCGGCGGGAGTCACAATAACTCCGGCGGTCAGTGGCGCTGAGGATGGACTTGACACTAAAGTCAGTGTGACCCCCTCCACCTCCTCCACTGCCTGAAGTCTGGCACTGTGAGAACCCAGCTGAGGTCTCTTTATCTTGTTCTGGTTTCTTTTTCAGTTCACTATCCTTTGTTGCGATTTGGTTTGTGCAGCAGCTGGTTACGGTGCATTTAGAACCACTCCCCACACAAGTTGTGGTTACTACCGTACTAAGCTGAGTCTGTTGTGAGTTGCCATTACTACCAACATGTCCACTTTTATCTCCTGATGAAGTAGTAGTGATACTACTGATTACCTGGCCAGAATTTGTGAACACCGACTGGATGGTTAGAGTTTTGGTGGTTTGAGGCATGGACGATAATCCTGATGCACTTGGCTGATTAGGAAAAGAAACAGGAGCTTGTGCCAACAAAGGAGAGTCGGGTTTGATAAACATGGTGCCTTCAAATGCAAATTCGTTAGGAAGAACAGGCTTGATAAAGAGGCTACCTTCACAACAGAAAGTGTTCTCATCCTCTTCTTTCTTTTCTGTACTTGAAGATGACTTGGGCTTCTCTTCAGTGCTATCAACTTTGGGAGATGATGCTGATGGTGCTGGCCCAGGATGGACAGGCTTCCAAAGCATGCTGCCTTCAAACATGTAAGTGTTTGATGTACTGTTGACTTTTGGCTTGTGGCTAGTAGCTCCTGATGATGAGAGAGGAGCAGGTTTAGTTGGAGATTTGAATTGAAAGTTGGACTTGCTCGACTCTGTTGGGCTTGTTTCTTGTTTTACTTCTATTTTAGCATGACCATTACTGGAAGGTTTGACTTCAATAAATGAAGGTTTCACATCTGCAGAACAATCTGAAGGACTGTTCTCTCTTTTAATCAGGGTCTCAGTGTTTGTGCTTTGTCTTTTCTCCATGCCAGGGCCTTTATTATCATCATCAAGTTTAGGTTTTTTCTTCTGTTGGTCACCACAAGAAGAGGGGTCTTGCTTACTGGTCACAGATTCTTTGTCCCGTTTACCACATGGTTTTAGATTGGCAGTCAAATAGATTGAACATTTTGTTTGATAAGTATGGTTGTGATATGTGTGGGGGTTGTTGGCCTGTGTTGTACAGACGGCAGCATATGGTTCACTGGGAGGCTCAGTTTTGATTGTCCGTAGCAATTCTGGACCGACGGTTTCAGACATGTTTGCTGATATTTGGGACGTGGTTAATTGGTGAGAGGCCATACAGCAGCACTGGCTGGATCTTGCAGCTGTCACATTGTTTAGGTGGGTGGAACCATTCCCTGCAGTTGGAAGGGAAGCCTCCAGATTTTTGGTTTGGGTTGGAGGAGCCATTCTAGAACCTTCAAGAATCTTCTTATTACAGTCAGGACACACAGTGATTTTCTCCCTGGTTAGTGGTACTGCACCTATAGCTTTGAAATCAAAATCAGCTTCAGAAAAAAATTTGTTGCAGAGTTCACAACGGAGAAGCTTGATATCATTTGTTTTCCTGTGAGAGTTTGGAGATAATGAACCAACTTGAAGACTATTCTTTTTGTGAGCAGTGCAATCAGAAAGAGGTAAGGAGACAGACTTGCCACTGCTCATTTGGCTTTCTGTTTTGTCTCCCTGCTTGGTAGAACCAGTAAGAGCACTTGGGTGAGATGAGGGAAAGGTGCTGCTACACTGGTTATCAGGGCTGACCTGAGTTTGAGGGCCTGTGTTGATGGACTTATATTCACTGACCCTAAAGTCATCATGTTTTGGGGCAGGGTATGTTACTGATGTCTCGCCACTACAAGTACTTTTACTGGTCAATACATGACCATTAGGCGGTGTAGACGAGGTTGCCTCTTCTTCTAGTGTCCTTTCGGCCATAATCTTTCTTTTTGTATCACTCATGATTGAAGAATTTTTGTCATGTCACAATAGATGACAATGTCCAATGCTGACTGACCAGCATGTTCAGGTCAAGCCCCAATAACAAGCAGCACCAAGCATGTGAGCACCAGTGAAATGGCAGTGAGTTGTCTAAAGGAAACAGCCAACATTTGAGCATGGTAGTTGATTAGGGCAGGTGACCATCATGTACAGTCATGGTAGGGCTATGGGTAGGGAACCATCAAGCAAATGGAGCAGGGAGATAAAACCTGAGCGATTTTAAGCATCAAGAGCTCAGTTACTGTTTTTGTTCCAGAGGCACAAAGTTTTTCTTTTTTTTTCTTTTTCTACTACTCAGCAGGAGAACCACAACCAATGGATTTGATTTTGGGCGGCTTTATTAACCTGAAGATAAAAAGAAAACAAAATAAAAATATCTTTTAGACATTGCTTTAAAATAAAAGACAAATCTACTGGATAAAAATTTTCAAGGATAATAATTAGTAGAAAACAATAAAAACAATTGAAGAATAAAATTCTGACAAAACAATAATCTAAAGATAATGACAAAAATAATTCCAAATTATGCAAGTAACTATTCAATTAGTAATGCTTGCATTACTTCCTAACTGCAGACAATTACCTCCTTATTTTGTCCATAATGCTTACATCAATTCCCTGCCATTGAATACACTAATGTTTTAATACTGAAAACTTTTAAAAGAAATCTGAGTCCTGGGTATGATGATAAACTACAACTGGCAGGAAAGCCACTGATCAGAAGATTGGAGGTTTTAAAGAGTGTGGTTGTTCTGCTGTTGTTCCAAGGTGCACACTGAATCAGGGTGGTAGCACTTGTTAGGGTCCCAGCTATGGGAAAATAATGAACCCCCAAACAAAAATCAAAACTAGAAAAGTATAAAAATACATTTTTATAATAAAAATACCAGCAATGTATTTTTAGAAAAAAAATAAGATTTCA
Source organism: Acanthosepion lycidas (assembly GCA_963932145.1). Classification (NCBI taxonomy): domain Eukaryota; kingdom Metazoa; phylum Mollusca; class Cephalopoda; order Sepiida; family Sepiidae; genus Acanthosepion; species Acanthosepion lycidas. The sequence goes on along the minus strand of OZ010578.1, from coordinate 52,931,540 downwards.
ATATTTTCGTATTGAAATTATCAGCAATACATTTTCATAGTAAAATGACCAACAATGCAACACTAAAACAAGTATAAAAATACATTTTTATAGTAAAATTACCTATATAAACTATATACAAAAAAAAACTTTTACTCTGGAAATATAAAATTATGTGCAAAATATCTGTAGTTGAAGGTATAAAATTGCATGCAAAATATTTAAATTTCAGCATTAAATAACCCATAGAGGTGTTGATATGCCACTGAACAAAAAAAAAAAAAAGCTAAAATAATTCTGAGATCAAAATCTTCAAAAGTTAGTCCTTAATCTTCAAATATTTACTACTAGAAGCATTTAGTTTATTACTATCAAGAATTACTAACAGTTAAGTGAAATAATATCAGAATCCTACTGGATTCAAATGCGGCTGATGAAAATATACAGTTATGATGATTATTGGTTGCTTTTTTTGTTTTAGTCTTCATTTATCTCCCAACAGAATATGTGCAATTATTTAAGTGAATGAAAATCTTGATATTTTTATTCAATAAAACTCCCTCATTAGATCCTGGCTTACATAAAGAGCTAGCAATAAAATAATTTTTAAAAACTATTAATAAAAAATAAGAGAACTATTCAGTTACAGACTAGCATAATTGGTAGAAAACAATTTATTATTTCCATGTTTTTATTATATTCATTTAAGATTTTTCAACTAGTATCTTTTGATGGAATGAAATGCAATAATAGTGGGGAGATATATATATATATATATATATATATATATATATATATATATATGTGTGTGTGTGTGTGTGTGATGTGAATAAAAAACTATTCTTACCTGACATGTTTTGTCCTATGAGGAATTTTATCAAGGCAATATAGGAATTATTTTGTCGCATATACTTATATACAAAGGTGAGGATGTCATCTGTTTACTTTTGTATATAATAAGCATGTGCATCAAAATAAATCCTACATTGCTTTGATAAAGTATCTCAGAGGATGAAACATGCCAGCTAAGAATAGTTTTTCCTGTTATCTCTTTTTATTCATTTTGTCTCCTATATATTAAAAATGGAGAGAGATATTTGTAATAATAGTTCATTTTGTATAAATTGGTACTCCTGTTTTAACATCCAATCCTTGACACATATCTTAATGAACTAACTTTATTTATTTGCAATATAAATGAAATACAACTAAATGTTGTTCCTTCTATGGTTCTCAATATCTGAGATTTAGTGACTATAAAGTCAAATGCTGACTGATGTTTACTATAAAATAGTTAAGGATAATAAATTAAGATAGTCATGTAAGCATGACTACCAGTTTCACATGTAGGCAATCATCAGGCACATCATAAAACCCCTGGGATGAATTTTAAGACATGCAAATATGGACGAGTTCATGATCATTCAGTGGGCAAAAGGAAGTATTTGTTCTCATGCTTACAACTGAAAATTAATTCTGATATTTTTTTTATTGAAAAATCTGTCCAGCTAAGGGAAATCTAAAATGTATAGCTTTTCTTTTAGGCCATGGCATTAAGCAACCATTCTGCCAGAAAGTAAAAATCCCATAAAACTTTTCTATGTTTTAGATGATCAATTAAGGATGAGACAAGTAGTTTTACTTATATTTCTTAACTTATTTTTCACTATTATAGTAAATTATTTATTATTTTTTCACTATTATAGAAGCTTTGTCTGCTCAAAATTGAGTATTGTTTTCATAATATTGCTATCATTAATAACATGGTTGTGCAATAATCTATTTGTATCATTGCTATATATTTATATACAAAATAAATAAGATATTGATGCAAAAGCTCCCAGCACCATCTTTTGTACAAAGTTAGAGAGATCTTAGAAGTGTATTCTGATGTCTATTTGTTGTATACACATACACTGAATCTTTTGGTAGTGATACAATAAGTACAAGCAGGTGCTGTAAAAAGTTTGTGAAGTTCAGAGAAACAGAAAGAGAGAGATTTTGAGGTCAAAGACAAAGAATGCTTATCGCAGTGAAAAACTGATGAATTGGAAGAATTTCTCAAAGAATGCAACAGCATTTGCAGAAAAATTATCAGCAAATGATTTGAACAACATATTGGAATTGAAAAGATCTTTTTCTGGAAGCAAGGAAGTCAATAAGTGATCTTATAGCATGTTGAAGAAGCAATGCAGTAAATGATCAGTGAAGTTGGATGGAAAGTTCTTCTGCATATAACATTTTCCTCAGACTTGTCATTTTCAGGCCACACCTTGTTTCAATGGCTTACTACCATATCACGTTGAAATGCTGGTTCTCATATGATCACTGAAAAGCAATGTTGAATCTGGTTGTTACCTAGATGGGTGACTACTTGAGAATACCAGGTGCTCTAAAATTGGATGCACAGTTGGTGTAAGGGATAACTGCTTGGAATTGGAAATTGGAGAGCCGAATTCCAATTCCATTCAGGTTTGTTTTATTCACTTATGCACAAATACCCTTGGGAAAGGTATGAATCCACCCCACCCCATCCTCCATCTCTGGGTTAATTATTAGGACTTCTATCAGTAAATAATAATTATCTCCAAAATTTCTTACACTCTAAAAATCTTTTCTGGCTTTAAATAAGCTGCAAAAGGTTGATAAGTCATAAAAAACAAATCAATCAATCAATCAACCTTGTTTCAACAGCAGCTCCAACAAGTTCAAAAACTTCCTCAAAGAATTCATCGAGTCAAATGTGGAATTGTTCTTTTATGATGAAATACACAATTAACCTGAAAGGTAGCATAAGGTTATAGAAAAACCATGAAAAAAGGCTTCATGACTAAATAATGATGATTCTATAAACAGTGGTATATCTAGGGTAAGACAAGTAGGGCACATGACATGAACACCATTTTTTGGGGTGGGATACTATGACACCACTGAACAAATAATTCATTAATTAGGCATCTGGCAACATCTTAGATTGCCAAATCACCTGGCAGCATCTTAGATTTTAGAATCAATCTATCTTGTCATGTCAATATAAAATTATTTAAACCTGAAAAACTTCTAAAATCTATTGTTCAGGACAGCGTTAACATGTGTTACTAAAACTTAGTATTGCTGTTCAAATTATGCTGACAATTGCACAGTAAGCATAAATTAATTTTGTCCCATCTAAGCGCAATCAATGAGCCAACCTAGATTGTGGGACCTGGTATTGCTGAATGCAGAGAAGAGAAACAAAACTGAAAATGCTGACTTTGAAGATGAATGAGAAGTTTACATTAACAAAAGGAAGAAAGGTACCATTTTCAACCAAACTGATACTTTCCTTAGTCACTTGTTTTCTTGTAGCACTAATGAAATAACTATATATCCTCTTGTTGTGCAATTATACTTTCACAATTTTTCAATGAAAAATTTTAAAAGTTATTAAAAGTATTTGCCTTGTAGAGTATTTACTTGATATTGTAACACTAAAAATGATTTTGTACTGTCATAATGTGTTAAAAGTGTGTCTTCTTGTGTCGGCATTTTATTATTTTCTTTCTGAATTAAAAATTTAAGACAAGTGTGTTTAAGAATTTGAAGTAATCTATTTTAAAGATTTTGTTTTTGTCAAAATTGTGTTGCCATAAGTTCATAAAAAAAGTATGTTTATATAGCACTATTATTATATTTATATTGTCAAAATTTAAATTCCATTCAAATAAAATATAAAAGAAGATAGTCTTCTTGATGAAATATAATAAAAATTATGATATATATTAATGGTCTTGATTTGTATTTTTGAAATAATAAGTCTATTTTTCACTTTGGTGGGGTGTATCAGAGGTTTACATTGGATTACAATTTTAGTGTCTAGCATTGGTGTAACTTTCTATAGATACACTTTTGGTTATGAATTTCTACAAAAAAAAAAAAAAAAAAAAAAAAGGCTGAAATCTTTTGCATTAATGTGCATTATATATAAAAATAGAGAGGGATACAAAGAGAATTGGTCTATAGACTATTGAGGGATAAAAATGCAAAAAAGGCAAATGTTTTTCAAACAATCTCCTTCCTTAAAAAGTAAATATTGTTTCTTTATATGTATGCAGTAATCTTGTCTATTTCAGTCACCCCACCTCCCTACCCAGTGTCCAAGGCTTGATAAACAAAATACATAACATTACACAGCTTTAGTAAGAGATTAAATATACAACCAACAAGTTAACCACATACATATAAACAAAAATTATATCCACCAATAGACATAAGAAATTGGTAAGAAAAAAAAAAAAAAAAAAAAAAAAAATTCTAGTTACTATATTTGATGCCATATAAGATTCTTCTTTAATATTATTTTATAAACTTATAATAAACAAATGAAAAAAAAATGTATTTAGAACTGAGTTAAATAGGGGACATAAATGTAGTTCCAATAATATTTGACAGATCAGTCAATAAATTTGCTTTTTTAGTATTCCTTTAAGAGGGGAGAAGGAGGTAGGGTGTCTTATACACCTTCAAATATGACTAATTTGTTTTTTTTTCTGTCTAAGTTCCTAGGACGAGGAGTTATCATTATTTATACTATTTTTGGACTATTGTCCTTGTTGTTGTTATTGCAATGTTTTGGCCATTGTGCCCTATGGCCTTCATCAAATGTATATTAATCTGGGTAACCTAAAGGAAACAACAAAGATGAAGACAATAGTCCAAATATAAATAGTGTAAATAATATTTTTTATGCCTTCTCAAATCTTTGCTAATTATTTAAAGCCAAAACATATTTTGGATTGTAAGTAGAATTATTTTCTTTTTTTTTTGGGGGGGGGGCAAGTGACTATTACATTAACAATTTTTGGGGGAGTGTAACAATGATTTTTCCAAATGCAAATTCTAAAATTTAATCCATAGCTGTGGGGGAGGAAATGGATTCATACCTTTCCCAAAATTATTTGCACATAAGAAAATGTATCAAAACAGATTGGAATTTGAACTTGGCTCTCCAATTTCTCATTCTGAACCATTATCCATTACACTGTCCAAACATCAAATAACCTTTAAACTCAGCTGATGAGGTGTCAAAATACAACACCCAAAAATAAATCATGAAAGCAGAGGTGATTTTCTCTCATCCTTTCTATTCAATGATTCATGTTCTTATTTTCCCAATTCCATAAAGTTAAAAAAAAAAAAAAACACAAACAAACAAACAAACAAAAAAAAAAAAAATTCCCCTCTTTCTTTTCTCTCTGTTCCATTCTCTCCCTCCATTTTTACTCTAAAGATAGAGAAAGAAATTTTCCCAAAATGAATTTTAACTTAAGAATGATAAAAGTGCTGTAAAGAAAATCTGTTCTCTGAACCAAATCAAAAATAGAATTTACTCTTTTTTAGTCAAATGAGAGTTGTATTGAGCAACCACTCTTCAAGATCCTTACACATTAAAAGAGGCAACCTCCAGGGTTCTATCCTTGGACCTGCATCGTTTCTTATCAATGACCTTTTAAATTTCATTAGTTCCCAACTCAGTATTTATGTTGATAACAACTACTTACTCCTGTCTTAATAGCAAGTCCAATATGTCTGATAAAGTAAAACTGGAAGCTGATCTTGAAAATGACTTCCAATCAATTAACCTGGGCAAGAAAAATCTTGTGAATTTTAACATCTCCAAAACAAAACTGCTATCTTTTAATCATCATATAGAACTATTTTTGTTTATTCACCTCCAGATTTCATCAATTAATATTGGCATATAGGTGTGTAGCTTTGGGACTTTCTTCAAATGTGTATCTTCTTGTGGAGATGTCAAAGACTCTCTTTTGTCTCTTGGTTAGGGGTGCTTATATATCTTTCTATCATCCAGTTCTCCCATGTGTGCACATCCTAAACACATCTGCGTCAACCACCTGTTTACATGTTGGGGACAAACACTGACATCCTGTCAGGTGCAAATCTGCACCTGGGGGCTATGAAGCTACCTTCCAGGCCAACTTTCTGATGCACCTGGCTCCTTTGGATTTCTGGTATGACACTGAATACAAAATCTACTTTGGTAGATCTTAGGGTAAGCCCAGTACATATTAGGGTAAAACCAAGTAAACTTCTCAGCAAACAAAAGTTCTTCTATTGACATTAAATCGGATTCAGACAATTTGGTATTTTTTGGTGTTTACTCAAAGCCATGAAGAAAGATGTTATTTGTTACAATTTACCTTCAGGTACAGTAGTTAAAGAAGAAATGAAATTACTATACTAAGCAAATTTCTTTGAATGTAGCTGTGCTTGAACCAAAAAGTAATTTGGGGAGTTACAAATCTGTTTACATTGGATTTTGAATATACACTAAAAATTTCAGGAATTTATTTTAAACAATCAAGTTGAACATTAGTGTGCTGTCAGGTGACAAAACAATTCCATTTCTAAATATCACAGTTGCATAATAATGCCCAGCAATGGTTGTAGAAAGCAGCTGTAATTGAAATTAATGATTGAGTAGAGGAACTTTGAGAAAGAATGCAATTGAAAGGGATGTAGTATTGGGGAATCATGCAGAGTGCTAAAAGCTAACAGCTAGCAATAAACTCTTGTATCTTATATTGAAACTGTAATAAAATACAGAGATTCCAGACAAAAACTAAAAGAGATTTGTAAGTAATAGTAGTAGAATTGGTAAGTGTTTATAATTTACTTATTTCTGAATTTCTTCACACCATATAATTCTCACCAGAATACATCAAGTGATTGAGTGAGAAAGGATTGGTTCAAGCAATATATTATACACAATACATTTCATAAAATCCAAGATTCCACCAGCTGAGTCAGGACACTCATCTAGTCCCACCACAGAATACAGGCATTAGGTTTAAAGTACCAGAATTTCAATACCAGATTGTTGAAAAGACATTTGATTGAGTGGTTCACTGGCAGTTGTGAATTCAATCCCTGTTCTGAAAAGTCACATATTCTGATTCATTGGAAGAAATAGTGACTATTATTAACCAATATGAAGACTCTTATAATGGGAAGTGGAATGAGAATAATTCACCCCCTTGGATTGAATAAAGTGTTCAGTTTGAATTACAGAGAAGGCCACTGAGTATGAAGTTAGAAACCTTAAGGCCACAGTGTACAACAGCTGAAACATTGTGAGTATAGCAACCAAGATCAGCATGTTGGTCTGAAATATAATAATATTTTAATATCCCTGATTGTGAAACTGAGACTAAAACCAAACCACTGAAACATTCAGGAAATATGACCATGAAAAAGAAAGAAAATTATTTACTGACAATGAGAGTGAATCCTTTGTGAATGTATAGACAGTGACTCCAAATAAAAATCCATGCAATATTTGGATTGTGTTGTCTGTTTTTATTTCCCTGAACTTTTGGGAAGTACATTAAAAAAATATGACATGGATGTAATAACAATTAAAAGTTTAACCCTTTAGCATTCAATTTTCCCATACTTGCTTTGTAAATATTAGCTGTCAAAGTTCAACCTGCTGTAACCCAACTCATGTATACTTTGCCTATATATAATGACATCATCAAAAATAATGCAGGAAGTCATGCAAAAAGTGAAACATTGAGAGCCAATATTTATGGGGCAGATTTGAGCATGTTGAATGCTAGAGGGTTAAAGAGAAAAGTATTACTAATAATTATGAAAAAGAAGAAGAAAGACGAGAAAGAATGGTTTCAGAATTTTCTTTCAAGGCTCCTTAAATTTGAAATTCAGTTGGGAAGATTCGGAATGAAAACTATTTTGGTTGGTTAATTTTGTTTAGTGACATATCAACCTCTATAGGTTATTTAAGGCTGAAATCTAAATATTTTGTACAGGATTTTATACTTTCAGAGTAAAGGTATGTTTTTACTAAATAATTTGTAGATCATAAAATATATTTGTTCATTTTTATTTGGGAGTTCACTATTTGCCCATAGCTGGGATGCTAACAGGTGCTACCACCTAGGGTCAGGGTGGACCTGGAAACAATAGCAGTTAAGTGGTGGTTCCACACTCCTCAAAACCTCCAATCTTCTGATCAGAGGCCTTGCTGCCAGATGTAGTGCATTGTAATGCCCAGGATGAAAAACTATTTTGATTGCTCAACAACTCATTAAGAGCAATTTATTTTGCTATATGTATCAAATGTGAACTATTTTGCTCATGTATGAGAAACCTCCTGATGAGTGCACTGAACGATTACAGAAAGGTTAGTCTACAAAACTCTGGAATCAAAGTGTTGAATATAACATCAATCAGCTAAGTGGCAAATTTTATGTTTGTATTAATCATATATTATTGTGTGTGAAAGTGTAAAATTCAGATATAACTAGAAATATATCTGTAAAAAGAAAATATGATTAAAGACAAAAGGAAAACTTATCTTTGCCAATGCATTTCTTTCTCTGATGGACTTTATATGTAAGGATTTTATTTTGCAACATTTATTTAGGTAATATAGAAAAAGTGTTACACATAAAAAATCTATATGGATATAAATTGTTTTATATAGGTGAGCTTTTATAGCTCTTGTTCATAACGAAATAATTATTTATATATGGATAAGTACTTCTGCCTTAACGTCATTCTTTGACCTCCTTAGAAAAAGATTGTAGTGAAGTATCTGTACAGTGTACAGTACACTTTGTGAGGCTACACGCATGCACAAAAATACATTTGGATACACTGTATTTGAAGAGAAAAAGAATGAGAGTTTATCAAATTATTGAAGATCAAATAATTTTACAAGTTTTGCAAAATATTTTATAACGCCATAACATTTTTTTTTAGACAGAAAGCAAATTAATTGTAAAGTTGAAAAGTTCTCGGCCATACTCACTTCCCCTCTACCAAATACAATTTTTTTTTTTAATTTTCAGCATCGTAAATTGGATTTATTAAATTATAGATAGAATTACTAATTCAATTGCAAAAAAAAAGAAAAAAGAAAAGTAACTGTAAATACTTACATTTTAATGGGCTCATTTATAATTAAAATTTTGACTGAGAATGTGTATGCGTTTGCGGCTTGCCAGGCATACAAAAAAAACAGAACATGATTATTTTTTTTAGTCCTGTCCCAAAAATAACAGCTGTTGTTCGCATCAATGTACTTGCTTGCAACTTTGTGCATAAAGCATATTGTTAATTTATGTTTAATTCGAGAATTAGTAATTTTTTTTGAAAATATTGACAAAAAATATATATATTTATTTATATATTTTTGATAATCTTACGTTTGTAATAGGCATTGTTAGCATAGAAAAATAACATTCCCTAAACATAAAAATAAAATACACAGAGAACATCTCTGTGTACAGGTTTTTTTACCGTTTATAAATTTAAAACTTTTAGTTTTAATTTTTAGTTTACACTTGTTGTTAGGAAGAGTTTTTTTTATTTTTTATTGTTCTCTAATTTAGAAATAAATTTCAAATCTGTACATTACTTGACGAACAAAATCTGCCAATAACGTGGTGAACACGAATAAATGCTGATCTTAAACGTCAAAAAATGGGGAAATCTTTTGTGAATTATAAACATAACGGACTCAAATAAACAAATCAAACTTTTTTGTTCATAATTTTCTTTACACGTTTTGAAAATAAATAAAATTAAAAAGTTAAGTAAAAGTAAAACTAAAACATGAAGTCACTGAACCAGATATAAAATTAAAATTAACGAACAAAGAGTAGTGATGTCATATAATTTCAGTATTTTAATCTGGACCAAAAAATAAATACAAAGTATCGTTGGAAAGTTGATAACAGTTGAGTATTTGGACATGCCTATCAGAAATAAATCGATGCTCGTCTAAATTATTGAATAATAGTCAAAGTATATTATATATAGTAGGATTTTTAAAAAAATAAATTGAAAAATTTATTTGCACCCAAAACGATAAACATTAAACAACCATAAAAAAAAAAACTAACTTACCTACTGAACGGATTTTAAAAGCATTCGATTTAAACCAAACTGATCTATATTTGGGTGGAAACTAAAAAAAAGGAAATCTAAAGACGAATATTTTCTTTTTTTTTTCTTTTAAACGGTTGAGAAATTGCACACTAAATTTAATTTTCTTTAAAAAAAAAAAAAAAAAAAAAAAAAAGATAAGATTAAAAAAAGTGTGGGGATGCAAGCCAAAAAGATTTCAAAAAAAATAAATATTAGTAATGAAATGTAAATATTAAAGAAAGAGTAAAAGACGATCTGAAGAGCAAGAACACAAATCACTACCTTACTAATTATGAGAACTAAAAAAAAAAAAAAAAAAAAAATTGTTGAAGAAGGGTAAAGAAAAGAATAAGACAAGTTCTTTTTTCGGAAAGATACCTGCCTTTCGAGAAACAAAAAGAAATGCTCCCAATTATTAGTAAATAATAAAAAAAAAAGGGAGGTCACTCTCTTAACCAGACGTTGAAGGCTGAAGATGATAAAAAGGAGTAAAAATTCAATTGAATCCTAAATTTTCCTTAGCATTTGTGATTTCTTTGTGCTATTAGGTTGGTGCAAAAATAATGACGTAATAATGTCGTTTTTTGACGTTAAAAAAATACGTCAAAAAACGACATTATTACGTCATTATTTTTGCACCAACCTAATATATTCTTGCGACAGTTGTTCCCAAACAGACCAGTGCATGCGAACTGGACCAGCAGCATTAGTTGATTTTGATGAAGTGAATAAAAACTAATAGAATAAAAACGGAATTACACAAACCTACATTTGAATAAAATTTTTTTAGAAAAAAAGACCAAAGCTTTCCGTAAAAAAAAGAAGATAAGTATATAAAAATAATACGAAAAAGAAAATTAAATATAAACAGATGGTTTGTTGACATTGAGATTTGAGTTGCGGAGAACTTAAAAACTGTTTGAAACTCAGAAAAAAAAAATATTTAAAAAATATATACAACTGATTTGACACCTTCCTTACCACAAAAAATAAAACAGGTTGTTCATTCTTGTTTCGTGGTCTGTCTCTTTTTTTTTTTTTTTTTTTCGTTTGTTGTTAAAAAATCTAAGAAATGAGGAAGATGTGAATATTTTGTTTGGCGGGGGAAAAAGATAGAAAACAGAAATAAATAAATAAAAGACATAACGCCTACACGTATAAAAAAGTAAAAAACACAGCATCCGCCTCCACCTTTGTAGCAGTAGATTGATCTCTATCTATCTATCTATATACACCCACACACTTGGCTGGATCAGAAAGCTGAAAGAGTTATATGCACGCCCACACATTCCAACTGTTCTTTCTTTTTAAAGACAGATTTTCCCAGGAAATAAAATGACATAACAAAAGAAACAATGAACAACCAAATAAGACCTATAAACAAAAGAAAGGGGTCCTGCAATAAATGCTTGGCACATATTTCTGTGAATCACGGACCGAAAATAGAGAAGGGGTACCCCAGGAAAAGCTTACAATATAGCAGAACACATCTTGGGTCTTAAACCATACCATAGAATACACTAAAGGCTACTGATGTGGGGGTGGGCAGATATATTAGCCCGACCCCGGCCACTTGCCGGTGGCCTGCTCCCTCAGCATCAAGTGGCACACGGGCCTCAGCCTGGACCCAATATAAAACAGCAATATAATAAAATATCCTACCTACCTGCACACACGCCACAGAGCCGCCGCTTTAAAAGTGTTTACACAGCCGCCATATTGGTCAGAGCGGCGGAGGCATTAAAATCCGGAATGGCACCGTGTGGCAGATAATGGCGAACTGGGATGGACAGTTCTAATTTAAAAAAGAAAGAAAAGAGGGATAGAGAGAAAGGGGGATAGGCTCTAGTACTAGTTGCAGTATGCTGGTTCGCTTATTAATGCAATGTCTTTTATTATTTTTTTGTTTACTATTTTTTATAAGCTAATTTTGAATTCAATTGCTAGAGTTAAAAGAAAAAAAAATGAAATGCATTTTTCAGGTAATAAGGCGTCAAAGGAGTTTATCTCGATTTATTAATTTTTAATTAATTAATAATACCAATGCAATTTTTCTTTCTTTTTTTAGCAGTCAAGGTGTCTATGCAATCAACAACTGACTCTTTTTTTATTTTAATAATTCTTTAACCACTAATAAATTACTTGCCTTAATGTTTTTAACTTGCATAAAAAAGCTATGCACTACTAAACTAACCCAATCATAAAAACTTGTGCATTAGCACTGCACATAATGAATAAATCACACATGAACACTTAACAATCACACTTTAACTTACTCTCGTCAAATATCATTCATACAAAAATTAAAAAAAAAAAAACGTAATAATTCTGTGAATTACTAAGTACCCACGCCTTAAAAAAAACGTTCACAATTTTCCTTCCTTTAACACTTGCACACAGAATACGTACGCACGAGCGTGCGCGCGCGCGCGCACACACACACACACACACACACACTTTTTAAAAGTCATGCATATAGAATACTCGCGTATGGACGTGTTCACACTCTTCTTATGACATGCAATGCACAATATACATTGAAATGCATACAGGTATATTCATAAAAAATCTATTTTAATGATTTCACCACATACAAGGCATTAAAGCCACTGAGACATAAAGGGTTACTGATTGTGAAAGAATAAGAAAAAACAGAAAAAACACTATTAAGGAGTGAGAATAGTAGAAGAGTAATCAGGAAGATAGTGATTGACATTGCATTTGAATTTTTGAAGATCAATGTTGGCTGGAAAGCATGGAGTCAGAAGAGAGTTCCACAAGCAAGAAGTGTGAGAAAAGAAACTGTTAGCATAAAACTTACGGTTACAAAGGGCCAGTTAAACTGTAAATTGATGAGATCTTGTTGCCAATCTGGTACTACACTTAAATTCATAAAGTCGAGTTCATCCAAACAATTATCATGAAAGTATTGATAGAAAAGGCACAGGTAAGCTGCATTATGGCTGTGACTGAAACCAAGATGCCAGGTCAGGACCAATGATATTGCTGATTCTTCTTTGGATTTTATCAAGGATCTCTAAATATATAGCAGGAGCACTGGTCCAGCAATATTCAAACCATGGACAAATGGTAGACTTGTGGAGTTACCTCACTTACTTTCCTTAAAAAAAAAAATCACTCCTAGGGGATGCTCCATAAGCCTATAAATAGGTAGTGACATTCTCATGCTTTTAAGATAAAATGTAAGATGTAGATTGAACATAGAGTAAAGCACACACACAAGCATGCACACAGGCCAGCACCTTTCCCTTCACTTTCTTTGATGTAACATCCTTCCCTAGGACTTCTTCTACACACATTTTACGCATACAAACTATTCACTTCTTTCATGTTCATTGTTCAGTAACATGCAACAATATTCCATTCTTTATGTATACTCTTGTTTTGTTAATACATACTTATCATTTGTTTCTATATATAGTTTTGTTGTTACTTGACATTATATTACCCAGACTCACATTACAAGACCACCATTTATATAGTGATTTTCCAAGCATAGCTTAGATGTAGCACATTACTGAAAGTAGGGGGCACCCAGTGAGGATCAAACTCACTACTCAAACTTATAAAGTGTATTCCAATAACTTGGACTGATTTTAAATGTGAATTAAGTTTAAGTGTCTAATGATTTTTTTTTCTTTCAGATTTAACAACTCAAGTCTTCGGCAATTTTAACCATGGAAAGATTAACAATCAAACAACATGTTAAATTTATTGAAGCCTTTTATGAAAATGGATGTTCAAACAGAATCTGAATGAGAAGTTCCCAGGTTGCATTATCTCTCAAAACAGCGAAGTCAATTGGCCACCATGATTGTGTAACTTGATGCCTTTAGATTTCTTCCTTTGGGGTCATCTCAAAAGTAAGGTCTATGCCAACAAGCCAACAATTCAACAGCTGAAAGATGAGATAATAAGGCATATTGGTGAGATCAAGGAGAAATAATAAATTTTGTCTTTCTGTTATTTCTCTTAAACCCTGATCCAGTATCCATTTACTCAAGTCCATTAAGTATGTTATGCATTGTTTTCCTCTGGCTCTATTGCCTTCAATCTGCCCTGTGAGTATCAGATTTTCCAAGACGTCCTTTCTCATTATGTGCCCCAGAAACCTCATCTCTTCCTGATGTTACATATAAGCTTACTTTTTGTTTCCATTTTCTCTAAAACTTCATCGTTGCTCACATGTTTGATCCATGGTATCCGCAGTATCTTTCTGTAGAACCACATTTCTGTTGCTTTAAGTCTCTTCTTCATCTTTGAGGAGATTGTCTAACACTCACTGCTATACAGGAGGGGAGATATCATGTAAAAGTTTAGTACTTTTTTTTCTTGTTTCTATAGCTTAACCAGCAGTAGTTCCCAAAGTTTTTGTAGCTGCTAACCATTTGGCTAGCATCCCTTCTCACACTGATATGAAAATTATTGCTATTAGGTATACTACAAAATAACAACTAATCTAAAACTGTAAACACACACATATGTATTTCGACTTTCCTTTTTAACATTAGATAAGATGTCACCAGACAAACATCTGTGGCTATATCACTACATCTAAAAACCTAGAGCATTAGCCCTTTGCAGATATTTTGGTTGGAATGTGACATGTCCTTTCCAGATAATTTCAGCAAGATACTAACAAATATTTAGACAACAAAATGAAATAGTACCTTCTTGCTATGTCTACTGCAAGGAAAGTTGACTCACTGTGTTATGCCAGAAATTTTTTCTCATCAGAATCCATCTTGCACATTTATCAATCTACCATTCATCCATGCATTGAATATTGCTGCCATATCTGGTCTGGTACTCCTGCTGTATATCTCGAGATTCTTGGCAAAATTCAAAGAAGGGTCTGTTAATGTGGTCGATCCTGACCTGGCATCTCAACTCCAGTCATTTTTGCATTTGATGTGACGTAGCTTCCCTCTGTAATTTCTACAAATATGGCAATTGTTCTGATGGGCTCTTTTCCCTATTTATTTAATTCGAGTTACTAGATTGGCAACTAGGTCTCACCATTCTACTGTTGAACTAACTAGATGCAATCACCACTTCTATTCTCTTAGTTTCTTTTCTTGCATTTTTCACCTGTGGAACTTCTTGCTGATTTCTTGCTTCCCAGCCACCTACAATTTTCAAAAATATAAATACAATATCAATCACCATCTTCTGTCTAACTGAACCCTGTTCCTTTATTGTCCTTTCCTCACTTCTCGCTAAAGTTTTCTGATTCTCTTTCACTCCCTGTAACCTTCTGTATCCTAGTGGCACTGTTGCCTTGCTTGGGGTGAAAAAAATTTTTTAAAAATAAATAAAGAAAACTAGTGTTCCTGTATAACTTTTATGTTCATTTTATTCTTTATAAAACATGTGTTCCTTAAGCATAGGTGACTTATATTTTGTCATGTAGACGTGATTCTGATGTGTTCTTGCCTCCTCCTCCTCCTCCTCCTCCTCCTGCCAGAACTTTTTTCTAATCACTCCACCACTCACTTCCCCACTGGATCTTTCCACCACCATTGGGAGAGATAGTATCACCTTCTTTGTGAATTCCAGGTTTTGTAGATTTCAGTCAGGATAATCTGTCATTAATGGAGACATTGTTGGTATAGGAACGTTTTAAGTTCAAAAGGTAGAACAAAGCTTAAAACAGGAAATAGAACAATCATTAATGCTTTCACACAAGGTTTTTATTGCTTCGTGTAAAGCAAAGTCTAAAAAATCCTGAAACCAAAAAATAATATATCCTTAATTCGTAAATATGCAGTTTTATATAAGGAATGAGCAAGAACATACCACCAAAACACTCTGCTGCTGTTGGCTGCTACAGAAAGTTGAAAACAACATGTAGCAATGTCTTCACAGCCACTCAATGATCTAATGGCAGCTGATTCAAAAAAGAACCAGACCATGGGAGTTGCCAGACCACTCAATGTCAGATTAAAGAAGTCAGGCTGTACTACACTCTGGAATAAAAAAGAAGAGAGAAAGGGTTTATTCCCTGTCATTTTATAGCCCTGAATAGTGCCACCTAGTGGGCATCTTTGCAAACTTTTCAAGGAAGGTGGAGGTAATCTGCACAAACATCTAGTGGATGAAAGTGTTGGTTAAAGCATATCTGATTTACTGTTCAATCCTTATGTTGCTTAAGGCATGTACAGTTCTCAGTTTGGACAAGTTCTTGGTGTTAAACCTCGTAAGAGATGAGAAGACCAAATCAGACAAGACACTAGAGTGCCACTGCTTTCACTTGAAAGCATTGCTTTGGGCAGAAGAAATGGCAAAGTTGTAAGGACTCAAAGTGGGTAAAGATCTTTTTGGGATGATACAACAAAGTACTAATAAATATTTTATTTAAAAATTATTTATGTCAGGTTGCATTTGTTAATAAGTGTTATTGTAAAAGAATGTTATCTTGTAATGATTTGTGAAGAAAAGCTTTAAAAATATATAAATTAAGATTTGGTAAAATGAACAAATTAGAGAGATTCAAATAATAGTAAACGCATTATTAAATAATTAATCCATTTCAGACAGTTTTTATTGAAAATTGTTAAGATACAATATCCCTATGGAGTGGATATCAAATTAAAATAAAACTTAATCAACTTATAAATTATGCAGAAAGATATCAATTGCACAGCATTTAAAACTTATATTAAATTATTAATATGCATCTTCAAGTTAATAAAAAGATAATTTCTAAAACAAAACTATATCAATTTGATGATTTATGATTGATAAAAAAAAATGGCAACATGTATTTATCAATAAAAGAATGTAGTCATGGTAACATCAACACAAGTTGTTTTTGAGGTTTTTTTTATTGTTTTCTTCTGTTTTCATTAATGAAATGAATAAATTACAGGAATGTAAATAAAGAAATTCTTCCATATTGTTTTATTAGTTTTTTAAGATTGAATAATGAAAAAATGTATATTTTTTAATTTTTTTTTTCTTGGAGATATTGATGTTTTAAACATCAAAAGGCAATTTTTACAAATTGTCTGTTAAAATAAAAATCAAGAGAGTTCTTAATGCTTGAGATAAATCATGATACAAAAAGCTTCCTTTCCTATAAATTGAAATTTAAAAAGCCATAATTTAGTATTCGTTGGTTGGTTGGTTGGTTGGTTGGTTTTGTTTAGCAGCATATCAACCTCTATAGATTATTTAATGCTGAAATCTAAATATTTTGAATATAGTTTTATGGTTTCAACTGCAGCTAAAATATATTTTTGGTCATTTTACTATAAAATTTATTGTTGGTAATTGTACTATAAATATGTATCTTTGGTAATTTTTTTTTATATAAAAAGGTATTACTGGTATTTTTACTATAAAAATTTATTTTTATACTATCATAGTGTTTAGGGGTTCACTACTTGCCAATAGCTGGGACTTTAACAGGTTCTACCACCCCAGGTCAGAGTGAACCTGGGAACAACAGCCGTTAAGTGATGGTTCCATGCTCCCCAAAACCTTCAATCTTCTGATCAGAGACCTTGCTGCTGAAATAATAGTTTGATATATTTACATCTAAAAATGCATATTTTATAGAATTGCATTTAGATAGATAGATTGTGGACATAGGAAAAAACACTGCATGTTCTGTGTCAGTTTCTGAAATTTTAGACCAAGTCTATATAGATATAGATCTTATATATCCAGATAGATAGACTGACAGAATTGTATTGTTTAAAATTTGCTACATTTATAGGAAAAAAAAGCAATAAAAAAGATGAAGACATAAAAAAATCATGAAGAATAATGGACAATACTTGATCTCTGGAACTCAAACATCTTGTATATTATCTGAAATAAAGTATTCTCAGTATTCCACAAATTATTTTGTGTAATATCTTTGTACAGTTTGTGAAGAAAAACTTAAAAATATGTATAAATTAGGATTTATTAAAAGGAACAAATTAAACTAAATCAAATTATAGCAAACACAATTGAAACATATCCTATTAATTAATCAATTTTAAACAAAATAAAAATATATTTTTATTGAAAATTAGTAATAAGATACAATATCCCAACTAAGTGGAAACCAACTTAAAATAAAATTCAATTAATTTACTATTCATAGAGAAATATAAAATTACCTAGCATTTAAAACATACAGAAAATTATTAATATGCAAAATTTCAGCTTTTAAGCAGGTATAGTTATTAAGTTATTAGAAATTTTATACTTTTCAAGTAAAACACTTTACAACAGAGTTGAACGTTTTTCTGTTAAATATTTGTGCATATTCTTTTGCTCACTACTACATCTGCATGCCAAGTATAAATAAAAAGACAACATATCAAGTAGTCAGTCTGCATGAGAATCTGAGTAGCAGTCTGGGTAAGAGTCTGAGTTGAAGTACTAAAAGGAGTCAGTAAGAAATCTCCCTGTGTTTAATCTATTTCCTGTCATACAATAACTGTCTTCATGAAACTGGACTAAAAAAAAAAAATAATAATTTTTGTAAATACCTCAACATTTTTGGAATATAAAAATTTTTGATTTACACTTTATCTGCTTTCTTCTTTTCCTTTTGTTTTTCTTTGTGGACGAGTTGAATATTTTTACAAGGTCAAATTTTCACCCTCTTAACCTTTCACAATCTAGTGAGTCATTACTAACAAGTCCATTTCTCACTAAGATCTCCATTAATCAGGTTATGTATCAAAGCTGGCTTAGGCCCCGGAATAAATTAATAAAACTGACTGTTATGTAATAAAACTTTTGAGGTTAATTCATTTTTTTTTGTAGAATTTGGTACAGAATATTGGTCTTTACATTCAAAATGAATGAACATTTGAGTGAATGTTGTTTTGGAAAGTTTATTCTCTTTTTTATGAAGACAAATTGTATCCATCTTGTTTTTTTTTACAGTAAGGTTCACCCTGTATAAGGCCAGGGGCCACTTGAAGTAGAGGGTTACATTAAGGAATAGTTTATATGGATAGGAAGATAATGGTTAACTATAGACTTGAACAGTTTAAGATTCTTGTGATAGAGAAAGTATCCTCTTGGGAGTCTGTTCCACAGGAAGAAGCTATTCAAGTGGAACTTACTTCTTGCCAGTGGAATACAGAGGGAATGTGGGTGGTTTGTTATTATGTAAGTGGCATGGTAGGCCCTAACTGTGAAAGTTAAACCTTTCAGAACCAAGGAATGTAGATTGTCTGAGCACTTTCCATGGAAGTAGTGACATAGCAGTGAGAGGCTTGCCCCATCCCTACCGCCTGTGTGAGAGAGGAAAATAATTCTTTTTCAACAAAGACTTGGAAATACTTTTAAAATGTGAAACAGAATTTATACCTCACAGTACATTAAGAAAATGAGGGAGAGAGAGAGAAAGACTATAACTTTTTTGTAGCAGGCATTCGTCCCAATTTGTTCTTTGATGGCCAGAGGAGTTGACCAGACTGTCCCATTGTCTGGTAAAAGATAAGAGAGCACTAAACTCAAAACTCTCTTTTCTTGGGTTTATATTGAAGTCAGTAACTGATTGGGGAGTGCAGTGGGTGCCTATAGTATTGTCCTTTGCTTTGGTACAGAGTCTTTGATCTTTTTGTTTCCTTTTTCCAGTTTATCTGGTTTTAGAAATAAACTTATATGATTGACATGTCCTTAAGAATGGTGTTAATGTTAATGAGATGTTAAAGAGATAAGTAGATAATACTTTTCAGAGGATTTAAGAAATATTTTTATTCTATTTTATTTATTAAACTTTGCCTGCTACTACAAATCCTTTCCTTTTATGTTGCTGATTACCACACTGTTAAGCGTGCATCCTGATAGACAAGATGGAATCTCCACAACTGCTTTCTATTTTTATATACATGCTCAATTCATTTTCTATACATTTGCAGGCCATTTTACCCCAGTATATATTCTGGATTATTCTAATGTCTTACTCAAATAAAAGGCTTATGGCTGTATCATGTTGAAACATTGGTCCTCATATGATCACCAGTTAAGTAACATCCAGCAACATCGAGCAAGGTTAATACCTAAATGGGTGACTGCATGGAAATACCAGGTACTTAGGAAAGTTATGAAACCACCTCTTCTGCCTCCAGTTATGGGTTAATTATAGTATCAGTAAATCATTATTATCTCCAAATAATTATTTCAATCTTTAACTGAATTTACAAGATCAGTAAATTGTTAGGGAGTGAGTTTGAATCTGTGTATTATTGCCCTTTACTTTGGTACAGGGTCTTTGATCTTTTGTTTTGCTTATCCAAGTATTTGGTTTTGGAAACAAAGTTAGCTGACTGATATATCCTTAAGAATACCTGTGTTAATGTTAATGAGATGTTAAGGAGATGATAAGTAGATAATACTTTTCAGAGGATTTAAGAAATATTTTTATTCTATTTTATTTATTAAACTTTGCCTGCTACTACAAATCCTTTCCTTTTATGTTGCTGATTACCACACTGTTAAGCATGCATCCTGATAGACAAGATGGAATCTCCACAACTGCTTTCTATTTTTATGTACATGCTCAATTCATTTTCTATACATTTGCAGGCCATTTTCCCCCAGTATATATTCTGGATTATTCTAATGTCTTACTCAAATAAAAGGCTTATGGCTGTATCACATTGAAACATTGTATCCTTTTTGTGAGACAGATTTCATAGTTCATGATATGTTGAAACAGAGACAGAGAATGAGAGAGAGACCACTTCTTCATTGTAGCAGGCAGCCATAATGATTAGTCATTTGGTAGTTAAAGTGAGGGGGATCAGCATGTCCCACTTTCTGGTGAAAGGGTATAGAGAACTGACTGTGGAGCCCTATTTTCCTGGTTTTACATCAGGATCAGTAAGTGGTTAGAGAGTGATGCGAATCTGAGTAGGATTGCCCTTTACTTTGGTACAGGGTCTTTGATCTTTTCTTTTGCTTATCCAATTATCTGGTTTTAGAAACAAAGTTAGCTGACTGATATATCCTTAAGAATGCTTGTGTTAATGTTAATGAGGTGTTAAGGAGATGATAAGTAGATAATACTTTTCAGGAGACTTAAGAAATATTTTTATTTTATTTTATTTATTAAACTTTCCTTACTACTACACCTTCAAACTACAAAATGAACATATAACATACAAAAAGGGCATTTTATCAAAGAGCTAAAAAAATTAATTTCCCTTCAATCCAGTTAACCCTCCTACCCTTGTTTACTATTCAGGTTTGGTTTTCCAGTTCTTTCTAAATTCTACTTCCACTCTATACTTCTATTATCTATATAGCCTTCTTCCTTGCTGGTCCATCCAATCTCCAATTGCCACAGCTGATCAATGTGTTGATCACTTTGATCCAAGCCTTGCCCTATCCCAAATGTTGTTTGATTTTGATAATAAGGCTGGCAAGGATTGAATCATCGACAGTAATCGTCATATTGGTTTGGTCCAGGCAGAGTGAAGTCACAAGTAAAAAAAAAAACAATTTGTGTAAAAGAAAATGTTTTTATATATACATTCTTTGTACAGAACTTGGTTATTTCTTGATATTAGAAATTATTAGTTCTTCATGTAGAAAATATTGACCATTCCTGCTTTGTAAGTTCAGCATGATAATTCAGTTGGTTTAGCTAAGTCTGAACAAGGTTTCTGGCACAAGACTTATGTCAGAGGTTTCCTTTGAGCAGAAAGTCATGTGAGATCAGGTGAAGTGGTCATCTCTTGTTCAGTGTTTGGAACAACTGTGTCAGCCACTTCGATCTCCTGCTTATATGGACCTTTGTCTAAAACTGACATGGGGTCCAATGTGGTTTGGGGTTCTGGTGATTTCTCTAATTGCCAACAAGAGACCATTGTTGTTTGGCTCTGAGAAATTAATTACATGCCCAATTTTGGGAAGATCTTCATTGATCTTCCATCAATCCACCCTAACTCTTTCCTTCTCATTTTGGTACTTCACACCAACACTCCCCAATGGACATGGGCAATTCCCCCGCCTTCCTTGATATTTCACCTGTGCCTGCCACCTTGGCTATCCTTTGACCAATTTAGCTCTCGACCGTAGCTAAATATACTAAATATACTAGCTGGGATCTGTTCCAGCTAAACAGTCGAACTCTCTGCCTCCGAGCAGAGAGGAACCCAGACGAGGCTCCGCTGGAGGGCAATCTCTTGTTTGGGGGTGTAGACTGACTCTGAACCCGTTTATATGGGTTCAAAAAGAGAATATTTTTGGCTGAGCTTACGGGCACAGAGAACCCACGTCAAACCGGCCTTCTGCCACATGTAACTCTCATGGTGGGTAGCTAAATATACTAGCTGAGGTCTGTTATTCAGATCTTGGCTGCTGTTGAACTCTCTACCTTCGGGCAGAGTGGAACCTGAATGAAGCTATGCTGAAGGGTAGAGTCTTGTCCGGGAAGGTAGACAGACCTGAACCCATTTATGCAGGTTCTATGGCAAATTTTGGCCGAGCATATGGGCTCGGATGACCCACATTAAACTCGGCCTTGTGCCACATCTACTCTAATGTGTGTGTGGGGTGGGGGCTAGTAAATATTGACTAGCTGAGATCTGTTGAGTACAACTCAGCCTTATGCGAGAACTACTGACCTTCCACTAGTAGCACTCGCTACTGCATTGTCTTGTGTCAACCTTGTGCATAACTGTTACCTTTATTCTTATTGTACTGGTTTTATACAATAAACCTTTACTTATTTTATCCACTGTGTTTTTCAAGTATATATTTCTATTAGCACAGAATATAACAAAAACTAAAATGAATGAAGTCCTGTAGGTCTTAATGAGTAACATCCTTCTTTGAAACTTGTGGACTGGTGCCACATAATAACAAACAAAGAACTCTACTAAATAACAGACCACATCATTTGAGGACTTTCAATGGCAGCAGCAATTAAAATGGATATCACAGGTAACTCAAAGAGAAAATAATGACATAATCAAGAATTGACATTTCACACTATTCAAACAAAAAGATTAATACTGGAAAGAGTGATAACAGTAGACTTGAGAAATCTATTTTTCTGAAAAATTGTTTTGATAGAAAGATTTTATAAATTTCAACTGATGGTAGCACTGCTGAATGTTTCCTTATAAGGAAATGGATAATATTACCACTACCATTTAAAATCAGATACAACTTACCAATCTGCAACACCATCAAACATTGGAAGGTCTGTCCAAAGAGCCTTCAGCCTTTTTTTAATATATCAAGAATTGGTTGCATAAGCTTGATGCAACTTATCAACCAATCATTGGGGATCTTATTGCACATGTACAAACACTGTCTTCTTGGGTTACTCAATCAGTAGTAAAAATACCATTGTTTGAGCTTGGGCACACTTTGCTTATCACATTCACAATGTTGTATACAATGTTTTGCTAAAAAGCAAAACATTGCATCACCTAGGTCTGTCAGCCACTCAACTACAGTCCAGATTTGATTACCTATAACTTTTGACATTCCCCAAATTAAAATTGCTTTTGAAAAGTGATAAATTTCAGATAATGTATATGGTCAAGCATTAAGCTGAATGTGATGAGGCAGTGGATGGCAATCCTGAAAAAGGATTTTAGAAAAGATGCTGAATAAATGTGCGGGGTCCCAAGAGGAGTATTATTAAAGCGATTAAGATACCATTGTCCTAGTTAGTGTATTCTTTTTATTAGTACTAAATAGTTGGATACTTTATAGAGAGACCTGTGGAGGGTAGTATTAAACTTCATGCCTTTAACAGATTTTGAATTTCGGTGGACCATAATAAACAAAATGAAGACTTGAGTACAAGATGAATTGCCACTGATTATTGTTGCACATAGGTCATCATCATCATTATTATCATGTAGATATCTAGAATGGTGAACCTCAAGTCAGCCTGACATTGAGTGAGGGTTGCTGAATCTCTTCTTCATTGGCACGGCTACCAAACATGTCTGGGAAAGGATTATCCATTCCTTTTTAAAGATTAAGAAATTTGGCATCCCATTTAAAATATCAAATGACAAAAACTTGATTTAGACATGGAAGCCATATGTTTGGTGTCTCTAGCTTTTTAAAAATAAAGATTTTTTAAATGTAAAAATAATTCATAAATTACTCTTCTGTTAACTTACAGCATACATGGATATCTTTCAGGGTGAATTAGTGTGCCTGGACACACCAGAAAAATGCTGCTGATGTTACAAAATCATAAAGTGCTTTACCAAATAATAAAAACATTTTTGAATCTGTGCTTGCATCACTGATTACTGTGTACTACTAATGTCCTTTTCTCCCAATTGTCAGTGATGTAAACATAGTTTCAAATTGGTCATTTGTAAATAAAAACAAAGTTCAGATAACTGTTTAAGAATATACTGTATTTATATTATGAACAGGACTCCCATCTTCTAAAATGATGAAAAGAATTAATATTTTTTTATTTTGAAAAATATTTTTGTTAGAGGAATATCTAATAAATGCTGTTCCAAAAAATTGTTCCAAACAAAATTCTACTTTATTTTTTTTTGTTAGAACAGGGCCAAATTGGCAATGGTTAGTGGATTTGTAAGCTAAGAAAACTCAAAGCAAAACCATAGATGCATATATAAAAATAAGATAACACTATATTTTTTAATCCTTAAGTTTAAACCATTAATGTAGTGTTTGCAAAGAGGATAAAAATATTATGGTCTTCTCTACTCTCCAAGGTCCATGATATACTAACACTTATATCATGATATATATATATATATATATATATATATATATATATATATATATATATATATATATATATATGAAGAAATATAGTTTTAAGGTGTGCTATATTTGTGCGATAAAATGCTCTATATCAGAGATAGAGCATATGTAAATATAAATATAAAAGAGAACATTGAAGTCATCACTTAGAGGTGACAGGCTGTTTCATGCTAGATGCAATCATCAGGCGGCCTGATGATTGCATCTAGCATGAAACAGCCTATCACCTCTGAGTGTTGACTTCAATGTTCTCTTATATATATATATATATATATATATATATATATATATATATATATATATATATATATATATATATCATGATACACTAACACTTTAACAAGACAAAAGGAATAACTAGAATAACCCAAAGAAATGAATTTGAAACATGAGTGGAACATAAAAATATTTTATATACAAAACATAAGGACACAAACATAAGTAATACTAAACATATATATAAGTTACAAATTGTTCCACATAGAGAAATTTAATTACATATAAAAAGGCAAGCAGTATTTGAAGTGGATGAGTAAAAAGGTCTTACCTATAAATGTTCGCAAGAGGGACATGGTATGACTCTTCAGTTCCTCTTTAGAAAGAATGGGAAGTGTGTCATCCTCTTTGGACAGCTAAACAGCAACTATTTATTCTCACCAACAAGCTGTCATGTGGCTCTCAAGGCCCCCTTAAGAAATCAGTAAATTCTTCCTGTTAAAAGTGAGATAATCACCTTCTGCATCCCTACACCATATTAAATATTTTCCATTATAAAGAAACATAAGCTCTAATACAGTTTTTTTAGCAGTAGTGTTAAAGATGATAACTTAATGTGAATGTTGTTCTTTTTTTATATATGCTGTAATCTAGGGAAGGTTACTGAATAGAATAATCATATGAAGTTTGGTAATGAATGATTATATGTAGGACAAGAACAACACATATAAGATTTGCCAGCGGCATGTAGAAGAAATGAGTCAAATGAATTCCACAATGAATCTCCAGCTGCAGACCAACATACAGTATTTACTACTGTATTTATGCCAATGGAAGACATATCCATTATCATCTGTAGGTATGGTTCAACAATATATATAAAACTAAGTGAAATTATGGTTCAAAACCTGTACTTCCTATCATCAAAACTGACTGTAAATGTTGATCAGCTAAGAGTAACCTATTTGTAGATTGATCATCTTTGAAACTGTCTTCTTGCATAAATCTGTTGTGCTTAAATGCAGCAATTATCTTGTGGTGATCTTGTGATCATGAGAAATAAAAAAAAAATCCTAATGATACCATAGGAAAAAGGAAACCATCCTACTGACAGGAAATTTAGAGACTTTCTTTTTTCTTCAGCCTCTCACCAAGAGAGCATGTGGATTTGAGCTGCTCTGGAAATGAAAACCACAGATATTACCTTTTAATGATTGACTTATCAATTGTAAATAATTTATTCACTCATCATGACAAATGCAAAAATCAGAAACACTTAATAACAACCACACTACAAGAACTTTCGTATATCTACCAAACTAGTACAGCCAAATAATGATAATAAATCATTCTATATATATGTACAAATGTCTCACTTTGTTGTGATGATGTATATATGTTATATTTTACTAACCAAAAACAGGAGTCAAATAAGGTCCAGCATAACAAACTGTTGCCAAAAGAATTTTAAAGCAGAGTAACTTTCATCTTAGGAAGAGCTAGTGGCAGTAAGGAATGGACCTCATCTGAACATTTCCTATAGAAGTAGAAATAGAGTAGTAATAGCAAGGCCATCTCAAAGTACTGGCAACTCAGACAGTTGCCAGTGGCGCCATCAAGGCCCAGGATACCATCATGCTGTCATGTGATGTGTCTGGGGTCTTCCAAAACTAAAACTTATAAAAGCATACTTGTGGTTATCCATGACTCAAAATATTAGGTTGGTGCAAAAATAATGACGTAATAATGTCGTTTTTTGACGTTAAAAAATATGTCAAAAAACGACATTATTACGTCATTATTTTTGCACCAACCTAATAGATTAAATTCTTCTGCTATTTTATCAATAGAAAATGATCTTGTAAAGAAGATATGTGTAGAATGTACCATGAAAAGATTTGCAGATTTAAAGGCTAGAAAAAATGTTTTAAGTTGGATAATGAATGCTTTCTTTAGCTTTTTTAAGGTGTATATTGTAATAAACATGTTATTTTACATTTTCAGTTTTTCTCCTTGTGAAAATTTAAAAAAAATTATACTTGCAAGGGCACCAAAGTTCAGCTTGACCCCTGGGGTGCCAGTGACCTTAGTGCTGTCACTGAGTGATAGGCTTGAAGTGTTTCACAGGTGGGAAAGGGACTATGTGGCAAAAAGGCTGCGTAAATGATTTTAAACTCTGTTAAGGCTGGAAAGTGGAGAGTGGGAAGCTTCAGCCCAGATATGGCAGCAATATTTATAGTCTGATCTGTCTCTTGTAAAGATTAGGTATGGCAGGAGGTGTCATGAGCATTTGTAAAAGTCATTTTTACTTTTGCTTTTTGTGTTTCTCTTTTAATCTAGTATGCGATTCATGCCAAGAAATATCAAGAAACTTTAATTTAATTTTTAATATGTGGTTACCCAATATCTAATGGGTTCATCTTAAGAGATGCCAAAATAATTTTTATAATCAGTTTCATCTCAGAATATTAAAAGATCTAGGAACACTGAGTTTTAACATAGAAGGTAACCTCAAAGGCACCAAGTGCAAAATTGGGCCCCACTGGGTACACTAACATAAACAAGGAAGTGAATACAGCTAAACTTTGGATATACATATATAAGACAACTAGATAACAGGAAGTTATATAAACACCCAACTTATGACTGGAGAAACAGAATCCCTTACATGTTTGCGAGAAGAATAAATATTCAAAGAAATACAAAGAGAGGTAAAAAAATTTCTGATTATGAATGATATGAGTAATAATAATATTCTTTGATGCTCCTCGGATCAATTGTTTTTTAATCAATTCACCCCAAGAAAGGTGATAAAGCCACTCATCTTTGTTGTTTTTATCACAATGTATAACCATTGTGCTTTCTGGCTTTCTTTGGATGTTTGTTAAACTTCAGAGAATTTTGAACTGTACCCTTTTATTTAATCTATAGGGGGGAGATTGTTCTTGTTCCCATGTCCATGTTTACGAATATATCATCTTGTTCTTATTTAGTACTTGCTCAGTTATTGCTGATCTAGTTTCCTCTAAATTCAAGCATGTACCACTTGGTACATGAAAAATAACTTAGTGGATTAAAACAGTGGTTTTTGAATTTAGTGACATACTAATTGGGAGTTCAATCCCTGAACCAAATTATGGACTTTGATTATTCTCATGTG
The DNA here is from genome assembly GCA_963932145.1 of Acanthosepion lycidas. Taxonomy (NCBI): domain Eukaryota; kingdom Metazoa; phylum Mollusca; class Cephalopoda; order Sepiida; family Sepiidae; genus Acanthosepion; species Acanthosepion lycidas. The sequence goes on along the minus strand of OZ010578.1, from coordinate 52,903,471 downwards.
AAGAGAAAAACCAAAATCATCCAAATATTTTTCAATTACCTGAGCTAAATTCATTATAATATTTCATCTCAGACTAGTGTTTTGTTGAAGGAGAATGATAAAGATATTGCCCATGTTGAAGTGCAACTGCTTCAATGCCTGATTTTAAACACTGAAGCAATGATTATGTTTTTCAAATGATTAAATTGGTTGCAGCTTCAACCAGAAGCTAGCCTTACAAATACATCCACTTTAATCTAACTTCGGGAGTTAGCGATTGAAAAACATGAGGCCAGCCAGAAAAAGACAAAAATTGATGCAGTTTTTCATCAAAAATATGCTGGACAAAACTTTGAACAAAGCATTTGAAAACATTACTTTCAGAAAATGACTTCTTTCTTTATTTTTTTCTGATAATTTAGATATTTAATTATACATTCCTCTTGGAAGGGTAAACTGTTGTTGGAGTCAATGTGCTTTAACCATCTAGTTGATCAAGCAAAATTAAATAGTGTCTTATAAACATAAATCTTTCTCAGACACTTGAAACATACATATCTGCTCAGTTTTGCATCCTAATGCAAACAAAGCAATTTCTAAAGAAGTGATGGATTTTATTTATTAATCTGACAGATTTTATTACTTAAACCTTATTTTTCATGGAAACTCATATTTGAGTAGATGCTATATTTATTTATTAAACAGTATATTTATTTATTTTCATCTATTGGCCTGAATGTTCAAGAAATCTTATTAAAGAAATTATATACTATTTGATAAATAAACAGATCATCTACCTTTCAGATTACCAACATTATAGGGGAGCAATTTGATTTTTCAGGGTGTGCAATTTGAGAATGAGTTATTAACAGTGAAATTTTTTCTAGTGAGTCTATGTGAGTATGAGTGTGTGTATGAGTTCATATGTATGGTGCATATACAGTATGCATACATAAAATTATTTGTGTGTATGTATGTACATGTGTAATTACATATACACTTTATATAATATATATATATTTTTTTAACAATTTCTTCCTCAGTACTTAAACTGTCCTTTTGCTCTTTTATTTTTCTCTTTCGTGGATGCCAGGTTCTTTGCATTTATAAAGCACTATTTACTTATCTAAAATTTTTAATTATCTAAACATATTTTTTTCAACCCCTGTCATAATGTATCCAGATAATTTAGGAAGTAATGTATATTCTATATTTTATTTCTTAGACTCTTGTATATTTGCAATTTATGCTTATGAGTCCAAACAATATTTTCATTCAAGGTAACTGTTTATTCAACAATGACCAGATAACCAATCTGCTAATGATGTCAGGATGCTGAGCAGTTAATGTGATCGAGGATGGAATGGAGGGATGATGTTTTACATCTATTTTGACTTTCTAATCTTTATTACAATCAATAATGATTTGTACTTTTTATGAAATGTATTCCTGGAATCTTGCCCTTTTTCATAGCATCTATTTTTACAGATGTAAAAATTAATCAATTTACCTGTCTCTTTTGGTCTGTTCTTATTTATCCCAGTTTGTTTATATCTATCTGTCTATCTGTTCATATTTATCTAGCTACTTCTGACTCATTATCTATCTATCTATCTAAATCTGTTCATATTTATCTACTTCAGGCTGTTCATTATCTATCACAAACTGCATCTTTCTTTCTTTCTTTCTCAGTCTGTTCATGTCTTTCTTCACCATTTTCCTATATATATATATATATATATATATATATATATATATATATGTTGTGCAGGAATATATAACATAGACCTAATTTAAGGTGTATGAAACATGACAATATAAATATATGAAAAGTTCAAACAAAACACAAGTCTTTGTATAAAAACACTTGCATATATATATATATATTCTAAATTTTTAATACAAGGTTTGCATATATGTATTTGCAAAAGAATGGGTACCAAAAACAATATAAATTTTGTATTTATCTGTATGGTTGTTACGAGCTTGAAATTATGCGTCTTGTTACTCTAAATTCAAGGAGCAAAAAGAGGAAGATTGACTTTCCTGCAAAACAGTGTCTTATGTGGATCTTATCAGATCACATGACTGTTTCTATTCTCATGAATCCAGCCATGATTCCTTTCTAGCTATTAATGCTGTCTTAATTGTTTTATGTGTGTATTCAATCATTCCATTCATTTGGGGATGGTAAGTACATGTATGCAATCTATAGAAACCATCTATTGAAGCTATCTCTGAAAATAATTCACTCTAAAACTGAGTACCATGATTTGTTATCATGTGAAATGGAACACTCCAATGTGTGATCCATGCATGAACAAATGCTTTGGCCACAGATCATGCTGTTATATCCGGTAACAGTTCTACTTCGATCCACTTAGTTATGCGGTCAATACAGGTTAACACATATCTATATTGTTTTCTAACATCTCTTAGTAACAAGGAGTGGATCAATTATATCCAAGTGAACTGTATTAAAGTGAATATTAAGAAATTCAATAGGGTGTATGGCAGATTTAGTATGTCTCTAAATTTTGCTTTTCAGGCAAAAATGTATAATTCATTATACATTTCTTTTATTGTCTTGTCCATATAAGGCCAAAAAAATCTTGTTTTGCTAAGTTTACATAAGGTTTTAAGGTTTGATATTATGTGAATATGAAAATAGATTTTCATAATTCACCAGGTATACATGGTCTGGAGACACTGGTAGCATTATCATGGTATATGGAACTATTATTATCAGTACTAAAATTGTATTTTTTTAAGTCTGGAAATCTTTGTAACTCAGGGTCCTTGAGTTGTGCAACAGCTATAGCTGGCAAGTCACACAGATCTACCATAATTGCTAGGGTAGTTCTAGACAAGCAATCAGCTATAATGTTTTGATTTCCCTTCATGTGGCCTCTTTCTGATATATATTCTGTGAGAATTGCTAATTGCCACTGCTATCTGACCTAACAGTATTTAGACTATAGAATGCGCTGCACAAAGGCTTATGGTCAGTTAATAATAAAACTTGTTTTCCTTTGATAATATGTTTAAAGTATAATGTAGCTGAATGTGCTGCAAAGAGGTCCTTATTGGAAGTTGAATACCTAGTTTGAATTTGAGTTAACTTTTTAGAGAAGAAGCCTATTGGAATTGGTATTCCTTCAACTATGTAGGGCTGCACCAATTGCAATTTTGTTACATTCACTTGGGAAAGGTATGTTTGTTTGATTCAATATCCCATATACTTGAATGAATTATTATTTTATTATTTTACAAGTTAATATAGTCTCCTCAACATTCTATATTCTTCATTTAGCTTTCATTCATTGATTTTCTTAGGTTTTTCTTCTCTTTTGGTTTTAGCAGTAAAAATATGGAAGGTTAACACATTGAAAATTTGACCTTGTAAAATATTCAACTCATCCACAAAGAAAAGAAGAAAGCAGATAAAGTGGAAATACAGAATTTTTATATTCCAGAATTAGTTGAGGTGTTTTACAAAAATTGTTTTGTATTTCTTTTTAGTCCCATTTCTTCATATGAAGAGTTTTTGTATGACTGAAATAGACTAGACACAAGAATATTTCTTACCAACTTCTCTTACTGCTTCAACTTGGACTATTACTCTAACTATTACTCATACTGGTCTCTTGATACATAGTCCTTTTATTCATACCTGGTGCAAGGATGTAGCAGTAGACATAAAATTCAAGTGAATATTTAACTGAAAAATACTCGGCTCAATTTTAAAGTGATGAACTTGAAGAATATAAAATGTCTAATAACTTAATAACTATATAAGAATAAAATGTGAGACTTTACAGATTAATAAATTGATAGCTGCTTTAAATGCTGGATAATTTTTATCTTTCTCCATGAACTGTAAGATAATTGAAGTTTAATTTGAGTTGGTATTCACTCAGTAGGGATATGGCAACTTAAGTAATTTTCAATAAGTTTTGTTTTGTCTAAAAATTGATTAATAGGATATGTCCCAATAATGTATTTGCTATAATTTGAATCCATTAAATTTGCTCATTTTAACTAATCCTAATTTATATAAAGATTTTTAAAGTTTTTCTTCACAAACTGTACAAAGATATTACACAAAATAATTTGTGGATTACTGAGAATACTTCATTTCAGATAATATACAAGATGTTTGAGTTCTTGAGATCAAGTATTGTCCATTATTCTTCATGATTTTTTTTATGTCTTCATCTTTTTATTGAATTTTTTTTCCTATATATGTAGCAAATTTTAAACAATATAATTCTGTCAGTCTATCTAGATATATAGGATTTATATCTATATACACTTGATCTAAAAATTGCATTGAGGTGAGAAACTGATATTGAAACATGCATTGTTGGTTCCTATGTCCACAATCTATCTAAATGCAATTCTATAAAATATGCATTTGTAGATGCAAACTATTGTTTTTAAATTTCAAATTGAAGGAAAGAAAGTTTTTTGTATCATGATTTTGACTCAAGCAATCACTTGAATTTTATAATTTTAACAATTTATTTATAAAAACAGCCTTTAACGTGTTTACTTTAAAACATCAATATCGCCAATGAAAAAATTAAAATATATATTTTATCATTATCAAATCTTGAAAAACCAATAAAACAATATGGAAGAATTTTTTTATTTAGATTCCTGTTTGTTCATTTCATTAATGAAAACAGAAAAAAAAACCCCTCAAAAACAACAATTTGTATTGATAATTTGATGTTACTGCAACCATGCCAACATCCTTTTATTGATAAATGTTAGCAATTTCATTTTTTTTTTTTTAGCAATCATCAAATTGATTTATTTTTTGTTTTAGCAATTATTTTTTTTATTAATTAAAGATGGAAGTTGGATTCTCATCAATTTAAAAGTGTCATATTTAAAATCATTATTTATTTCTTTGGCCTTTTTGGTAGTTTTAGTTGTAAAATAAAACATTTTTTAAAAATGCATGTGCACTGTTTCCGTGCCTCACTTATTTTTCATTGCAATGGGAGAGTTTTCCTTCAATACATATTCTGATTCAAGTTGTAGCCTAAAAATTTACAGCAGGATGCCCTTCTGGATACCAACATGCTATCAGTGTAAAAAAAATTGTATATAGTAGATTCATTGAAACAAGCCAGAGGTGTAAATGAATGCTTTAATGTTTTTTTTTTATTTATTAATTTTTTCTCTAAGATATAGCTAAAAAAAGCCTGTTATTCTGATCTTCTTTGGCATCTTATGTCACACTTAGTCGTACACACATGTGAATAAGTGTGATTTTATTAATTATTAGAAAAATAAACGAATAAACCTCTTTTAAAAAGATAACGTCCTTTGTGCGTGTATATATATATATATATATATATATATATATATATATATATATAGAGAGAGAGAGAGAGAGAGAGAGAGAGAGGTCGGGATCGTAGAAGTCGAGAACTTATTTTTTTAAGCAGAAGAAAAATTATTTTTTCTTTAAGGTATTAATGGACTTTTTATTATTGGACTTTTACCTAAACTGGTTAAAAAAAAACACATCATAGATAAAGAAAAATTACAGAGTACTAGTTTTGTTTATCTAAAAAAAAAGAGAGATCTTTTTATATCTTTTTGTTTTGAAATTTAAAAGTACTTAGCGCACCACCCTCGAAAAAAAAATAAAATAAATAAAATAAACGAAAAAAAAAAACGAAAAAAAAAAAATACACGTATGTGTATATAAAAATAAAGGGGACAATTTTTAAAAAAATTAAGGAATAAATAGTAGTAAGAGAATCCATCCAGTTTTTTTTTGTAATGGTAAAGTCCAATGAGTAATCAAAGAGAAGGAAATAACAGAAAATTTGTCTTCTATTAAGGTCATTCATAAGGGTTTCGTCAATTTCTTTCGAGTTGGAGTCTTCCCTCTTACTCTTTCTTCGCCCCCGCCCTCTCTGACCCACCTTGCCTTCGTATTTTTTACTAATTTCAAAAATACTCTACGAGGAATTTCTTAAAAAACCTCAGCCTCCAAGAGCGATGAATTCTCGATGCCATCGGTCCGGTCTTACTAATCCGGACTAGTTAAAAACACTAACAACTAAACTGACTTCTCCGTCAAAATAGTTATTTCGTCGTATTTCGTTTCGGCAAGCTGATTCTGGGATTTTGCATAGACCTTGTGACAGCGCGCAGGCGCACTCGTGTCGGCCAGGCGTAATGGCCCCCGCTAAAGAGGAGCTCAACAGTTGACGACATTTTGCGGCTATTTTTTGGAAGTCGTGGGACAATTTAGGGTAAGCCTGAGTGCACTTTAGACAGGTAGAGATCCCCTGCTTATGTTATGCAGCGGTCATCTAGTACCGGTCTTGCAGATGAAGAACGGGAAAAAAGGTTTCGATTATCCGTGATGGTGGCAGTGGTAAATGTGATTTTGTGTGTGTGTATGTGTGTGAGAGAGAGAGAGTTGTGTCGTCGAAGTGTGAGAGAACAATAATTATCTGTTCTCTTGTGATTTGTATTTTTTTTTCTTGAATGGATAGTGTTTTGATGGTCTCGTTCATTTGATGCCCGTTGTAGTGTACTATACGTACTGATATTATGACTAGCACTTGTTTTTTTCTCCCTTCTGCTTTTTTACGTTCATCTACTACTATATCCTCTCCCTCTCTAGTAGCCCCCCTCTCTCTTTCCGTTACCAATCAATCTGCCCGTAAAACACGCACATACACACTTTTACTACTATTTGTACTGTGAACCAACGGAACCACATGTCTAAATAGTTTTAACTTTTGCAAGCAAGCAAAACATTCGCATGCTTTTAGCAATTTCTTAAAAAAAAAAAATAGTCTCAATTCACCTGCGCTAGAATCGGGGTCAAGTGAATAGCTAAATAATTTTTAGAATCTTAGGAATTAGTCGCTTGCTTTCAAACACAGGACTTGAACCTTGGTATCTGTTATTGGTTTATTATTGTGTGGTCACCATGTGAACGGATCAATTTTAGTCTTCTACGTGTCTTATGGCTGAACTGTCGCCCGTATTAACGACATAGATTTTTATTGTTCACTATTTTTATAATGCTTTTTTTTTTTTTTTTTTTTTTCCTTCAATGTATCAAATTGAATTGAGCCGAGCTCCTTCCTGCCTTGTCTTATCACACCATCCACAGCAGTAGCAGCTGCGAACCTTGCTAGTTTGCTCAAAGCTTCATTCAACATACATAACGTTAAACGACGTCCCTTTAAAAACCTCATTAAAACTCCGGCTTTTCTTTTAATTTCTTACCATCTCCCTCCTGAAGACCATCGAAAAAAAAAAAAAAAAAAAAAAAAGCTACATTATATTTTTTTAACAAATGCGTACACAATAATACAAATGAATTGCATTTAAATCAAAACATTTACTTAAGAAGTGACATTTTTATATTGCCGATAGCGATTTTTTTTGGTGTCATTAAATAAATACACATTTTTAAAATATTGATCTTCTGTCTTGGGGTAGTAATAGCCATATGCAATACGTTTCTCGACGTTTAATAAGAAGAAATGTATGTACATTTGGTTTATTTGTGATGTATGCTTCTGCGTTGAAGTTTTTTTTTCCTTTTTATGCCTTTTTTTTTTTTTTTTTTTTTTTATAAATTAATATTTTAAAAATTTTGTTAACAAAAAGCATGTAAGCATGTATGTATGTATGTATGTATATTTCATACCCCCCACTAAAATATAATTAAAAAAAAAATTTTAATATTCAAAAGAATACGCATCCTTTACAAAATCATTGCGATTTGTTTTACTTTTTTTTTTTCTTTTTTAACTTAAATGCGTTGTTGTACGATGCAAATGTAAGGTTGATTCCTTCTTTGTGGCTTTTTTTCTATAGATACGGAATTATTTTCAGAATTCTTTACAGCATCATTTCAGACAGCAGTTAGAGAAAAAAATATCTAAAAAAAATACTTAATGAGATACATTACATACAGAGAGGGAGAAGGATGGCATTTTCATTTATTGCAAAATTTTGAGTGATGAATCACTTCAGAAATTAATAAATTTGAAACTTAAAAAATAAAAATGCTTTTTATTTTATAATTTTATTTATTTATTTCAATAACAATGTCTAAATTCAAACTTTAGTATTAACATTTGTTTTTCATACACCTAAGTAGACAATGGAGATTGGAAAATTCAATCTTCATTTATTAAAAATTTTCCTTATTTTCTTTGAAAAATTTCAATACACATTCATTAGCTTCCACTTAATATTTAACTATCTACTGAGTAAAGTATTTCCATACTATTCAACATTACTTTGAAAAGATGGGTAACTTTCTAAAGTAGGTCTAATTAACCATGCCTAAACTCTCATATTAGTGTTTAAGCCTTTTTATTATATATATATATATAGATATATAAATGATACAGACAGCTGGATGTTTGTTCAAATGCTAAGAAAAATTATGTTCAGATTTTTTATTTTTTGACTGATAACAAGTATAACTGATTTTCTCATTTTCTTGTAATGTTTCAAATTGTTTGTGTAGGTATATCCATTCATTTTAGAGTAATCTTTGAAGGCAGGTTACCAGATTGGGCTGTCTTTTGGATTTCACTACATTTTTTTAAATAAGCTGAGTTAACTTTGGTTAGTAATAAGAAAAAATAAATTCAAAATTTAGCTTACAAATGTAACCCAGTTTGGCAGTCCTGTCGAGGATTAAATTCTCTCATTTGCTTGTGAAATCAACCCAGTAGCAATTGTTATAATTCTGTAAATAGCTTAATTCTAAATTTGAATTTCCTTTGTACTTTAGTTTTAAAAATTTTATTCTAGAAATATTTTTTTACAAAAGAAATTTAAATGTCTAAGGATAATTTGGGTATGTAAATTACCCATCTATTGCTTTATTACCCCCCCCCAAATGGGTATAAGCATTTCTTGCTGTTTAATCCTTCGTTTGTGGTTTTTACTAAAATAGAATTCAAGCAATACATTAAAGGGAAGTAAAGAAGTTACTGTTATATACTCTAGTGCAGGGTTTTTATGATTTTTTTTTTTTTTTTTTTTGAAGAGGGTAAAAATTATGCATTTTCAGTGACTGGTTGCACTTTTGTCTGGAAGTGTTAAAACTAATGCCAAATAAATTTAGGGAACACACCATACATGAAGTCAGCTTATACATAAGTATATACAGTAATTAAAAAGTATAAAACATTAGATTTTTTTTTAATGGAAATTCTTGCTTAGATTGAGATCTATTTGTTGTGAAAGAAATAGAATGAAATCCAGTGTACCTTTCAGTTCTTTTAACTTTATCCAAGAGTACGAAGTGGGATGTATTTATCTTCTTAATGTTTCTGTGTGTGTGTGTGTGTTTTTGTAATAGTTTCTGTTAAGAATCAATCAGCTAATTCATTTAATTTTTTTGTTTTAATTTCTATATCTTTGTTATTGGGAAATATAGATATCTATAAATTTGTATTCCATATCATTAAATCAAGCAGAATCATACAAAACCATTCCTATAGATTATTTTTATTTTCTATTTTCATTCTAGGAAAACTAACAAAATATTTTTGTTTGAATTACAATCTCAAGACTTCATTACAAATTTAAAAATTTAATTTCCTTCTGTGTGAAGACATCTTCCCCTTCACGGAGTTCAAGGTTTAACTGATAGTGGTTCAATTTAAAATTTAGATAATATTTCAGTGTAATTGTTAGCTGTTTAAAAAGTCAAGTGCTGCATTGCGAGCAAGATAATCTGGTGTTGCTGGACAATAACCTGTGCTATTTCTCATTTGTCTAAAAATATCTAAATTTGTGTACCTGTAAAGGTTTTATGTCAAATAATTCAGCAGGCCAAAAGATTTTCAGCTTATGAACTTACTCTAAACCAAGTTTTGTACAAGTCAGAATTTATGAAGCACCTACCAAGCTTCAAAGTTACTGTCAACAGCTTGCAATACTAACTTACTGCTCAATAATGCAATCATTTGTTACTGTTTGAATAAAACTAAACTTTTAAGGCTTATGACCACATCACATTAAAACGCCAAAATTAAACAATGCCAGATACCAGATGCTGTAAGCTTGGATTTGCCGATGGTGTAATGGATAATGGCATGAAACTATTAATTGGAGAGCTGAGTTCCAATTCCAGTTGGGTTCATTATATTTACTGATGTGCAAATGCCCTTGGGAAAATGTATGAATCCACCTCTTCTGCTTCTAGTTATAAGTTAATTATTAAGACTTGTATTACTAAACCATTATCTCTAAAAATAAAATAAAATAAAATTGCAAACAAAATATTTAGATTTCAGCATTAAAATAATAAATAGAGGTTGATATGCTGCTAAACAAAAACAGTCAACTAAACATTTACCTTTAACTCCATTTTTTTATCATCAATGATTAAACATAAATTGTAGTCTCTTAACTTTACATAAACTTTATAACAAACAAGTGAAAAAAATGACTGAATTTTTGATATTATAAAACAAAACAAGTTTTGCTTAATTATCAGGGAAAAATGTTAATTTTTTATTTAGAGAAAAGAAGTTATTGATCAGTAATGTTAGGGTGTACAAAATAATTTTAACAGAATTTTAGTCAATTCTTGTTTGGAGAATGAAAAGCAGAGTAAGTTTTGTGATTTGAAAACTTTACCTTGTGTGCTGTCCTACAATGGCAGGGGTCAGCTGGGTGAGATAGCTTGATGTTGAAAGACCCCTAACTCTCAATTAACCTAGTATTAACATCACCTTCTGAGGTATCCCAGCACATCTTTGTGGTGCATATTGAGAGAAAAAAAAAAAGGCAACTCTTATTAGACATATTTAATAAAACATTTTTGGAACATATATATAGTCATTCAAGTCATCCGAAGATCACATGAGCATGAAACTCGTATTATGACTAGTGTCATCCTATCATAGGACTTGACATTGTTTTGCTTTTTCTTCTGCCTCGTCTTTTAGCACTTTACTAAGCAGGTAGATTTACCTTTAGGCTTTTTTTTCTTTTTCAGTATTGTCATTTTAGCTCAAGACTTCTGGATAAGAGTTTTAGGTTTTGGTAAGTTGTCCATTGGTTCCATCAATGGTTTTTGTTTTTCTTTAATATATATATATATATATATATAGTAACAAGTATAGTGTTTAAAAAAATGATTGTATTTCTGGTGGATAATGCTTTGAGCTAAGCAATCTTTTGTAATTAAAGTGCTGTATGTCAATAGATAGAACATTAATAGCTGCAAATAAAATGGTCAACTTATCTGTACCTACTTGGAGGTTCTTGAATATTAGTATCCACCCATCTGGTAGTAGGGGGGGGGCATAGTAAAATATTACTATCAACAACCTGTTGAGTAGATGCCATGCAAAACTCAGTGATATGTTTAACACTTTATTTTATATATAATATACATATTCTAGCTGAAATAATTTGATTATGAAAAGAATTTAGAGTGTTATTTTGTTTTAGAAAAAAAACTTACCATAGTATAAAAATACCTAAGAAAATTTAGCTTCCTGTTAATTTTTTTTTTTTAATCATTTCACTCCAAACGAGGCAGTAAAGCTACAAAGATGCAGGAGATTACTGAGTGTGAAAAAAAAAAAGAAAACATTAAGGAGTGAGAACAATAAAAGAACAGAAATTAAGAAGACAAGATAAGGATTGACATTGCATTTAAATTTTTGAAGATGAGACCCAAGTTACAACACATTATGAAAATAATTGTAAAAGTGTTTTTTTTTTTTTTTTTTTTTTTTTTTTTTTTTTTTTTTTAAGTGTATGTCAATTTAAATTCTGAATCTAGTTAATTTCTAGAAGGTATTGCTTTTTTAAAAAAATTAAACCATTACAATTTACTGATGAAAAAAAATGACTTAGCATTTAAAAAAAAAAAAAGTTAATTTTTCATACATATCAGTATGTTTTAATTTTTTAAATTATAGATTTTACTCTCAATAAAACATATTTTTACCTGCATTTCCTTTCAAGTTACAAATGCTATTAAAAATTGCATTGAATGTAAAATGTTACATTATATGATTTAAAAATGTGTAGCAACATAGAAAAGATAAGATTTGTTCAAAAGTTATCAGATCTACAATTAGAAATGAATGTTCTTTTTTTTTGTTTTTTTTAATTATCTCCTTGATTTTAGGAATTGGGGTCAAGACAGGTTTTTCTGAAATCATTAACTTTCTGTTAATGCATGTTAATCATATCTTAACTGCCAACATTGTCTACATATGAAGAAGCAGGAATTAATCTGCAATATTATATTTCTAGGTTTCATATTCTTTACTGTGAATTTTAGTTACCTTAAGGAATGTGTAGAGTAGTTTGAAAAACACTGCTTCTCAGTGGCATTTTGGCTGATAAAAGTGTTAGGAATTCTTGGGCCGAATTGTTGCTGACATTACAACAGAGATTAGTACTTCTTACTCTTTTTTTTTTTTTGTTATTGAGTATAGGGCCATAGCCACCTCCCTAGTGTTGCTGCTATAGTTTCCATAGCAAGTAAGTTTTTTTTTACAGGGTGGAGTTGTGATCCTCATTATGCCCAACTGGTTTTGAATTCAAAAGTTACCCTTCTTCTAGACTGTTTGCAAACCAAAGCTAGAGAGTCTACCTTATCTGTAGCTTGGTAGGAAGAGAAGAAATGGATTCATATCTTTCCCAAGGGTATCAGTGCAAAAGTGAATGCAACTAATTTGACCAGAATTTGAATGCAGCATGCCGATTGAGAAGAGTAACCAGTTGTAAAAATCTTTGTAAATGAAGACTTTTAATTTTGCAATAATGATGACTAACAACAATCTCAAGTGTTATAATCTATGTATATGTAGTGATACTTGAAACTGTAGTTTGGTCACATATCTATTCAGAGACAAAAAGCTGAAAATGTTGTCCGGTTCATACTCCTCCCCAGTTTTTTGAACAGGAGTAGAGGTTTAACCCTTGTTTCCTGTTTAGGATTGTGTTTACAGTTCCTTCTAAAGCCTACTTCAACTCTGTTTCTAATGTCTTCCCCTAAACTCTAAGCTACCACCTGCAAATCTCCATTCATGACCCTTTTTGCTCAGCAATATGACCCCAGGCAAAGTAATGGTTGCTGGGTACAGTGACAGCACTTTAAAGATTAAATGAATCAAAATATTTATTTTGTAAACATTTTAATGGTGTTTTTATTATACTACTGATGGCTGTAATTGATAACAAAATTTAAAAAAATTGATTTTGGGATGGTTTAAAATCTTTTTGGGACAGTTCTGGGGCAATAGTTTGGGACCTTGTTTTTTTTGTATAGGAAAAATCTTAAGCTTTACACTATTTATTCTATAAGAAATTGAATGATTAAACATTTTTTTGTCTTTAGTTTGCTTTAAAAAATAGCTTCTTCAGAAAACTCTGTAGATCTATATTTAGATTTTGGCATTAAATAATCCATAGAAGTTGATATACTGCTAAACAAAATAAACCAAACTAACCAGTCAATGTAGAGCTGACTTTTGAAAATGACTGTCAATGAAATAGATGTGACCAGATTATATGACTTGACAGAAAAGTAGAATTATTATAATAGATTGTAAATGCCTAAGTCATTGGTTAGAGATATTTTATGTTGGGAATAGTACCAATTGATTTGTCAAAAAAAAAGGTTAAAGTTATTACACCTAATAACTTTGAAAAGTATGAGATTTGGATAAAGTGATTGTCCTCGTGGGATTTCGTCTTTGGTACTTTGACTTCATGAATTTAAGTGCAGTACTAGATTGGCAGTTAGGTCTCAACATTTTACAGTTGAAATGACTAGATTTAACCATAACTTCTATGCTAATTGTTTCTTTTCTCGTTCTTCTTTTTTGTAGAAATCTCTTTTGGCTTCTTGCTTTCCTGTTAACTAAGATCTGCGAAAGTTTAAATGCTATGTCAGTCGTCATCTTTTGTCTCTGTAATTGCTTGCTATATCTTGTGTATGAATGTTGAATTTTTCTATTCAAATGTCTCAATTAAATTCTGTATGTGTGTGTTCAGTTACTTATCTTTTAATTCTCTTTGTCCTGATCATTCCCAAAGAAAATGTGATAAGATTTTTTTAAACATGTAAATATTGTCATAAAACCATTCACAATCTTATAATATGACAAAAGATTTGTTTAACTGCCATCTTGTATATTTGTGATGGACATGACTAGCTGTAAGGTTTGGGAGTTGTCCTCTCCAGTGTTGTAAATTTTCAAGTAGAGGTTTATCTCTTGTTCATTGTTTAAGATTGGGTTTCTGGTTCCTTCTAAATTCTTTTCATTCTCTTTCACTCCTGGTTGACCCGTGTGTCTTAGTGGCATTATTACCTTGCTTGGGAGTGAATTGATAAAAAAGAATTGTCCATGAGTGGATGCAGAAAAATTCTCAATCTGATCCATTTTGCAAAATCTGACAAATGAGCAAATACCAGAAGTTTTTATATTTTAACATTTTTTTTTATTTCTTAAGCATTTCTTGGTTTGGCTAAGGACTTTTCAGTTACCCTTCGTATATCTCACTATAGCAGACCAAATGGAAATGGAGTTCTTGAAAGTGAGAGAGAGATTAATCTCAATCTCACTAGTATTTGCCAACAAATTCTTACCATACTATAACTGACACCTCACCTTTCCTCTGGTTCCTGTACGATCACTGAAGTTAAGCAATGTTCAGTCTGTTCAGTACTTAGATGGGTGACCGCTTGTGAATACCAGTTGCTGTAAGCATGGATGTGTGGGTGGTGTAATGGATAACGAATTGTTAATTGGAGAACTGAGTTCTAATTCCTGTTGGGCTCATTATATTTACTTACATGCATATGCCTTTGGGAAAGCTATGAATCTAACTCTTCTCCCCCCCAGCTATGGGTTAGTTAGTAAGACTTGCATCACTAAGTCATTCTTATCTTTTAAAAAAAAAGTGAAATTAAAACATTGTGTACAAAATATTTAGATTTCAGCATTAAATGAAGGATGCTATCCTTCTAAACAAAAACAATGAACTTACCTTTCCTTCCCTCATAAGGAAATAGAAATTAGTTTAGAAAAGATGACAAAAATAGTTTTGTTACAATAAAAAAAACTGGACTAAAACTATAGGTTAGTTTGAAACTAAGTTGATAATAATGCGACTTATTGATGTTCGAATCCATACCATGCATTCTGCATGCAATCTTATTAAATTTATTAATTCAACTTGTCATCAATGTATGCGTGTGAAGTTTGATTATGCCCAAGTCGCATAAATATTTACTTGAATACTGAAAGAAATGGTGTGACATGATGCTTCACCATGCAATTTTCTGTAGATAATACTTGAAATGGAAAAAAAAAAAAAATCCCAAAAAACTAGAAGCAGTAGTAATATTTTCTAGCTATTTATGAAATCAACTCTTTATTTTAACTTTTAAAGTGTCTATTCTTCCACTAGAGGAACATTTTAAGATATGTCCAAGCACTAAATGGTAATGGTACTATTAGCCGTTTCTTTATAAGGAAACATTTGGCATTCACTGACCAAACAGCCAGTACTGTTGGTTGAAATTTATAAAATCTTTCCCTTAAAACAATTTTTCAGGCAAATTGGTTTCCTAAGTCCAGTAGCTGTTATTACTCTTTTCAGTATTGACAGAGGTTTCCTTTGTAATCTTTTGTTTGTAGTAATGTGAAGTGTCAAAATTTTGATGCTATTTTCTACCCATTTTAGTTGTTGCTGCTGTTGAAAGTCCTCAAATAATGTGGTTTCTGCTTCTGATCTTAATTGATTACAGGTGTTAACATATGAATTATGGTAATGCTAATATTAGCTGTTTCCTTATAAGGAAACATTCATTGACTTGTACTACTGTCAGTTGAAATTTACAAAATTGTTCTCTTAAAACAATTTTTCAGGAAAATAAGTTTCTAAAGTCCAGCTTTTATTGCTATTTCCAGTATTGATAGGAGTTTCCTTCCTAACTTTTTGTTTGAAGTAGTGTGGAAAGTCAATGTCTTGATTATGTCATTATTTTCTCTTTGAGTTACTAAAAAATAAACAAAAACCATTAGATGATATACATAGTAAATGTTATTGCTATTAAAAAAAAATTGTATTAATATATAAGTACTGAATACTGCTATGCAGTATTTTAAGTGTTCCTTTTTTTGTATAATAATGATAATTAAATTTGGAAGTTGTACTGTGCAGCTTTATTGAATAAAAAAATATGATTTATTTATTTTTAAGTTTTATCAACCTTCGGAAGGTTATTTAAAGCCAGAAAATACTTTTTTATTTATTTATTTTTTTTTTTTTTGAGATAATGATTTACTGACACAAATTCTACAAATGTGAATATAACAAACTGGAATTTGAACTCAGCTCTCCGATTTCCAATTCTGAACTGTTGTCCATTACACCAACAGTACATTCAAGTTTACAGCATCTAGTATTCCCAAACGGTCCCCCATTTAGGTACTGACCGGACTCAACATTGTTTAACTTTGCTGATCATACAAAAACTGCTGTTTCAATTGATATGGCTATAAGCCAAGTAAAATTTGAATTAATTTTAATGCAAACTATTTCCTTGCATCTGTTAGAATAGTGAATTCATCACCATATTTGTTGACATGGTTATTTTATCTTGTTTGACTAAAATGATTATATTTATAAACTTATGTAATAGTAACCTGTTCTTAGAATTTTGCCTATCACCCTTCCCTTATAGATGCCTGGGTTCATGAAGCAAATGATTTTGAATATAATTGACATAAGACAAAAACAAAATGAGTACAGTGTTAGTGTACTAAACTTAAATGCTACTATTTTATTTTTCATCATTTGAAAAGCTCAAAGTAATTTTTTTTTTTATTCAGTCATTTCATATCCAAGTTATTTGCATTTTTCACTTTGTAATTGGACTCATTTTTTATTTTATCCCTAGCTTAATAATCCAATATAAAAAAAAAAAAAAAATAAGATTGACGTTTGAAATTGAATGAACTTGTTTAAAATATTTGGCATCACTTATTATGTAGACGTCAATGATATCCAAAATGGCATTCAATTTATGTGTATTTTAGTAACTCGTGCAAAATCTTAAGGCTAATTTGGAAAAGCAAATTCAGATATAGTAAATATATAATAGTATTTATATGAAGTCCTTCCAGCTATATACCTCTGTAAACAAAAGTGGCTGTAGCTTTGATATTATGCTTTTATATACATAAAAAATGCATTTCTGTGTAATTTTCATAATTGTTGTTTGTTATCCGTGGATGCTCTCAAGCTCCACAATTCTTTTTCACATTTTTCAAAAGTAGAGCATCAATGGGGTGACAGTTTGAAATAATTGAATTCCTTTATTGATTTGTCCATTCATGTTCCTGAATTCTATACTTTTTCCTCTAGAGTTGAAATGTTATTGGAAACTAACAGCCATATTACAATTTGTTAGTAAATAAGGCATTTTTCATATTAAATTATTTAAGGCACAAGTTAACAAAAGCAAGTACTGTTTCTAGTTGCGATCATAGTACCTCAACACTCAGTCTTTTTTTATTATGTCTGTTATATCTTACATCTTGATATTGGTTTGCATATTTTTGAACCAATAAACTGTCCTATTAGCAGTAGTAATATTATTTTTAATTTTTATGTGAGGAAGCCATTATTAATTTTTAAGTATTTTTTCACCGAGTTCACAACCGATTTTGGAAAACGAAAATAAAAAATAGTTACTTTTTAGAGAAGAATCAGGGAATTTTAATGTTGGGAAAATCAGGGAGTTTTGATTCTAATGTCGGGAAAAATGGAATTTTCTACTGCAACTTGACATGCATTGAATAACATGTTTATTAAATACATTTTTAAATTGAAAAATTGTTTGAAAATAAATGTTATTGATGTGATATATATTCGTTTCCTAGGATTAAGAATATTTGAATCAGAATACTTCTTTATATCCTGAATTGATGGACCAATATAAATAAATATAACCACATTTTTTAAAGTAGAGATGTTATATTGTATATGATTGGAAAGTTTGTATTCAACAATGCATGTTTCTTTGTTCATTCCTCTTTTTAGCTGTGCTCCAAAACAACTATATACCTTATAATAACAGACATAGATAATATATACTTATATTATATCTGTCTGTTATGTGATGTCCCAAAATCCAAATTTCGGTGTAATTTTTAAAGGAATTATCAAGGCATTTTATTCACTGATTAGGCTGGGAACACTGTTTCATTTTAATGTTGTTTTTCATTACAAGTGATGATCACAGTGGGACTGTACATACTCAAGTATAGTGCAAGTTTTTATGCAAAATGCAGGGATAGCATTCTACACAGGTAATTTTTTTTTTTTTTTTTTGAAGAAGTTAAAAATTATGCATTTTCAGTGACCAGTTGCACTATACACAGGTAATTTCTTTTCTCGATGTGTTAAAATTCATGCTAAAAAAAAATTCAGGTGTTGCACTATACATGAAGTTGGTTTATAAATGGTTCTATACAGTAGTTGCAATAAAAAGCAACTAAAATTATTAAGATAAGAAATACTAATAAAAATGAATAATGGTGGCAATGCTTCATCTAATAAAAATATGACATATTACTACTGTTATTGTTGGCAACCACTCACATTGGGATTGTCATCCTCTCTCCTTATTCCCTTTCTCTCCCCTGGTGGTGAAGATGGCTGTGCATCAAAGAGAGTTTACTGAGGCCATTTGCATGAATTTGTTTTTGGTGGACAACTCTGCGCAATGGAGAAGCCCACACACTTGGCCAGAAGTATTACTACTACTATTGTATGTAAAAATAATAACATCAAATATTGAGCTGAGTGATGAGTAGGATAAAGAATGGGTTTATATGGTTAGGTTTGTTTGGCTCTTGCAGCTTTCATAATAAAATAGGATTTTTGAAGGAAAGAGGTGCGGGTTCAATTTCTGGCATGAGGTTATTCGTTATTTCCAATCTGCACAGATTACTGGTTGACATTAAACAGCAGCCTGAGCAGTTGTGATGAAAAGCAATTAAGAAATTCTGGCTTTGAACTTTTAACTTGTACATTGGTTTTTTGCAAGTAGGGAGAAGATGGATTCATGCCTTTCTGAAAGACATTAGTACATGAAGACATACAAACTGTCTGTAATCTCAACTTAGCTTTCTGATTTTTCTATGCTGTTAACTGTTAAGGCCATCTGTTAAGTCAAAAAAGAGGACTGTGGAAAGTTTGGGTGAGACAAGGAAATTATGGTAGAACCAAGTAATAATATTTTACTTGTTTTAACTTGTGAAAATTTCAGTGTTTTCCTATTTGAAATTTTTGATAAATCTTAATTCTTTAGTTAATGATTGAATAAGCTTATGGCGGGTTCTATGACAAAATATCTGTAGAAATTCCCTGATTGCATTGTTAAATATTTGATCTTAACAACTTTAACAAAATATTGCAATAGCAACCATAAATATGAATGCTGGTTGTTATTTTAAGAAGTAAGGGGGTACAAATGAAAAGAATTGAAATTTGACAACTTTTTCCATTTCACTGAATGTTAACACTTCTAACTACTCATTTTTTTTTTTCTTTCATTTTCTCAATGAAACCAAGTAGCATTTCTGATATGTCTTTTCTGTCTTCTCATGCAAAACAATAGTCCATTATTTATGAGGTATTAGCAGGAGATGTTAAACATTTCTATTTTTCTTTCACTGAAACCAAGTAGTATCTCTGATATATCTTTTGTCTTTCCATGTGATCAAAATGGAATAGTCCGTTATTTATGAGTTATTGGTAGGGTGTAACTGTCGTGTGAATTAACGAAGGGAGGGACAAGCACAATTATTATATGATTTTTTTTTTATACAAAATCTATATGACCAAACCTAAGTCATTTCCACTTAAGGAACATATTTGCTTTACAAAAAATAAGATTAATATAAAAGTTATACACAAATGCTTGGTTTTATTTTATTTTGTTGTCCAAAGTTAAAAGTCCCTGCACCAAGTATGTCTATACGAATAAAACTATAAATTTACCTTCAGTTTGGCAACTGTTAATTCAGTGCAGTCCAGAAGAGAATAAACAATTATTTTACATATGAAAAATTTAGTTGCGTATTCTTAACAGACGTTATTAAACATAACATTACACAATCAGTTTTTGACATGCTGGCCTGTTGCGAGACCAGCTAAGTAAATTGGTTGACTTGGTAAATGTGTTTTTTACAACGATGCATATATTTGTTAGATTAGTTGTTTTGAATATACAGTTTACCTAATACCAAGAAAGAAATGTCTTCATATGGGTGTAGCATTTTCAAGTTTAGGGTTAACCATTATCTTACTCACACATCCTTATAAACTGTTCCTCGTACCGCTTGCTCAACAACCTCCTACATTGAGTTAGTCTTGGGCCTTATTTTGGGTGAACATTATTTACAAAAAAAAAAAAAAAAAAAAAAAATTAACAAGTCCAGTGCCAGATTTACATATAGGCTTAGTAGGCTGAAGTCTAGGGCCTCAAAATCTAAGGGGCCTCCAGCCTAGATGCATAATATTTTTGACAGTCATAGGCCTTTCTTACATGTGCTGTCATAACTCGTTCTAGACTCTAAATAAACCTTCATTGTCCTCAGCTTTACTCAAATTGTTTAATTTAACACTCTTTCATTTTCCTCTAATCATGAGAATAGTGGATTTGGAGGGGCCTCTCAAGCGGAATAGCCTGGGGCCTCTCTTCATTTAAACTCGGCCATGCATGGGTGCTAGAAATGTGGTTTAGGAACAAAGAGTTGGCAGTGAAGTAAAATTTGGGAACCACTACTCTAGGTCATGAAAAATAGTTTACTTTCAATATAAATCCTCTTGTAATTGTGCTTGTCCCCTCTTTGTGTTAGTTTGCACAACCTTTATGCCCCTGTCAATACCTCATAAATAATGGATTATTTCGTTTTGAGCACGTGAAAAGAGGAGAAAAGACACTACTTGGTCTCAGTGAGAAAATGAAAAAAAGAAAAGATATTAGGTTGGTGCAAAAATAATGATGTAATAATGTCGTTTTTTGACATATTTTTTAACGTCAAAAAACGACATTATTACATCATTATTTTTGCACCAATCTAATAGAATTGTTTAACAGTTGTTACAGTGAAATTGAAAAAGTTGTCAATTTCAAATCTTTTCATTTGTACCCACTTCTTAAAATAATGACCAGCATCCATATTTATGATTGTTATCGTAATATTTGGTTGAAGTTGTTAAGCTCAAATATTTAACAATGTGATAGGGGATTCCTATGGATATTTTGTTGTCATTGAACTCACCATGAACTTGTTTAATCATTAACTTAACATTTGTCAGAAAATGAAAATAGGAAAGCTGAAACTTTCATGGGTTTTTCTAGTAATTT
This sequence comes from Acanthosepion lycidas, assembly GCA_963932145.1. NCBI lineage: Eukaryota > Metazoa > Mollusca > Cephalopoda > Sepiida > Sepiidae > Acanthosepion > Acanthosepion lycidas. The sequence continues at coordinate 52,882,053 of OZ010578.1, read as the reverse complement.
TATAATCTACTACTTTTAAATATGAATGTATTTTAATGATTAATAACATTGATAAATTCTTGGTTATATTTCTTTTTGCCTTTTTATAAGCAATATTTTATTTGGATTTTTTTCCTAACTTTTGCTTTATTAATATATATATATATATTTCCTATTTTTATCTTCACAGACTAATTTGATGTACAATGGAGATCCGAGATGTTTGGCCATTGACTTAATGTAAACTTCTCGCCTTCCAGATAGCAGAGCTTCATGTGACCACCACCAAAGTAAACTACCATGGATGTTGAAAGCCTACTCACTGTGAAATCCACCCAATCTTAACGACACGCCCACTTAAGGGTGGCCAGCTCTAGTGAGCAGGTGTGAGGAGAACCCAATTTATCACCTAGCCCGCACCACTTGACCACAGTCCTGGCCTGGACACCTTCATCTGATACCGTTGCGACGATGACGAGTGCCGCTCAATTGGCTGTGAATGCTTTAACTGCCAGCGAGCAGCTTGGCAATAGCAGCAGCCTTTCAGTAACGGACTCGGTCACCAGCAGCAGCGGTACAGGTACCAGTAGCAGTGGTGGGGGTTCCTCTGGCAAGTCATTCAAATGCCAGTTCTGTGCCAAAGAGTTCCCCAAGTCCTGCAACCTGACGACCCACCTGCGCACCCACACTGGCGAAAAGCCTTACCTGTGTGGGGTGTGTCAGCGGGGCTTCTCCCAGTCGGGCAGTCTGCACGTCCATCAGCGAACGCATACAGGTGAGAAGCCCTACAAGTGTCACTTGTGTGACAAAAGGTTCGTGCAGGTCGGCAGCCTTAGCGTGCACCTTAAAATTCACACAGGGGAGCAACCGCACCAGTGCCATCTCTGTCAGCAGAGGTTTGCACAGTCGAGCTCCCTTCGTCGGCACATTAAAATACACAATGGTGAGAAAAATTACAAGTGTAAGTTCTGCGCCAAGGACTTTGTGCAGTCGTCGCAGCTTGTGAAGCACACGCGCACGCATACGGGGGAAAAGCCCTATGCTTGTAAATACTGCGATAAACGGTTTTCGCAGTCCAACTCCCTCGAAATTCATCAACGCGTGCATACAGGCGAGCGGCCTTATAAGTGCGACTTCTGCGACAAGCGTTTCCCTCAGTCGTCCCTGCTGACCCGTCACATCCAGGTACACACGCGCGAGAACTTCTGCAAGTGCGACTTCTGTGACAAGCCATTTCCGCTTCAGAGCCTCCTGGACGAGCACATGCAGCTACACCGTGACAATCCCTTTGAATGTGAATATTGCAACAAATGTTTCTCAAAGGCAGCACGCCTCATGGAGCATCTCAAAGAGCATGCTGGCGAAGAGCCCTACCGGTGCCGGTTTTGCGACAAGACATTCACGCGCCACCGGAACCTGTGTCAGCACCTCAAATTCCACACCCGGCAGCGAGCTCTCGTCTTCCCGCAGGTCGAGAAGTTCTGGGAAGAGCTACAGGACCCAAATGGCGTCAAAACCACTGCATCGCATGCAGCCGTGTGTGACGTGCTCACTCAGTCCTGCTTTAAGGATGATAATGACCTGTTTAAGACGATCGCGGCTGGGGCCCTCCGCGAAAAGATTCATCCAGGCGACACAGACACTACAAGTATGGAGTTGGCTGCTGACTTAGCAACTTGCTGCAAGAATGAGCAACATTTGGATGCCTGCGATGCGGCTGCTACTTCAGCTGCTGTGGCAGCTGCGGCAGCTGCCAATCGAAGGAACGGCTATCCGCCACGGCTGGAAGTAGATGTTAGCCACAAGAAAGCAGCCGGGCTGTCAGCTGAAATCCATTGCTGCGATGACCAAGACAACCCCAGTGTCTGTGATAATGCCACCGATGAGAGCCAAGCCGCAGCTGCCGCGATTGACCAGGGCTATAAGCCACTTCAGGTTGACCTTCAAATGTCCGAGCAGGCCATCGGACATGGCGAGAAGACATGTAAAATGCTGTGCACCGCAGACACAGACCCAACGCCAACTGTTGTGCATACATACATTTCCAGCTGTCCCGAGCAAGGGCACATTACCGCTGAGCTACCAGCTGGTGCCAAAGCCATTGACCCTACTGCTGTTGTTACTGCTGGTGCCCCCTACCAGTGTGGTGAGACCATCATTACAGCTAATGCTGTGTTTGATGGCAGTGTCCTGCCCAAAACTAGTGGGGCGTGTCTGGTTAGTTTACGCACGTGTGAGCCCAGTGTATTTACTAGTGCAACAGCCGCAGCAACGGCCCCTCCACCTACCGTCCACCTGGAACGGGCCATGAGTGCTGAATTGGCTGTGGTTGATCAGTTGGTGTCCCACAGCCAGACACCTGTCAGACAAAAAGATGGCACAGCCATGGATATTGGCAAGCCAAATTTGTTTGAATGTGACATGGACATCAAACTGTATTTGCCTGATCGGGGAGAGGCTGCTGGCTCTGCTCTCTCTGTTACAACGGCTCACCCAGTGCAGTTGCAACAGCATCCTCACCATGTTGTACCTCCTGCCCCGCAACAAGCTGTGGTCCCTATAACCCATCCTCCTCTCCCCTCACCAGCCACTGTCCATATCCCTGCTACAATGAGAGATACGAAACGAAAAGGCACTGACCTTTGCACCTTTACGTGCAAAGGTAACATGTACACAAAACCGAATGTTAATACCTTGCCCTCAGATTGTGTGGAAAAGGGACGTAGTCCAGGCTCGTACGATTGTGACCTGCCCCATGGCTACGGCTAGTATCCCCTTCCTTCCACACTCTGGGGGGGCAGGCCCCATCTACCCCTCAAAGCCTATCCCTTTGTATTTGTGAAATATTATCACTCTACATTTTTGGATTATCAGTGATTTCTTTTTTTTTTTTTTTTTTTTTCTTGTGCGGGATATTTTATTACTTGTCACTTTTTTTTCCTTCAAAATTTACAAGCGTTTTTCTCTTTCTCCCTCCTCACATATTGTTATCCTTATGGCTGTCACTTGCCATTTTAAACAAACAAGAACTCAGTTTGTAACGGTTGTAAGTCACATCCTATCATCATGTTAAAGTTATGTCAACCCTGAAAAATCAGATGAATGATAAAAGATTAAGTGATACAGCCTCTTTGAAGTCTGATACAGACGTTTTCTGTATTGTATTATTTGAGGTGGAATCCAGTCTCTCTCATTTTCCTGTTCCCGTGCCTATTCTTTCATTTTCACTGATCATAAGCTTCTTTTTTTTTTTTCTTTTTTTTTTTTATTTATTTATTCATTTTTTTTTTTTTTTTTCTGAATATGTTATTGACAAAGAGAGTGGTCTCCAATGTTAAACTGGCAACCAGATGAATCCAGAAACGAATGAATGAATTTCTTGAAAGGATAAAATCTAATGTGACAAAACCCTTCATCTCATCTTCTGTAGACTGACTCTAATGTTGGACTGTGTGGGTAGTTGTGGACCAGCCACACTCATGTCTCTAAATGAACAAGCATCTCCGTTCCACTCTTCTTCCCCCCGCCCCCCCATCTGATTCAAATGTCTCATTTTGCTTTCTCTTTTTTCTTCTCTTTTTCCTAAGAAAAAAAAAAAAAAAAAAAAATATATATATATTCTCCCTTTCAGGCCTCCAGCATAACTCTCTCTCTTCAATATGCGACATATCTTGGTTATCTCTTGGAAATTCTATAAGTGAGGGAAGGTAAACTCTTAAAAAAAAAAAAAAAAATTCAAATTGGAAAAGAAAAATACACGTTGGTATATTTAAAAAAAAGCAAAAAAAAAAAAAAGCAAAGAAAATTGAGCAAGAGATTCAACTCTTGAGTATTTAAGAGTTGTTTCCCTTGAATAGATTGTTAATACTTGCTGGGACATAAAAATGCTGGACAGATAAAAAAAAAAAAAAATAAAACAAGCAAAATCACTGTTCTAGAGGGCTTTGGCTTATAGACTATGCTGCTAAAAATGGAAAAAGGGAAAAAAAAGCAAAATGGAAAGAAAAGATTAAAAAAAACAAAAAAACAAACCTTAATATTCATAACTTTACATTCATGATTTCAACACCAGGAATTTGGATATTTTTTATGAAAAATTTAGATCTTCCCCTCCCCTTTCATTTTTTTTCTTTTTTCCTCTTTTTCCCTCCAAGAAATTGTCTTGATTGAATACATGTTTGATGTCAATGAAAAGAAGAAAAAATTAACTGTTGTGTAGAATTTTTCTTTGTTTTGTAGTTTTACCCACCTAGTATCTTTTTTTTCTTTCTTTTTGATAAAATGGTAAACAAAAAACAAAAAAAACAAAAAAACAAACAAAAAAAAACACACAAAAAATAGAACTAAACAAAAAAAAAAAAGCAGTAAATTGCAAAGTGGTGCTGCACCTGTGCAGATTTTGGTATTGCACTGATTTCTGAGCAGTTCACTGTTGCTGATACAAAATGAATTGACCAATTCTGCCATCTCTTGTGATACAGCATAAAGTTTGCTCTGCACTGTCACGACTGAAACATCATTACCAGATTTTGTATTGTTTATCCTAGAGATGGACCAAGAAGAAAATTTTAATTTAAAAAACAAAAAACAAAAACAAAAAAAACCTTTTTTTTTTTTCCTCCTCTTCCATTCCCTTTTTTCTTTTCTTCATTCCCCCCCCCTTCTCTCTCGCTCCTGCATGACTTTGAATGTTGTCCTGGTCTGTTAACTTCAGACTATATACTACAACTACTGTTATTTCTTCTACTATTGCTACTGCTGTTGCACCCCCTGTGTCTCCTCTTGTTGTCTTCCCTGTGTCTGGTAAAAGAATATTTATAGGTGCGAGATTTGTGACTGGCTCTTTACTGGCATCACCTCCCTACAACCATCTCAATGTTATTCTTAATGTTGTAGAAACAGTTGTAATAAATATTTTTGAAATTGTATTTAGCATCCCGTTTTTAATTTTTTTATTGTCTTATTAAAATGGGAGAATATAATGTACATTTTTATATCAGGCAAATGTTTGATAAAGTAGAAAAAAATATTCCGTGTACCACATTTTATCCTCTAGAAGGACTTCATCAGACTAATGATTTTTTTTTTTTATAGAATTATAAAAGGTGTTCCAATAACTTGGACCAATTTTAAATGTGAATTAAGTTTAAATGTCTAATGATTTTTTTTCTTTTTCTTTCAGATTTAACAACTTAAGTCTTTGTTAATTTTTCCATGGTTGAAATTGCCAATCAAAAAACATGTTAAAGTTATTGAAGCCTATTACAAAAATGGACGTTCAAACAAAAATGCATTTTGCGCACTTGGTGATTTTTTTTTTTTTTTTTTTTTTTTTTTTTTTTTTTTTTTTGGTCAACCAACTGAGAGTGCAATTGGAAACGATGTAATGTTGTTGTAGAGAGGTCCAATTCCCGCATGCGATGACGAATAGAGGTGTCTGGATTTTCAGCCACTTGTGCACTGCAGCAATGTTTTCAGCTGAATGGTATAAACGAACACGCAATGGTGTTTTCATGTCTGCTACCAACCCAGTTTGTTTGAATTTACAAACAATTATTTCAATTGCATTCTTGAAACTTTAGCATGTTTGATTGTTAACCTTTCCCGGGTTGAAATTGACAAAGACTTAAGTTGTTGAATCAAAAATGAAAAAAAATTTATACGCTTAAATTTAATTCACATTTGAAACCAGTTCAAGTTATTGGAACACCATTTATATGTGTAGGCAGGAGATGAATGAAATCGGCTAAACTACATGCCCAAACACATCTGAGAAAAAAAAAAAAAAAAAAAAAATTAATTTCAACATTGCAGTATCTTCAGCATTTCTTGTCAGTGCATAATTATAACCAGTGCTTGCGTTTTTATATTCCTCCCTCCCCCCCCCATCTCACATGAAGCACTTGAGATTGAGATAAAATTGTGGTTCCTGCAATCTTGAAACGGAACATTTTCTGTCACAATTCCTCTCTTCAGTACTGTTGAACTTGATTTTGTTGGTTTAAAATTAATTCTTGTCAAAGTCATTATCTTTTTTTAAACCCTGTAATACCCACCGACATCCAGGTACAGTAGATGTAGTAACTGTCAGATCGTCCATATATGCACGGATTGAAGGTCTCTTCAATGGAACTTGACACTCAACTTCTGCTGATTTTTACCAACATGTTGACAGTTACGGTGAATAATATCACTGAGATAATTCCCTTTTCTAGCTGATGCCAATTGAAAGATATCAAATTGGAGGTTGTTTTTATGCTGAAATCACTGTAATAATCTTGTATGATATTCTTTACACAAATAGGACACGGTATCTTATAAGAGCTTCCTTGACTAATTTGTGTGGAATGGATCCATGTGCATTAGCAAGGTCCAGTCACAGTATGACTAGATCACCTTTCCCTTTTGCTTCTCTTAGGAGCTGAATTATCATGCCAATATGCACCAGGCAACTTGGAATGCCTGCAATCTCTCCCTTCTGTACTGAAGTATCTATGTAACTTTGCAACAAAATAATGCTGAAATTGTTGGAAAAGAATGCTGAAGATGATTTTGTTCTCAGTGTCCAGCAAAGAAATTGCTCTAAACTGTTCAATTCCTTTCAAGTTTTTTTCTTTAGGAAGCCACACTGCATTAGCGAACCTTCACTGCTTTGCAACTCTATCTCTCCTCCAAATTGCTTTTAATATTTTCCAGAGATGTACCTGAACATTCAGACATCTCTTATAGACACTATAGGGAACACTGCTGAGTCTTGGGGCCAAAGCTGATCAAACTGCCAGTATTTAATTCTTTCAAGGTCAGTATCCTCAAGTCGAATACATATCTGTGATACTGTGAATGACATATATACACACACACACACACTCTCATTTCCATAACCTAATATATATATGATCACAGAATTTAAAATTGTGAATTGAGATTTTTACTGAGGAACATACCCACTCTAACTGGAAATGTTGGATCCAACACTGAGGCAGGTCTTTTAGATTTATTGACATTCTTGGGAGCATAAATGCATAGAAACTAGTGGCGTCAAACTGAGGGAATCAGTTTATATATAGAACTGGCCCCCCACTAACTTTATATCCACATTATAATTTCTTGTTTCTTTATCAAATTCTGATTAGGTATGAATCCACCTCCTCTCCTCCAAGCTATAGGTTAATTAGTAAGACTAGTATCACTAAATTATTATTATCTCCAAAAAAGAAATTCTTAAAATCTAAAAATACTTTCTGGCTTTAAATAAACTGCAAAGAGTTGATAAACTAGAAAACGAATCAATCAATAAAATGCCATATTGTATAATACATTTTAGAACCAAAGAAAAAATATCCATTATATGAATGAAAAAACACATTTGAATCATTTTTGTAATCAGGCTGATATGTATTCAGAACAAGAAATGCAGCAGTTACAAAGAAACATTACTGATTTTTATATATATATATATATATATATATATATAAAGAAATATAGTCTTAAGGTGTGCTATATTTATGGAATAAAGTGCTCAATATCAGATAGAGCGTGTGTAAATATAAAAGTGAACATAGAAGTCAACAGTCTGTTTCATGCTATATGCAATATATATATATATATATAAATACACATGGAGTAAAAAAGCAGACTGAAAAAGATGCAGAACAAATTTAAAAAAAATAGGAACTTGTTTATTGAAGCACAACACCTGAAGACTGGAAATTTTACCAAGAAACTTTGGAGTTGGGATAAAATTGATATTTAAAAGTTAAGTAATCTTATATATATATATATATATATATATATATATACACACACATATATATATATATAGACTCTGGCTATTCAGTGTTGATAGTTTTGTTCACAATGCTTATAAGCTCTATTCCATATATTGAGCACATTTACCCCATAATTATAGAATTACATTAAAACTGTTTTATCTTATTGAGGACTCTCTCTTTGTTTTTCGATGTATGAAGGTCCAGCAGATCAGTTTTAGAAACAGTCAGACAACCCACATGTATGATTTGATTATAGTGGCGAAGGCTTGTGCAGAACTGAGCACACTTTGGAAAGAGCCAAATATAGAGAATATAAATCACAAATGATTCAGAATTGTTCTTGTAAACAGATTGTCACCCAGTCTGTCCCACTATTTACTTATAGCTCGGAGGAGTATAAATGGATTCATACCTTTCCCAATGGTATTAGCACATAAGTGAATGTAATGAACTTGACTGGAATATGAAATCTGCATTCCAAGATGGTATCCATTACTACATCATGTTTCCATTTAGGTTTATAAAAAATAAAAATTTACTTATAGAAATGAAATAGCTATTCTTTGCCGACATTGTCAAAGACTTTCCTTATATAATATTTCAAAAAAAAAAAAAAAAAAAAGGCTGAAAAATGAAACATACATATTTATATTTGATATTTTAATAATTTTTAAATAAAGTAATTCTAATACATTTTTGTTTTAAAAGAAGTATAGTCTATTAGTAATTAGAGGTAGGCATAATATTTTAAAATTGTATTTTAATATGGTGTACTTGTATTCAAACAACCCTTTTTTGAAAAATATCTTTATGTATACAGTTACAAATTTAATGGCAAAACAAAAGTGCCAAAAAACTTTCTCATTGAAAAAAAAAAAGAAATGACATGTGAAAAATGGATATCATCATTTGTTGAACAGGCACCCCTACCATACCTTACATTTCAAAAGTAACTCATATTTTGATATAATAATTGTCAGTAAAAATGAATACCCTACCACCTTGTCAAAATGATTGAATTTCCCCATATCCTTAGAAACTAATATTAAGAATGTATGTGCTTATAACTCAGCAAATTTCAAAATAAGTTATTCCAAAATTCGCTTGAAAATGAAACAGTACTAGGGACTTTAATTCTATAATTAAATTTGCAGTTTTTAGTTTGTTTCTGAAATGGTAATTCCTGTGTAGTGATGGAACCATATTTTTAAATTAGTAAATTTATATATACAGCAAAAATTCTTTCAATCAAGTTTTTGTTGAATAAATATTGCCAAATTTTGTCTATCCAGTATTTAAGTTTTACAAATTTTCCAAACATACATATATCCATGTATTGGAAATGGATTAAATGACTTATTAATTTATTTTGTTTAAACATTATTTTTGATGGGTGCTCATATTTGAGTAGAAACTCAGTTTTTTTATTTAAGCAGTATTTTTTTATCCAACTACATCTAACAGCCTGAATATTCAAGAAATCTTGACAGAAAAATATTTGCCCTCCTCTGGGGAACCAACATTGCTTCTGATGTGCCTGACAACTCAGCCAGGACTTCCGGTCAAACTAAGCCCAAATAGTGCCTTTTGAACACACACTTATCTGTTGATTCTCAAAACATCTATAGCTGCTCTGTACAAAGATAATTTATTTTTAGGAAATGGATTATATCCGATATATTGTTATTTTTAATTTATTTTGTTTAAATGTTATTCTTGATGGATAATCATGAGTATAGAAGCTCTGTTTTTTATCCTACATCTTTTGGTCTGAATATTTGAGAAATCTTGTTAGAAAAATATACTGCTGGAGGACATATTTTACTGACAAGATTTCTTGAATATTGAGGTTGGTAGATGTAGTTGGATAAAAAGTACTGCTTAATTAAAAAACAGAGCTTCTACTTGAATATGAGTATCCATCAGAAATAACATTTCACAGAGATGGTTTGTAAGGCTAAGTAAATATTTAGAATAACAAACTAAAACAAAATGACTTTATTAACTTTATTAACCTATTTATCAACTAGCATTGGTCCCTACTGTCAGTGGTGTCGTGTATGATGGATTCTGCCTCCAAAACATTTTCAATTTGTTCTTTAAGAGGGTCATTTCAACTGGACAGGATTCAAATGCTTCTCCGTCAACGTTAAACCACATTTGCTGGCCCTGGAAAAATGGAAACGAGAAAATCTCATCGGAGATCTTTCACAGATGTTTGTGCATATAAATGATAAAAATCATACAAATTTTTAATATTTTCTTACATAAAATCTATTTTCAAAATAGTTGCTAATACTTTAATAGTCATTAACCTTTAGCACATTACTTTATTTCCACTGAATTCTTTCTTATTGTTAATTTCACTCAAAGGTGTTTTCTGTTACCATAGCAGGATATGACAACACAACTATGAAATTCAAATTCACTGGTAGGATAAACTTTTTGCCCAGCAAATGAAATCACATACATAGTGATAAAGGTTAAGAAATAAAAGTTTTATTTTACTTCTTTTCTTTAGTCATGAAAATTCTATCACTGATCAATAAAACTGTTCTTTTTTTTTTTTTGTGTGTGTTGTATCCAAGAAAGGAGATTTTGGTGAAATCTAATTAAAACCATTTGAAAATATAGAAGTTAAAAAAAAAGTGTCTGAAAATACATGAAATTCATTTACAGTAATGGAAATTGGACATTTTGGGCTTTTAAGAAATTATTTGACAGCACTAAGAAAAAGGAACCAATACTTGACATCAGGAAGAGACAGTTGAAATTTCTACATCACACATAAGGAGAAAAGAGGGGGCTTGGAAAAGGGCAGATTGAAGGCAAGCGGGACAAAAGAAAACAATAAATAACATACTTAGTAAACTTGAGTAGATGGGTGGCAGAACAGGATTTTGGAGAAATAACAAAAATACAAAATTTAATTAAGAGCTACAAAAGAAGAAATTGTGGAGAGCCATGATCGCCTACGTCCTGAGGGGATATGGCACATAAAAAAAGTGAAAATAAATCTGGAAAAAAATAAAATCATTCACAATCCCACAGCCATTAAAGGAGATGCTGAATATCTCACAAGAAAAGTTAACCTCCCTACATTAATTCAATATAATCAAGGGAAGTAAGGCCCAAGGGCAACTCAAGGTAGAGTATTACTGAAGGTGGTTGTTGCGAGAGCAGTAAGATTAAGTTTATGCAGATATATAGAAAAAATAAACTAGACCTGAAGAGGTTAAGATTGCAGTGGCCAGGAAAGCTATCCTCCTGGGATTCTGTTCCACAAAGCAATAATTCTTAGGAAGAAGTTATCCGAGTGGAACTTACTCCTTACTAAAAGGAATGGTGGTTCATCTCTGTACACAGCATAGCGAGATTTAGGTGGGAGGGTTTGAGTTGGGAGAAATGAGGAATGTAGCTTGTGTGAACATTTTCCATGCAAATAGTGATAGAGTAGCAAGAGGTTTGCAACTTTTCATCTGTGGGTAACAGGTTGTAAGGTGGAAAACAATACATCATCTACAAGGCAGTGTAGATGCTTTTGGAATCTATCAAGAATAGAAAGTGAAAACCAGGCAGCTCCAGCCCAGACATGGCAGCAGTATTCCATTTTCAGTCTGATTTGGCTCTTGTAAAGAGAGTATAATATGAGGAGTCAGATATTTACTGGAGCCTCCTTGAAAGAGTATATGTCTATTGCAATAGACGGAAATTCAGGGGCTCAGTGATGATGTAATGTAACAATTTGGGAATAATTCTTACAAACATAAACATCTAAGTTTAAACCAGACTTTTGGACATTTATCTTAATCTTTGTATTTTCTATTGTTGTATAGTAATAAATTCACCATCACTGATCTGAACAAAATGCTTTTAACCTACCTCTTTTTTCTCAGGTTTTAATCGTATTTTATGTGCCTTTAAATGTTCGTTTTGTTCCGTTCCAAACAGCAAACTCTTTGACTTGATTCGACGCCACCTGCAAAAACAGTTTGATCTTGTTAGAACATAGGTTAATATCTATTCAGGTAAACAAGTTATACCTTAGACCGGTGGTTTTTAACCTTTTTTGCCCAATGCACCCTTCTCACCATATGTTAGAAGGTCAGTCGTTCCTCCTCTTTCTAAGATTGTCCAACTTAAAAGGTGAATTCCTATTAATATGCATATATTATTAAAAATCTTCATCTTTTTCCATATTAGTACATAAATAGATTATTTTTATAGAGGAAAATTTGACGGGCTACAAATTCTGTAAATAAAAAAAATAAGTAAATGATTGCCACCCTCCCACCTTGGTTGAGAACCTGTCTTAGACAATACTTTATTATATAACATAAATGTAAATTATTGTATTAACTAGGAATTCAGATGTCATAGATGAATGTTAGGTATTATATAGGTATCTATGCTGTTTTGCTAAAATAGAGCATAGCATGATGAAAAAGGCTCCAAAACTTGATGAAAACAATCATTTTATCATCAAAATGTTTATGTTATTATTAAGAGGAAAGACCAAAATATTTTTTTTTAAACCTTGCTAGCATTTTTGAAATTTTGGTTTAAAATCTTTTTTTTGTTGTGTTCATTACTATGGGAAAGTTAGTTTTTTGGCAGTAAAAAAAAGACATTGTTTTGTAAATTCTTGCAAAAATCAAATAATTGTCAGATTTTAATGAGATTTTCTGGACTTATTCACAAATGAATGAAATTATTTTTTAAATATCTTTTTAGAAAATCTTGGTAAAATTTTTTTTCACTGCTACTTAATTTTATGAAATTTCAAGAAATTAAATTTTGATTCACTTATTTTTATATTAGTTAAAAGCAGGACTCCTTGGAGAGTGTAAATCATCAATTTTTTTTTTCAAGTATTTATTTATTTACTGAAAATATACTCCAAATTGTAAAATAAAAATTTTTAATTTTTTTTATTAGTGTATAAATGTGCCAATTTTTGTAAGTACAGTTGACCATATGCAATATTATCACAAGAGTGATAACTATTGTAAATTTAAAGCCAAAATTACTAAAATTCAATAAAACATTAGATTATGGATAATATTTTCCGTAATTTTTAAGATTACTGAGTACTTAAAAATTATATTAAAAAAAGACGCTCATGTCATATTTGTAAATTATGTTTTACAGATAAAGTCTCCGTAGAACAATATTAGATTTGTCATCTTATCAAATAAGTAAACACAGCTAGTTTGGTTAAAAAATTCATTTCTGTGATATTTTAAACTCAAAAGTAAATAATATTTGTTTCAAATCAGATTAGTTATACTTTAAATTAGCTAATATTCCTCAAATAAAGTTTCAGAAAAGCATATTTTATTTTTGCAAGCTTTTTAAAACCGTGAACTAACTTGTGTTTACAAATGTCTCAAAAATGGACAGCTTGACACTGTTACTGTACAAAAAAGAAAAAAGAAAATTGATTTTAATCAATATAATTGATTTGAAATGCACGAGAATATTTTGCTTACTGGAAATAGTAAATTTAATCTTATAGCTTTCAATTAAAGCTAAAAGAAAGCATTATATATGTGTATTATATTTTTTTTATTGCTTTTTCATGTCATTACAATAAAATAAGTTAATAGTAATTTTTATTGTGTAAACCACAAAAACAATACATAACTTTTATTAATCAGATTTATCTTGTACTAGAAATACTTACAAAAATTTCACGGTTTCCTTTTTTGAATTTTCTGATGAATCTTAATCCCTAAGTTAATGATTAAATAAGCTTCTCACATCTCCAAAAGCCTAAAAGATATTTTCTTGCACATGAACAAGTGTAGCCAGGATTAAAGCATTAGTTAACTTTGACATTTAGACACTGTAAACACTGCACGGACATAGTTTCAGTAAAATAACAAAAACAACAAATGAGAATTAAAGATTCCACATTGGCCAATCAAATGGAGGATTTGAGAATCTAAAATCATGTTTGAGTTGAACTTATCTCTACCAATATAAGCAGAGGAGAATCAGCATTTAAGCAGTTAGCAGTATAGTGACAGACTAGAAGTAATCACATTGACAGACCAGGAAGAACATATTCTGCTTGATACATTGGCTCCATAAAATTGCATTCACTATTCATGGAGGAAGAATCTGGCATGAGACCTAATCCTCCACTGATAGATAATTGGATTTTTTGTGTAAGTATAAGTTTTGCATACGAAAACCAAATACGCTCCCAAAAAGCTTACATGTGTGATTTATGAACAGTGCTGGCTATTCCCACAACAAAATAATTGCTCTGACAGAGACTCATCCTTTTTCTTTTCCACAGTGTCAGTGTTCTTCCTAATAAATAATTGTTATAAATCTGTTTGTGCTTATTCCTGTTTCTATAATTAGAGGCTACCTTAGGGAAGACAAAACAAATTGTAGCTATCACACCCACATCCTCCTTGCAAATTTCATGACTACAAAATACCCATGGAAATTTCCCTGTTGCCTAATGAAATATATGAGATTAACAACTTTAAGAAAATATTGAAATAACACTCACAAGTATGAATTATTTAAAGGAAGAGGGTACAAATGAAAAAATTTGAAATTTACATTTTTTTTCATTTCATTGAAGTAGATGTTAAGCACAAGAGGGTTATTGCCTCCTCTATCTTTTCTTTATTTCACTGAAACCATGTTTTTCTGTCTTTCCTCACAACAATTGAAATGGAATGGTCCATTATTTATGAGGTATTGTCAGGGAGTAATGGTTGTGTTAACTAATTAAGGAACAAGCAAAATGATAACATGATGCTGCACTGATTAGTTGTTCAGAAAAATATTATTAACTTGTTGACAACATAATGAAGGAAACCATTAAGTGTTTGTTTAATATTGGTTAATTCTTTATAGACTTTTATTGCAGAGGAAGAGATTAATTTAGCATTATTGATAAGGTTTCTTATGACTGCTATCTTATATCAGTAAGGACTTTCATCAGTATTAGTTTGTGTCTCCTTAATTAAGGAGACACAAACTAATACTGATGAGTTTTCAAGTGATTAATTTCTGATGATTATTATTAATGAGGACATCAAAAAAAGGGATTTTTTTTTTTTTTAGTGAGGTTGAGTTTGTATGAGAAAATAGGAATTGCTCACAAAAGTTTGCTTTAGTTTCTTTTTGTGATTGAGGACTTTTCTGAAAATGAATGTGTTGTTGATGTACCAGACATATATAGCAGATTTGTCTATTGTATTACAAAAATTATTTTCTATGAAATAATTATAGAAAGGTCCTAGAGGAGATCCCTTGGCTACATCATTGGTTTGTGTGTAATTACTTCCTGGATAAGTATAGAAAATGACTTCTGTGATACAAACTAGTAGTAGTTTTCATAAAATGATTTTAAGAGGTGGGAGAGATGGAATATTATAAATAGTTTACATAATGATGTTACAATAATATCATTAATGGGGATATTGGTGAATAATCGATGTCAAGTGAAGCTAGAATCTGGATGAATTTGTCTGTGGTGTTTATACTGTATTTGGTTGGTAAATAGGCTGCTATTAATTCAATATTTTTTTTATAATTGATAGGAGTGTATAGCTGGGATATAACTGAATGTAAGAGGAAAACCAGGTTTATAAATTTTGATGTTGCTGCAGAGTTATACAGGCTGTTAATGATCAACTATCTTCTGAAGTTTATTGAATGTGATCTACATTATTAGCGTTGATCGATGAGTTTGATTTGGGTTTTCAAAAGGCTAGGGCGAACACTTTTTAATTTTTTCAATTTGGTGTGTTCAGCAGGAATTGCTTGCAGCTTTGATATTTATTTGTTCTTATCTAGAATGACAAGGACATTGGATTTACTGGATATATTCATAATAAGATAAAATTAAATGTATGACAGTATGCATAGTGTTAGGAAAAAGTTTTGAAAGCATTAAGTCACAATCATGAAAAACATGTAGCAAAGATACAATTCTGATATTGAAACCTCACCCTTCTTCAATAACTTCAGTTTTGCTAGGAGATGTTGGACCGATTCCAATTTGCAAGGATTTGTTGGGCTGAAAAAGAAGAGAATTCAGGATCTGAAGAAAAAATATATGGAGAAAGGAAGCAAAAATAATATATACATTTGAAGAAGAGAAAGGTATGGCATTTAGACAGGTATATCAAATTATATATATATATATATATATATATATATATAATTAAAAGGAATTGATTTATTTTGACAAGAAGTTTCACACAGTGAGAAATCAAACAGAGATCAGATTTTTACTAATAATACCATCTACACAAGCAATCACAACAGCCACAAGGACAATAGATGGTGAGTCTTTTCCATTTCTCTGTTTATTTCTCGCACTGCTGATGAAGGACACAGGCGTGCCTGAAAATTTCGGACTTTAATTATTTATTAACACAGGGCTAGGATGATACTCCACTTAGACATTTTGTTGTCTATTATTATTAATATGCAACATTCTGCCCTGTGTAGACAATGGGAGATGAAATATGTTGGCCCTATTCAGGGAAACTACTGCCTGAATGGGAACATATTTAATCATAATTTTTTTTTTCTTTCCCTCCTTATATGACTATTGAGTAATTTATTTTTTTAATACCAATTGTTGATAATAATTTTTCTTATCAGTATCTCTGTGTTATATTGCCAACGATTCTGTTTCTGAGGAAGTGTCAGCCGAAAGGCGCCTAAAATCTTTCTTAAACGAGATACTTTTGTAATAAAAAAAACATGATCCTTTCCCTTAAAGATATATATATATATATATATATATATAGAAAAGGATATTTTTTTTATACATGTGTATATAAGGAAAAGGATCATATTTTATATATATATATATATTTCTTATTACTATAAAGATTATTTTACTGGGTACACGTATTTGAGTTGCTATCCGTTTTTTATTAAACAGGGAAATGAATAACAACTGGCCTAAATTGAGAAGTCCTACTAAAATTAAACCTGTGTGTCATATAGAACATTCATTCCAGCAAGATTCCAATGACTATCCTCGTAAAAACAGGCAGAAAAATAGCAACTATCTAGAATGGATCATCTAAAAGTAAATGATTAAACATGTGTACATTTTTATTAACTTCAAACAATCATAACTTGACAACTACTTGGAATTGGAACAAAGTAACACCAATTTTGAAATTCCAAGGCTGTCTACTTTCAGACTAAATATAAAGCACACTTTGGAAATGTTCCAAAAATATCAGATCTCCATTTGTTCTTGCTCAGTGGTCAATATCCTCAGACATGAAGAATATTATTTCTTATTTTATTTTTTTAACTTTCATTAGTTGTCATTTATCTCTTTGGATTTGCTTTAAGACAAACAGACTTTAATTATTACACACTAGACTGGCAAATTCTCCATGTTCTAAAATGTCAAATTCTGTATTCTTCCAATTTTCTGTTTTTGTTTCAAAATCATAAAAACACAGGAAAAACAGAGACTTGTGTGTAAACAGCGGTTTGTGATGATGCACAAGCGTACCCCTCAGAGTCCAATCTACAGTGTGTTGACAAAAACTGCAAAATAATTTATTGCCACCATGATAAAAATCATCACAGAAAGCTGACTCTTCTGCAATATATTTTGTCAAAAGTGTGCATCCACTAAGATTGCTGGCTTTTTGTTTACTCACCCTGAAAGATAAACTGGCATTTAAAAATCTAATTTAATTACTAAACAAACAACTTTCACTACTCTTGTTGGCTCGTGCCACACTATTCATATGCTAATATCACATGTGGGTATTTGCCCCATGGTGAGCAGCAGTGACTGGTTTGAGCAGGTTAATATCATGAATTAGGCTATGGCTCCATGTTATTTATAGAATGACATGTTACAGTAGTATAGGTCGTAGCACTTGTGCATAAGAGACTGACTTTTCTATGTATTGCAAATTTATGCAAAATAATGATTATGTCATGTTCCAGCTCAGGAATTTTACATTTTATTGTTAGAATATTTTATTTTTTAGTAGCAAAAATCCAGTTTACTGTGATTTTCTGTGTTTTTCCTTTTTTACTTTATTTTTGAGTTTTTTTTTTTCCCCATTTTCCATATCATGGAGGACTTGCCACTCTATTATCCACTGGACATCCATTGTCTTTTTCTAAATACTCACACTTACACCTTCATAATAATTGCTGGACATTACAGTCAGCTCAACAGTAGACAATTCTCGTTTGACCCAATCTTCTTCCGTTATTTGATAAACTTCTTCATAATCTTCATCTACAAAATAAAGAAAGAGATGAAATATTAGACCAGATAAGGAAACAGATAAAATCTTTTACCAGAGATTTTTTCACAGTAATTTGGATTACCAACTGAGAGTACTTGAGGCCATTTATTAAGTCTAAACAGCCTTCCCGCTGTTAGCAGAAGGAATGACTACTTGGTTGTTTAATTGGCTGATTTTGTTTAGCGGCATATCAACCTCTATGGGTTATTCATTGCTGAAATTTAAATATTTTGTACATAATTTTATGCCTTCAGCTACATATATTTTGTAGCTAACTTTATACTTTCAGAGTAAAGGTATGTTTATTAAATATATAGTTTGTAGATAATAAAATGTATTGTTGGTAATTGTACTATAAAAATGTTTTGTATTTTTTAGTGTTACTATAAAAATGTATTGTTGGTCATTTTACTATAAAAATGTACTGTTGGCCATTTTACTATAAAAATATATTGTTGCTTATTTTGTTATAAAAATGAGCTGTTGATTTTTGTTTGGGGGTTCACTATTTGTCCATAGCTGGGACCCTAACAGGTTCTACCACTCCAGGTCAGGGTGGATCTGAGAACAACAGCAGTTAAGAGATAGTTCCATCCTCCTCAAAAGCTCCCAGTTGAAGGCCTTGTTGCCAGATGTAGATTATCATCATGCCCAGGACTACGGTTTCTCTGCTTATGTATAATCTGTTTGTAATTTATACTGCTGATTTTTCTGGTAGGAAATTTTTTTCTCCCTTTTTAGGTGTTGTGCACATATTTATATGTTTTGTACTTGATTGGCTCTGAGGAGCAAGAGTCGATAACTAGTTAGACCTTTTTTGTTATTTCTTTTTTGCAGTTATATTTTTGAATCCACCATTTTTGTTTTATATATTTTTTGTATACTTTTAAAATATTCATTTTTGAAGCCCTAAAAGAAAATGTGTTTTATTAAATAATTAATGTACAGTGGTGTGTATAATGTGTTAATTTGTGTATAATATTTTATCAAAATAATGTGCAGAGGTTACAAAAACCTCGGCACATTATTTTGATAAAATATTATACACACCACTGTACATTAATTATTTAATAAAACACATTTTCTTTTTCTTCTAACTAGTTGGAGGTGGTTGATAACATTATCTCTCAATTTTTTTTTTTTGTTTCAGTGTCTTCTGGCAGTGAAAGTAAAGATTTGTAGACAGTCATCATTTGAGGCAGTGAAGATAATAATTGCCCTGGCATTGCTGATACATATTTTGCCTAAAAAGTTAAAAAAAAAACAAAAAAAAAACAAAAAACACACATTTTCTCATGAATATTCCTTAGTTTTTAAATAAAAGTTTTAAAACATTTCTTTTTGTACTTTGATTAAAATTAGTTAATTAGTATATTTCTTAAAACAAAACAATTAGTATATTATAATGTATAATTATAATATATATAATTAATAATAAAATTTATATATATATATATTTAATAATATATATAATTAGTATATTTCTTAAAACAAAACAAAACAAAAACATGAATATTCCTTAGTTTTTAAGCTAAGACAATAATAAAAGTTTTAAAATGTTTCTTTTTGTACTTTGATTAAAATTAGTATATTTTCTAAGCCAATGTATACTTTGCGCTATATGTAATTTCTAAAGAATTAATGAATCTATTTTTAATTCAGCATTTTTAACACTTCAACTGTTATTAAAGTGAAAACTCGTATTTAAAATAGAGGCCCCATTTTTATTTATTAAACAGTGTGTAATATGTCTACTGGCCTGTGCATTTGAGAAATCTTAAAGAAAATGTTCTCTCCAGCAGTGTTTGAACCTGTGCCCCATCTTTATAGGAGAAACCAACATTTGATCTGGCATGCTTTACTGCTTGGGAATGAAGAGTGTCAAAGTTCAGCAAGGCCTCTATTTTTCCAATTTTAGGAAAGCACAATTAAAAAACAATCTGAATGAGGAAGTGTGCTTTCCTAAAATTGAGAAAATAGGGGCCTTGCTGAACTTTGACACTTTGTAGCTGAACAGTAAAGTATGCTGGATCAAATGATGTTTTCTCCTACAAAGACAGGGGTGCAGGTTTGAATCCTGCTGGAGAGCACATGTTCCTTATTAAGATTTTCTCAAATGTGCAGGATGATAGATGCAGTACACATGGTTTTAAATAAAAATGGGGGCATCTATTTCAAATACAAGTATCTGCTATAACATTCAAAGTAATAAAAATATGTGATATTTAAATGAAAATAATTGCTTTTTTATTTTTAAACATTTTTAAACTGACTGTTGTAAATTAAAGAAGAAAATATCAAAAGTGATGAACAAGTTTTGAAATTAACCAAATTTGCCTTTGATGGGGAAAAAAATAATTGACAAACTTGGTCCTTCATGCACACAAAAAAAAAAAACAGTGTCAAAAGGGCAGTTTTTCCATTGACATCGCGTTTATTATTTTAACTACCTTCACTCCTCGGCAAAGTTTATTGTTTTAAAAAGTGATTATTAGAATTGTAATAAAACCTAGACATATGATGAAAGTGAATTTATACATTTTTTTTTGTTCTTGAGAATTGAAAACAAAAATAATAAATACTATTTATTTATTAGATTGTTTATTGGAATGGTTGGAAAAACATTGGATAATTGCCAATTAATTTGAATTTTATAAAACGGTAAATAATAAAGATTTCCTTATCGTTGGTTCATATGTTTTAATAATTTAGTAAATGTTTTTAAATTGATGAATAAAAATTGTATTTATTTCTTTATGAATAATCTAATAAATAAATAGTATTTAATATTTTTGTTGTAAATTCTCAAGAACAAAAAAAAAAAAATGTATAAATTCACCTTCAGCATACGTTTAGGTTTTATTAGGTTGGTGCAAAAATAATTTCGTTTTCTAACATGTGAGAAAACGAAATTATTTTTGCACCAACCTAATAAAATTTTAATCATCATTTTTAAAGCAATAAATATTGCTGTGGCATGAAAGTAGTTAGTGGTGTCAAGGGGAAAACTGTCCTTTTGTGGTCATGCAGGTCCATGTTTGCCAAATAATTCTTGCTTATGATGTTTTAGAGAAGCGAAAGATGAAATTTGCTTCAAGTTTTTCAAATTGTACAAAATGCTGAAGAGACGTAAAGGAAACAATGAGCAAAATTTAACTTAGAACAAGCAAAGAAAAAAAAGGTGTCAAAAGTATTATTTTTTCTCTTGACGCCACTATTACTGTATAACCCCCCTCTTAAATTTTTATTGTTTTAAAACGTTTCATAACATATGAAACAGAATTTATACATTTTTTTTCTCAAGAATTAATAAAAAATCTTTAATAAATTTATTCAAATGTTTATTTACAAGATTATTAATTTATAATAAGTAACCAGAATATGAAAATTAAAATTTATAATTACAGTTTCTACAGTTGTTTATTTAAATATTCTTGTTTTATTGTTACACAAAGACATTTTTATAATTTTATGAATAAAAAATTATTTTCATAGTTATTTCTTTGTTTGTTGGTTTAGCGGCACATCAACTCCTCATGGGTCATTTAATGCTGAAATTTAATTTTCTTTGGAGCATTAGTAATTTCTTTTACAAAAGTGTAATGCTGGTAAATATTTTTTTTTTGTAAAAATGTATTGTTGGTAATTTTTTTTCTTATCGTTTTTTACAAAAAAAATGCATTGCTTGTAGTTTTTTTTCCTAAGAAAATGTATTGCTGGTATTTTTACTATAAAATTTTTTATACTTTCTTAGTGTTTTGATCCCAATTTGCGGGTTAACTATTTGCTCATAGCTGGGACCCTAACAGGTGTTACCACCCCGGGTCAAAGTGGACCTGAGAACAACAGCAATTAAGAGGTGGTTCCACACTCCTCAAAACCTTCTGATCAGAGGCCTTGCTGCTGGATGTAGTTTCTCATCATACCCAATATGGGTTATTTCTTTATAATATGGTAAATAATAAATATTTAAATATAGTTTTGTTAAATTCTGTGCTAAGGGAATAAATACTTAACACCAGGTGGATACTAGAAGAAAGGTTCATTGTACCCAACCAGTACAATATGAAATACAGTACAGTTATACAAACAGGTCAATCTAGTAGTGAGTTCCACTAATTGAAAGGTTGGACGTGTTTGTGTCGTCTCGCTCTCATTCTTCCTCAAGTCTCTCGTAGACCGTTGACTTTATAGGTACTTACTACCTATAGTGTAATCATGGGGGTGACTGGTTATTCCATTACATCAAGTTTGGTTTCATATTTTTTATAATCTTGCAAATAATTTATTGTTATAGTTCACAAATTAAATTCTAGACTCTTGTAAAAAATAGTTATTTTTTCACATCTTTCTTTTATAAACTTATAAATAAACAATTGAATTGAAATGTTAAACAGTTTTTTTTGCTTAGTTTTAAGTTAAACTTTGCCAAACTATTATTTAGAATTATGGGCACAAAAATGCAATAGAAATACATGCTTAGAACTTTTTCATTTTTTCAGGATGGGCCACTCACCTTTGGGAGGAATTCTTGATTTGTAAAAGAAGCTAAATAATGACCACTTATTTCTTTGCTCAATTTCCTTCACCTTTTCTTCAGTGAGGACTCTCTTTATTCTGAGGGGCACCATAGCTGGAATGTACTCCATATCTAGTTTCACATCAGGTGGCCATTTGTTCATTCCAGTGCGGAGGTAGGTCCAACGTGACTTCAGAGGTCCGAAATACCAATACCTACATACAAAATAAGAACTCTATACTGAAAAAGGATCTATTTGTCAAAGATGGGGAAGCAAAACCGCTGCAACCTTTGAAACTTGCATATTACGTATAAATAGACCTACAAATATGAAAAAATAGTAATAAAATTTATAGATAATATAAAAATAAATGATCCATTCGATATGGCTTCTATTGTTTTCAATTTTAAACTCAACACAACCTTCAAAAAGTTATGTTTAAATCTCCAAATTCTTCACTTAGAATTGTCCAATGGAACAATAGCCTATTGGATGAAAGCATTGGTTCATTAATTTGGTAACATAGTAATTGTGAGTTCAATACCTGGGCCAGACTTGTCCTCAGCAGATTGATTTGATTTGTTTTTTTACAGTTTAATAACAGAGAGTATACTTCGTTCATTGATTTGTTTATTCATTTTTTATGGCTTATCAATCCTTTGCAGGTATTTTAAAGCCAGAAATATTTTTAGATTGTAAAATTTCTTTTTGAGATAATGGTTCAGTAATATGTCTTACTAATTAACCCATAGCTGGGGAGAGAAAAGGTGGATTCATACCTTTCTCAAGGGAATTTGTGTGTAAGTGAATATAATGAATCTAACTGGAATTGGAACTCAGCTCATTATCCATTACACCACTCACCCATCCAAGCTTAAAGCACCGGGTATTCCCAAGCAGTCACCCATCTAGGTACTGACCAGGCTTGATGTTGCTTAACTTAAATGATCATATGGCAACCGGTGATTCAACATGATGTGGCTATAAGTCCTGTTTTTTTTAAAGACTCACTTGGTTGAGCAAAGAACTTTTCAACGTTTCCTCATAGATTGATTGTGGAACTCTTTTCTGGCTTTTTGGTCTCCATTCAACTTTGACCTTCAAAGATTTTAAGGCAATGTCAATCGTGATCTTTTGTCTTAATAATTTCTCTTGTTCCTTGTTCACTCTCCTTAATAGTTTTTCTTTTCCTCATATTTTTCGCACTCAGTAATCCCTTGCATCTTAGTGGCTTTATTGCCTTACTTGGTGTGAAATGATAAAAAAAACCCCAAAAAACCCACTACTCACTTTGATTTTCGTTCTTCAGCATCGTTATAAACACCAAGTTGCAGACCTGACAATGCATAAGTATCTTTACCATCTTCTGCCTATGGAAAGAAAAAATCAAAATGTACACTTAATATACTTACGTCTTCACTGACTATATGTATAGACATTTATATACATTGACGATCCATTCAAATGTGGATTGGTGTGTGACCAAAGCTAGGAAAATAATATGACAGAAGACAAGTGCATGATGTGGTATCATTTAAAATTAAAGTTGCCCTTCTCTTACATTGGTTGCTCTACCAAAGGAAAAAAGTTAAGTATACCCTAGTATTTTACACATACCTGGGGAAAGAGACAAGATTGTTTCATTCTTTTCCCAATGGAGTAAATGCACTGCCCATAGTCGATAAAGTAATTCAGCCTACCACACAATCACCACATTAGTTCTTGAAAATGTCTGAGACAGTTGAAAGTACATAGACAAAACAACATCAACTTTAGACAGTTTATCTACAATTTCAAGCACAATACTCAACACCTTACATGAAAATAGGAAAAATACAATAAAAAAATTAAACAGACACACCTTGTTGGTTCTTCTTAATCAAACCTGTTTGGATATATAAGTGAACATTGAAGTCAACACTAAGAGGCGATATGCTAGATGCAATCATCAGGGTGGCCTGATGATTGTGTCTAGCCTGTTGCCTCTGAGTATTGACTTCAATGTTCACTTTTATATTTATATTTACATACACTATCTCTGATATTGGGCACTTTATCCCATAAATATAACACATCTTAAAACTATATATATATATATATATAAATAGAAAGAACGATCAGATTAATAATCTAGTTCTTTAGCATTTATTTTTTAAAAAGTGCTTGGTACAAAGTAGAGCATAATATTATAATTATTATTATTTAAAATATTTTTTCATTGTGACACAGAAATTTCAGTGTTTCAGAATGAAAATTATTGTTCCATTTTCAAGCGATATTCAATAACTTCAGAAAAAAATGATTTACTTTTGAAAGCAAAGTAGTATTATATTGAAGAGTTTAAGTAGGAAGGGGAATAGGTTTTCAAAATTATTTTTATGGGTGTTGTCTTATTTGATGAATCCAAAGACAGAAAGTTAAAGCAGAAAAGTGAAACAATGTAGGTTAGAGGTTAGGTGTGGGTATGTAATTCATGTTTGTCTAGATGACCCACCTTGTATTAGACATGTCACCATTGCTTCCTGTTTAGAACATAATCATGAGATACATTGAAATAATACAGAGTTATATGTATTGAACAATGGGTTAATTTTGGCATTTTATTTTTTAAATTATTTTTTTATACACTTTAGGACTGTCTTAAAAGGAGCCTCTAGTATGATTAAATCATTTTATTATATATTTAATTATTATGATCTAAAATGCAATACTTATTATATTCACTATTAGATTACACGTGGCAATGTTAAAATTAAAAATCAAGGAAGTAAATATTATATGCACCATTATATTTAATCAAATAGATATATAATCATAATGTAGAGATTTTTTTTAATAAAAATCCTATTAATTATGTTTTAATGTGAACATGGTATTAGGTTGGTGCAAAAATAATGTCGTTTTCTCACATAGTAACATATGTGAGAAAACAATATTATTTTTGCACCAACCTAATACAATGCCTACAAAAAAATGGTTAGTTGGTTTTGTTGAGTTACTAATATATAGGTTTTCATACAGGACATGGATCATTTAATGATCTAAAAATTCTTGTTTTTTTTATTAATTTTCATTTTACTGTGGATGTTTTATTTGTTTCTTTTAAATACCAAAAAAAAAGTATTTAAAAGAAACAAATAAGGAAGTATATTCTACTTTACCTTAGAGCTGTCTTTGGATTTGTCAAATAAGACAACACCTATAAAAATAATTTTGAAAACTTATTCTGCCTCCTACTTAAACTCTTCAATACTACTTCGCACTCAAAAGTAAATCATTTTTATTCTTAGGTTATTTAATATCACTTGAAAATGGAACAATAATTTTAGTTCTGAAATATTAAAATTTCTGTGTTGCAATGAAAAAATAATTTTAAATAATAATATAGAATATATATATATATATATATATATATATATATATATATATGACAATTAAAACATAAAATTTGTCACTTAGCTGATTGACATTATATTCCGCACCTCTACTCAAGATTTTCATAGATGAACCTTTGTTTAATTGTTATGTCCACTTGTCAGGATGTGCCAGAAAATGTCTGTTATTTTTTTTGTTTTTGTTATTTTTATATTAATTTAAAAAAAAAAAAATGATGTGCATTTTATTGGTCTTAGGGTGATTTTTCTTGTTTGTGTGCATGTGAGCATATGCCTGTATGTATGCTTATGTGTATGTGTAGGGTTTTGTGGTTATTTATTCTTTTCATAAACAGATATATGAAGATAGCTCTCCATCTGCAATGATGTGGATGGCTACCAAGGTTGCAACAGATGAGGTGATTCCCTCCTATCTTTTAGAATTGCAATGGCAATTGGACACTTGATTTTAACCATAACTTGTGCTACACTATGTGTTCTCTCAGCATCAGACAGTGACAATGACAAAATCCAGTCAAGATAATTGGAGGTTACCTGTGCCATATATGATTCACAGGACCATTAAACATATCACGATGATATGACATCTGCCACTGCTTACAGATTTAGGTATTCCCAAATTGTCCTCATCTAAGTAATGATGTTGCTTAACTTTGGTGATTGGATAGGAACTTGTGTCTTCAGCATGATTTGATGGTAAGCACAAGCATGAACATGAGATTTTTATTAGATACAAAAGAATAAAGAAACAACTCTGCCCCTTTCTAATTAATCTAGAAAACTTAGAAGAGTAACTTTTCTTTACTTTTTGATACAGACATCACCATCACTTAAACTTTCATAAAATCACTGCAATGTCTGAGAGACATTTGCTTATAGAAATCAAATAAAAAAAAAAACAAAAACAAATTGTGGTCTCGAGAAAGGAATTTTTCTGTCGTTCATCAACTTAATCTTAATTATGAAATTGTCTGCTAGTCCTTTAAGTTTAACCTTTTGAGCTCTGACCACTGCTTTACCGGTGGTAGGGAAAAATGATGTAATGCCCAGTCACCAGTTGAACAGTGGCAGAGAAAAATAACTTAATGCCTGGCCACTGGTTGAATGGTGGGTAAACACTTGTAACTATTTTTTATATCTACTGTGAAACATTACATACCAATTATTTGCAAATTTTGACCCAGGAGTTCTGGAAGAATGGTCAAAATTGTTCAGGAAAGCAGGGCTTAAAGGGTTAATTATGAAATTGTTCAACAGTCCTTTAAAGTTAATTATCAGATTGTTTCTCATTCCTTTAAAATTTATTCAGGGTTGTGATTTGTTTTTGATTGCTTCAAAGGAAAGACTTAGTCACTGAAAACTTACTTTGATTTCAAGGACATCAACAGGTTTAACTGTTGCTTCAACAACAGCCATAGCAGCATCCATAATAAATCTAAAAAAAATAAAAATATTATATTAAAAGGATGAGTAGAAAGATGTGAGTTTCTTTTAGGGGTTGAAGAAGATAGAGAATGTAATGATCATATACCTCACTTGATTTGGATCTTCACCAAAAAGCCTTCTTGCAAAGCGGTTTGTCCGTCCTAAGGGTAGAACCCCTAAAGTGATATTTTGACAAAAAGCCTGTAATTAAAATAGATTTTATGAATTAATAATGAAACAATTAGGATTAATCAATGATGAATTACATAAACATGAAGTAACCATCATTTCTTCATCTTTGTGCCCTGTTCCTTTAGGATTTTAGTGATCATGGCTCTCCATTTGTAGCTCTTAATAAATTTTGTCTTTTGGCTATCTCTCCCAAACTCTACTCCACCATCCATTCAATCAAGCTTGCTAGGTAGGTTATGCGCTATTCCTCTTGCTTTCAATCGTTTCTGTGAGTATCTAATTTTACAAGCCCTTTTCATAATGTGCCCTCAAAATTTCAACTGTCTCTTCCAGATTTTAAGAGTAAGTGTCCTTTTTGTTTTCATTATCATTAGAACTTCATTGTTGCTCATATATCCGGTTCATGACAACCTTCTGTAGAACTACATTTTGGTTGCTTCAAGTCTCTTCTTCATCTCCGAGGAGATTGTCCAGCATTCACTGCCATATAAGAGAACTTATATTACGTAACAGTTCAGTATTTTTTTTTTTCTTTGTTTTTAACAAAATTTTTCTGTTTCTTAATATTTTACTTAGCTTCTGGAAGGCATCTTTTGTTATCCCAATGCACCTTTGGATTTCAGTGTCACACTTTCAGTCCTCCGCCAAAATACTTCCCAGATATTTAAATTGTTGTACTTGTTTGATTTTGATATCTCCAGTTTGTAATTTATGTGTTAGACTCATCCTTTTGCTAACAACCATGCATTCTGTCTTGCAATTCTTCTCGCTTTCCTTCACTATGTTCTGTCGAAGTTCTGGTAATTCCTTTTCTGTAACTGCTATCCTCTGCATGTCTTACTTTGTTAAGATTGTGGCTGTCAATAACAAATCCTGGTAGGACTTCTAATTCTCTCAGAATTGCCTATTTAATTCATTAAATGCCTATTGTAAAATCCAGTATTAACAATAAAAATAAAAATCTAATATTAATTGTAGGTTTCTAAAACAATTTGGAATTAGTATCTGTCTATATTTCTGAGATGAGGTATTATGTACACTATTTACATTGTTCGGACTATCATCCTCATCTTTGTTGCCATATTTATCACAACGATTCGTCCGTTATACACTACGGCCTTCTTCTGCTGGTTGGAATGTTGAACTGTACAGTCCTCAAGGACACATAGCAGAGTGGATAAAAGTGTTAGTTAGATCCAGTGATAGGACCCAAAAGAGTGTGAGTTCAATACCTAGTTAAGGTGGTGGAGAACTTGGAGAGGGGTAATTAACAGGAGATAACTGATAACTGACATCCATTAGACATGGCACGTGGAACTAGAACAGTCTACCCTAGTGTGTGAAATCAAGGGTTCAGTTCGACATTTCAACCACCTGAAGAAGGCCGGAGTGTACAATGGTCAAAATGTTGTGATAAATATGGCAACAAAGATGAGAATTATAAAAATACAATTTTGGCTTTAATTAGAAAAAACAAAATCCAGTTTTAATTATGAAAAGTAAAAATCTGGTTCTAGCTGCAAAAATTAAAAGAAAGATCTGCTATTTATAATAGATTTCTGTTTGAATTACTGGAATGAGGAATTCTCATCATTTACATGGAACAATCCTGAAGCTAGAGGATTAAAGCACATCGGTTCATACATTTTGTGGCATAGTAATTTTGAGTTCAATTCTTGGGTTGGGTAGTACAAACTTCAGGGAAACAGGACTAGCAATTCCTAGATATAGACAGCAGAATGAGAACAATCTACCCCTGTAGATTAAATAAAGAGTTTAGTTAGAATTCCCTGGAAATTAACCAGATTGATAGATACCTGAAAAAGGCTAAAGGACACAATGACTGAAAATTTATGATAATAAAAATGGTGAAGACATTAGTCCAGCTGTAATTAATATCATTATAGGTTTCTAAACATCCTGTATTAATTACAGATGTCGATTGGTTTGTTTTGTTTTATGGCATATCAACCTCAATGGGTTATTTAATGCCGACAAAATTTTTATTGCTGGTACTATTTTGCTTTGTCAAAAATCTATTCTGGTAATATTTTTTTCCTCAAAAATGTATAGCTGGTAATATTATTTTAAAAAATGTATTGCTGGTAATATTTTTTTTTCAAAACATATTGCCGGTAATAGCTTTTTTTTCCTTCAAAAATTTATCTCTGGTAATAATTTCTTTTTACAAAGTATTTCTTGTATTAAAACCTACTTTTACACTTTCATAATTCTTTTTACCTCAGTTTCAGGGTTAACTATTTGCCCATAGCTGGGACCCTAACAGGTGCTAGCACCCCAGGTCAGGGTGAACCTGGGAACACCAGCAATTAAGAAGTGGTTCCTCGCTCCTCAAAGCCTCCTGATCAGAGGTCTTGCTGCTGGATGTAGTTTATCGTCTTACCCAAGATGCAGATGTAGTTTATCGTCTTACTCAGGACGGTCAACAGATGTTGAATTCATAAATGTATCCAATAAATAAAATTAATGCATACACCTACTGAAAACTCTCATTCCTGCCAAAATGTTCCCATTTAGCATGGCACTGTGAAAAATCTAACAGCTATTAAGTTGGTGCAAACATAATTGTTTTCTTTTTTAAGTAACTTCAGACTAAACTCTGGTTTAGAATGATGTTTATTAAGTAAAATAAGAAAAATTAGAAGGTACACATTGTTGCCAATTATAAACAAGTCTGTTTATTCTGATAGCATAGAATTCTGGAGTTTTGGAACTAACAAATACATCAAACTTATTTTAGGCAGATACTTGTTTGCTAAAGATTATCTGTAGCAGAAAATTGTCAAGACTCTTGAAAAAGTATGATAGTTGATTGTATAGTGCAAGTTGAGGTCAGGTGAGTAAGCTGGGTGAAGTAGTTTTGATGTTTTGGCTTGTTCAGTTCCTGCAGAGTCATGTGCAAGATATTCAACCAAACATTGTCATGGAAAAGAACTGATTCTTTTCATGTGACCAATGTTGGATGTAAATTTTATAATCCTTGGGGCATTTTCTTGTGTTCTTTGCAATATTTTTCTGTTATCGTTTTGCTAAGATTCCAGAAGTTGCAGTGGAAGCTTCTACTTTTTTGACTGCCAAACAATAACCATAACCCTCTTTTGATGCAGCATTGGTTTAAGGAAAGAGCACAATATCTGTTGAAAAGGCAGATGAACTACTTTAGAGAGTCAGTGGCCATCTAAAATACAATTTTCTTAACCAACTGCTTTTTAGGTGGCCTTGACTGGGCAAAAGCTAAGGTCAATAAACCTAAATAAATCCAACCAGTATATGGTATCTGAACAGCATTACAGAATTCATAAGCTGACCCTGAATGGCAAACTACTGGTTAGAAGACTTCATGGAAAGCTTTCACAAAGATACAGAGACAGTTGCAAGAATTTGAAGGGTCAATATGCCTTCAGCACCTAGATTCTTTAGTGAGCAAGCCAACACATGGCAATGCTGTCCTATGCCCCCACACACTTGCTTCCTCCTAGAAATGATGCTACAAGTACTGCCTTCATAAAATAAAATGAGATAGAAAAAAAAAAGAAGAAAATTTTTCACTGTTGAAGCATTCTATATTTTGGGGTCTGGAGAAACGAAGCCAGAGATGAGACAAAACACACAAGATGCTGCAATCTGGTGTATCAGACTTTCCATGTCAACTGTTTATGTAAAGATGGTGCTGCTGCTGTTCTGTGCATCATCACCAGCACTCTAATCCTTCTTTAGTGCAGGTTTCTTTATTTCTTCCTCCTTGCCAGGAGACAGTATTTCATGCCAAAGTTTCAGAAAATGCTGTCTTAGAGTTTGGACCAAGAAGTTATACAAGGAGTCATTAGTGACAACAAGTATGACAAGTTCAAAAGTTCCAATAACAAAATTCAAGCCAACAAAAAAGTGGCAACATCATCATCAGATTACTGGTTGACTGGAGAGTGTGGGAGCCATGAAGGATTGGTTGATTGATTTTGTGTAGTGGTATATCAACCTCTATAAGTTATTTAATGCTGAAATCTAAATATTTGGAACACATTTTTATGGTTTCAACTAAATATTTGTTATAAATAGGTATTGTTGGTAATTTTTTTATATAAAAAGGTATTTTTATACTTTTACAGTATTTTGTTTTTATTTAGTGGTTCACTAATAGGTGAACCTCGGATCAGGATAGATCTGGAAACAACAGCAATTAAGAGGTGGTTCCACGCTTCTCAAATCCTCCAATCTTCTGAGCAAAGGCCTTGCTGCCAGATGTAGTTTATTGTCATACCAAAGGACTAGCCAGGAAGGGTTCAAATGATAAACACAAAAAATAAAAAATACTGACTTACCTTGTCTTTCTTTCGCATTATACCAGTCACTGTCTGGAAAACGTAAGAGAAAATGCATTAATCAGCAGAAATGAAAATCAATTTGAATTAGATAGACATAAATATGAAGATCAGATATCTAGTCTTTTCTGTCTACTATTGTGGCATACTAGTTTCAAGACCATGGACATAACTGGTAAATCAGAAAGGAAGAATTGGATTCATGCCTTTTCCAAAGGTATGAATCCAAAGAATTGGATTGAATTGAATTGAGTGTAAATAGAAATCAATTTCCTGATTCGTTTTTTTTAAGCCAAGAACTCCTACGTCACCTTGTATCTATAGTTGTATGAGCAATCCATAATCACCTTACACGCTCAGTTAACATAAGAGCAAATGTCATTTGTCTGAAATCTGGCTTCACTGAGATCATTAATAAACTGAATGATTCATTTTACCGAAAAAAAAAAGCAAAAAAAAAATTAAAGGGAGGTAACTTTTATATACGGATAGAATTTTCCTTATCCTTTAAAAATTTGGTTGTTTATTTACGATAATGAATACATTTTTCTCCATAAATTAATCACTGCAGTCTTTATTCATAATGTTGCTTAATATTTTAGTTTTTATTCTAGGAATATTTAGAAACGAGCAAAAATAAAAATGACAAAAAGCAAAAACCTCTTTAAATATTTGTCCTATCCAAAATACACGTGATATTTTAAAAAAAAGTATTCTGTAATTCACATTACTACTCTATTTGTTTTAAAATATTTATATTTTAA
Source organism: Acanthosepion lycidas (assembly GCA_963932145.1). NCBI lineage: Eukaryota > Metazoa > Mollusca > Cephalopoda > Sepiida > Sepiidae > Acanthosepion > Acanthosepion lycidas. The sequence continues at coordinate 52,849,389 of OZ010578.1, read as the reverse complement.
TGAATCGTTTTGTATTTATACTTTATTTTCGTTGTCCATAAAAAATTTCCTGGCTTTTAGGTACCTGCACTTGCTCGCTGGAAAAACAGCATAGCATGAGAAAAAAAGGCTCTAAACTTAATAAAAGTAAAACTAAAAGTTAGTAAAGTTTTATCGTCAAAAAGAAAGATCAGAGTATTTTTTTTTTTTTAAATATTTTATTAAATTTTTTAATCCTTTCTTGCACGTTCGAAATTTTGGTTAAAAATCATTTTTTTTTTTTTTTTTTTTAGGTCAGCGATTATAGTCGACGTTTAAATATTTTTTTTTCAGGTGAAAAAAATTGATTTGCAGAAATCAAATAATTGTCACATTTTAATGAAACTTTCAGGACTTATTCACAAATGAATGAAATTATTTTTTACACTTTTATAAAAAAATGTTGGTATTTTTTTTTACTCCTACCCCCATTTACTTAATTTCATGAAATTTCGAGAAATTATATCGCAATCTCAAAATTTGTTTTAAAAGCAGAACACTTTGGAGAATTTATTATCAGTTTTTTTTGTGCATTTTATTTTTGTAAAACAGGACCCCCAGTTACCGAAAATCTGCCCTGAATCGTAAAAAAAAAAAAAAAATGGAATATGACATTATTTAATTTGAAAAGATTTTAGTTGTTTTTATAAATAAAATTTATTAAGAACACTGTTGTCTTAAAAAAAATTCGAGGAATAATGATTTTTTTACAATATTTGTTTCCATTTTTTAAAAATTTTAATTAAATCGTTTAAAATTCTGCATTATTTTAATCTGGTCAGGTGGTATTCTTATTAAGTGAAAACTACATTTATGAATCAAAAATTGAAAAGCTTAATAAAAGTAGTTTACCCCCAATATTTTTTAAATAGTTTTTAATTTTTTTTAGTGTAGAAACATTCGCATTTTCATAAGTATGGATGTCCGTCACGTGTTTAAAGAGTTGTCTCCCTAAAAATTTGGCCATCTGCAATTCTTTCATTTTCATTTTTGTGTTTCATCGTGTTTTTACATCTCAACAGTCTTTACAAATTATCCTTTCAAAATTTTAAACTTTAAAATTTACAGTAATTTTAACATATTTTCTTTTCTATTTCACTAAATATTTTTATTTTATGTATTTATTTTAGTGTGGGTTATATTTCAATTAATTTTTTTTAAGTTCCACTTAGTTAAAGAACTTGGAGACGAAACCAGAAACCTATTATAGTTTTACTAAAAAAATACTTTTCACTTTAAATTTTTCTCATTAAATTTCTATTTGAAATTCTTATTTTTTAATTTGTGTGTCATTTTGAAATTTTGTTTCAAATTACTTTAACTCCTATTTCATAAAAATGTTTTTTGTTAGTAGTTTTTACATTTTTTAAGTTTATTCTTTTGCGTGAGAGTTATTTTAACAAAAACGTAATGCTATAAATAAATATAATGTAACTAAAAATAAAATTCATTAAAATATTTGATAATTGCTGAAAATATTGTTAACTTTAAAAAATTACTCATGTAGCTAAAATCCAAAAACAAAGCATTTATTTACTCAGATTTTGTAAATTTATGTCAATTTCTGGCCAACCATACTCAGCTTTTCAACACCTTAGGCTGCCAGTCAATCGATTAACACATCAGAAAAACAAGGCCCCATGGTTAAGAAATGTTTGTATAGTATGTTTTATGCTATAAGTAAGTAATATTTATTTCAAATCAGATTAATTTAACTTTAAATTTAATAATTTTTCTTAAATAACATGTTACAAAAATATATATTGTATTTTTGCAAGATTTTTAAAACCAGGAATTAACTTTTGTTTACAAATCTGTCAAAATGCCCAATATTTATCGAATTTTGGAAAGTGGACAAAAAGTTGAGATTCCAATCAATATAATTTCTATTTGAAATACACCAGAGTATTTTGATTACTGGAAATAGCAAATTTAATCATTTAGCTTTCAATTAAAGCTAAAAAGAAAACTTCAAGAATGTTTATTTTTAAAAATTAATTTTAAACCTTAGGTATCGAAAATTTAATGGAGGTCCGTACTTTAAGCATTACAAAAATCTTCTTAAAGAAACCAGTTATTCATTATCATAAAGAAGGAACAATCAAATTAAAACGAGTGTAATTTTTAAATGATACATAACTTAAAAGCAGCATTCACATATATTAGTTATCTCCTTTTAATTTTCTACCTCTAGATTTTTCAACGAAATGAAGAATTTGATTTAATGGTTTTGATGAAGCCAGTTTTTAGACAAATGACATAAACCAGAGACTCGGGCAGAGTCTGTCAAATCAGTCTGAATAGATGGAAGAAGTGAAATTGATAGTGGAATTTATTAAACGAAATCAACTTTAGTATTGATTACCTGTGCATAGGCAGTGGCTGACTATTTGTTTTTGAGTATGCCAGTCTCCAATAGTGGCTAGTTAATTCCTGTTGAAGTCACTTCCTCAGGCACATTTGTATTTCTTCAACACCCACAGAGCCAACCAGTGGTTTATACTGCAATTATGCTGAGTGAACTTTAGTCTCTGGGAGAGTGCTTTATCTGGTGGGATTAGTTGAACAAAGCCAGTATGCTTTAACCCTTAAAACAGTGGTTCCCAAACTTTTTTTGTCTGAGCTGCATTTTCGGAATGAAAATTTGCTCATGCCTTACCAAATTTTATGTGATAAAAAGTACATTATTATTTTTAAGAATAATAAAAAAAAAACAAACTGAGAGAGTTAAAGGGAGATAATCGTGGTTTTGAAGTCAGAACATTATCATTGATAACTCTCTCCTTCAATTTGCAGAGCCTAGTTACTGTACACTTAATACATGATATAATGCAAAAATATAATGATAAAATCTGTCAATAATTATTTATAACTATTTATACTCGGACTCATGCATGCAATTACAAGTAATTCATAATAATATTTTAAATTCTGAAATCATAAATATAAACAGTTTAAAAAAATTCATATCCGAAAAATATTTATTTTTGGGATATGAATTTTTTGAAACTGTTTCTAAATGTTTGATTGCCTTTCAATCATTCTGCCTCACCTGCTATCCTCTTCTGCTGCACCATGAAGTGTGCTTCACTGTTTTAAAACCACTGCCTTAAAAAGATAGCAGCCACAAAGCAAGAGAGATGTTAAAAAAAAAACAAAAAATGATATTAATTATATGGCCAGCTTAATTTTGTGCTATTTTTTTTGGCGGGAGGGACTTAAAAAGGAAATTTCTGATGCAGAAATAAAATAAAATAGTAAAACAATGTAAATTTTTGGAATATAACAATATTTAAGAATAAGTGTTTTGAAGCTTTTGCAACAGAGAAGAACTAAGTTGTTTTTAATCAGAGAAATTATTAAAACCAGCACAATATTCATTTTTACCTCAAGCAGGGTTCCATCACCACCAGCCACAATAATAGCATCAGTTTCATCTTTCTCCAAAACAGTCAGCAACTGTTTTGCTTGACCTTCGTATTCCAACTAAAAAACAAAACATGGTAATGTCAATGAGTCAGAATAAAAAAAAAATTCTTATTTAAATCAAGGATGTGCAAGTGGCGCAATAGTAATGTCTTGGAATGAGAAATTGGAGCCGAGTTCGAATTTCAGCTGAATTTGTTAAATTCACATTCATGCAAAAAAAAAAAAAAAAAAAAAAAAAAAAAAAAAATTATTCTTACAATACAAAATATGTTTCAGCTTTAAGTAGCACACAAAGGGTGTGCAGATAAACTATAAAAAACAAATCAAGCAATATTTAAATCAAATAATCACATCACAGACATTTATAATGGTTCAAACAAGGTTCTAATTTCAGTTGAAACAGTTTTACATTAAATGAACTATTCTCCCACTAGCTTTAAGTTAAATAGTAAGGTAGATCAAGTTCTCTAGCCTTGTTTGTTGGTTTTGCAACATGTCAACCTTTTTCAAATTATTTAATGTTGAAGTTGTTCTTTTTGTTTGTTTTTATAATTATAACTTCTAGTAACTATTCTTAATATAAATAATTTACAATCTATCTGATATGAATAATTTGTAAATTGTATATGATTTCATGTCTTCCTATTGGATATGAATTTTCTTCAGTGAGTGTTTTGTCTATAAAATAACAACAAAAATGTTGCACAACTCAGTGATACCTGGATGTACCCAATATCAGTAAAATTCTAAATACATTACTGTTTATAATAACACATTTCCTTTCTTAAGATTATTAATTTAAATTTTTCCTTTCTTTTATTATTTTTTGATAGGTGGATCAGGCATTAAGAATATTTTCACTGGTAGGTAACTATAAGTATCTGTTTACATCTCTGAGATTATTATTATTATTTATATTATTCGGACTGTTATCCTCATCTTCATTGCCATATTCACGTTTCGACCTACAACATAACAACTACCCTGGGTAGATGGCAGCAGCTCCAATAAACTGGAATAGGAGGGTACAAGTATGTAACAGTACTCAGAAAACAGCTTCAGTCTGCCCACCCTATGTGAAGAGATTATCAGAGAAAATACAAAGGATCTGTGGTCTACATAACATCAGGACAATCTTCAAAAGTGGATCAACACTTCACAGACACCTCTTCTGAATAAGACCCTCTGGAGAGGAGAACATAACTAAGGACTGTGTGTACGCCATCCTGTGTAGCTGTGGTAAGAAATACAAAGGAGAAACAGGCCGCCCCCTTAAGGTAAGACTGTAAGAACTTCGTAAAGCAGTAACACAAGGGTAAATAGAAAAATCAGGTGTAGTTGACCACATATGAAGGGAAAAGGGAGATCAACGCTGCCTGTGGGATGAGGTTGAAATAATAGACTGGAAAATACGAAAACTTAATGAACCAACACATATGCTAGGCCACAAAAATCTCTTGAGCCGACCAAGCATAGAAATGAATACAATATTGGAACCAGTAACAAGGAGTGCTAGAGAAAAGCAATGAACAGCAACAAAAATTGCAATATAAGCTCTGGTAAAAAAATTCAATCATAATAATGACAAATTGCAATATGAGCACTGGTATAAAATAGTTGCTGAGACATTAGGTTTATAAGTCCCAGAAATTTATACACAGATGTCTTCAAGGACACATGGCCCAGTGAATAAAGACAGTGGTTAGATCTAGTGAGTTCAATACCAGGCCACAGTAGTGGTAAACCAAAAAAACTTGGAGAGTTGAGTTAAAGGGAAACAACTGAAACATCCAGAAGAGGCATGGCACGTGGAAATAGAACAATCTACTCTGGTGGACGAAATAAATGGTTTGGTTTGAAATTCCAATGACCTGAAGAAGGCCAGTGTACAATGGTCAAAACATTGTGAATGGCAATGAAGATGAGGATAAGAGTCCAAATAACGTAAATAATGTAAGTTATTGAGATGTCAAACTATTTTAAAAAAATACTATTTAACGCTATTAGTTAAAACCTAGATATTTTTAAACTATCTACTGTAAACATTTCCAAACATTTGTGCAGTATTCATAATTTTATTAAGAGTTGGTTTCAATTTTTTAATATAAATTGCATCAAGAATGTTTAGTTCATGTTTATTAGTGTCATGAAAAAATATAGATGTATTTCCAACAAGAATTTTTCTAAATTGCAAATATGGACAGGCATGGTGTTGTAAATGTTGAAAGATATTAGATATATCATTCAAATGAAAACTAAACCTTCTAGATAATGTAGTTGTGGTGTGACCAACATTTTTTTCTGTAGGAGATACAATATCCCAAAGGAAATATATATATATATATATATATATATATATATATATATATATATATATATATCCTTAAATTCACAATATTCAACACAAGCTCTCTCTCACTCTCTCTCTATATATATATCCTTAAATTTACAATATTCAACCCAATTGTTTACACAACCTGTGTGTGTGTATACATCTCCTTGTCCCTACCAGGCAACTAAGATTGGTGATGAATTGGGTAAAATATAAAATTTAACATGACCAAATTGAAATGTTTACAAAACAAGAGAAAACTGGTGTTAACTCACCTTAACAACATCAATCTGGATACCAGCCAGGTTGAGAATAGGAGCTGCATTTTTTTCAAACAGTTTTACACCTTTCCTGCAAGACAAATTTCCTTTTTTTACTTAAAAAAACAAAAAAGAAAACATGTTTCTGAAGAGATAAAATTCATTGTTTGAAACAGCATATTGTAGACATCATCATTGCACAATTTCTTTCCACTTGTAATCTCTTTGAATCTGAAAGATTTTTCATGATACCCACTTAATGGTTTAAAAGGAATAGATTCTAAGACAATGTTATATACTGTACCTATGAACAATAATGGGTATGTCCAGATCCTCATAAATACATTGGACACTATTGTAAGTAGGGGTAATATGCTGTCTAAGTAGTTCACCACTAGCAGTGGTTTACCTACTTTATGCTGCTGGCGAGTATTGTATTTTGTTGGTGTTATAAAGATTACCATTACATTTCCAACCTCCATTTTGGTTATTTCTCATTGAGTAACCCTTTCTAGATTAGTTCTTAATTGTTATCTAACAATAACTGGAATCTGTCTATATTTCTGAGATGAGGTATTATGTATATTATTTACATTAGAACAGCCTACACCAGTGAGTGAAGTAAAGGGTTTAAGTTTGACATTCCAACCATCTGAAGAAGGCCGGAGCGTACAACAGCTGAAACATTGTAATAAATATGGTGACAAAGATGAGGACAAGTAAATAATGTAAGTAACTGGAATGTCTGTTTAGAGTAATGGTTAAAGAGCTCATCTGCTTTTTTTATTACTAAATATTTCACTTAATATGAGGCTTCAGAGCCATTCAAAGTAGAGGTGAACCGTTAAAATGGTTATAATTAGGTGTTTGATATGAATAAAAGAGTTGGTAGGAAGTAAAGATTATGATGATAAGTAGAATAGATAATGATTAACCCATGACTTGAAGTGGTTAAGATTTTAATGTTCAGGGAAAGCATCCATGTAGGAGTCTGTTCCACAAAGTAGCAGTTTTTAGGGAAAAAGCTGTCTGAGTGAAAATTTCTCCTTACGTTTGGAATATAGGGAAAATGAGAGTGATTCAACTCTGTGGAAGTAGCATGGTAAGTCTTAGCCGTAAAGGTCTGAAATGGTGGAATTAAAAAAAAAATGGAACTTGTATGTATATTTTGAAAGAATAAGAATAGATGTCTCAGTTTTATTACAGAGTGTGTAACTTTTTTTTTTTTTTTTTGAGAAACTTCAATCAGTATATAACACAGGGAATAAATTCCATCAAAGACTCCATAAAACACTTACCCCCGGCTGACTGCAGGGTTAAGGAAAACCATTACTTTGCGGGGTCGTTGAGTAAGCTGAATTGATTTCATACCATATTTCTGTCGAAAAAATATTAAAATTATAAATTACATAAGTTATTGGGTAGCTGAGTGTGTGCATTTTTAAAATTACAAGCAGCCTCTCGATAATCAAGAATGAATGGGAGGATTGAAATTTACTCAGACAATTCTTTATTCTACTTTCTGTTAATTGTTTATAGTTCTGTTGTTTTCGTGACGGAGATTTTTGCTTTAGAATTTTCTAGAATATTTAAAATTTCAATTTCTCTGAGTGGATTAACTGTTGAAGGTAAAAAAAAAAAAAAGATCGTTACTCTCATCTTAATAACACAGAGGTAAAGGTGGCTCACAAGTGTATATTTGCCATTCTGGGAACACTTCCAAAATAATGTACTTATCTAGTCTGAAAGTAGACAGTCTCAGGATTTCAAAACTGGTCTTTGTCTTAAATCCAAGTATTTGCCAAGTTATGACCATTTGATGTTTAAAATTACCATGATAAATGCGGCATTTTTCAAATGTGCAATGCTGATCATCAGAAACCAAGTAAGGCACTCATTAAAATAACAACATCTGAATTATTTTAAAATTATTATTAAGAGAAATGTTTGGTAAAGTAAATAAAAATTGTCCCACACTTTATATTATTTGATAAAGGTTATCAGCTGGTTATTGTAATTTAAGAAGACCCTGCCCCAAAATGAGTTCCTCTGTATAATAACTAGAAAAATCAGGATTAAGTACAATGTGGCTGTTCAGTTGATATCTATAACTTTTATTGTTCTTGTAATACATAGTAACAAAGTTACTAACTGCTAGATTTTTAGTCAATACTCATATCTGAGTAGGTGTTCTGTTTATTTATTAAACAATATATTTATTTTCATCTACTGGCCTCAATGTTCAAGAAATCTTATTAAAAAAAATGTGTGCTCTCTGGCAGGATTTTAACTTGTGTTCCTTAGGGAAGAGCAAGGTACCATTAAGCTTGGTATGCCTTAAAAGAGCACGAAGAGCAGCCAGTCAGGTGAGGCCAAATTTTGTGCCTTAAGCAAAATTTCTTTTGTCATAGAAATCTCAAAGTTTTTTCCTATCTGCACAGTTTCATATTCAAATGTAAAAAAAAAGGATTTTTAGGATGGAGTTTTTAATCATATCTTATCATTGTTAATATAAATTATTGAGAGATGTGAAATTACCATGTTACATTATTGCAACTCAAGAATAAAACAAGAAATAATATCTTTTAATAATAGAACAAAAATTTAAAACATGCATTTTATACATGAAATTTTGGGATGAGGAGTTATCATTATTTACATTTGGATTGTTTAGATATCCCTGGATATGGACAGCAGAATAAGAACTATTTACTCCTATAGATTAAATAATGGGTTCAGTTCAAAATTAGCTGAAGGTTACAAGGATCAACAAACACCTAAAAAAGCTGGAAATGTTTTGATAACAACAACAAAGATGAGGACAATAGTCTGGATGAAAATGATGCTATTTTCAGTTGCAGATAGTTGTTGCCACCATGATGCGACAAAAGCTGGTAGCACATTTTCAAAATATCAGCTCTTATTTAACAACTGGTTTCACAAGGCTTTGTTTGTGACGTCATGCCTTAGTTGTACTCTATAAACTTGTGCAAAAGTTAGCTTTGTTCAACAAATGTAAAAGGACATTTTGATAATCATACAATCTTACAAAACTTTAATTTTTTTTATTGCAATATAATAAACAGATTAAAAGTTACATAACCTTGCTGGATTGCACATTTTTCTCAAGTGCACATTTCAATAGATGTAATACACACTGTTTTAAAATAATAATAAAAAAAAACAGGATATCTATTTAAAACATAAGTTCCTTTCATGTGTAACCATATTTTTTTTGTTGAAGTAGGATCAGGATTAATCTTGCACAAAGCCAGGTGGGTCCTGTCTGACAAAGGACTTGTCATAATTATTTGAGGCAAGGTCAGATGCACTTCATGATGCTCAACTCACACACATACACACGGTAGTCAAATTACACAGTGTTTTTATTAAGGCACCAACTCTAGTAAGGTTGCCATTTAAGGACTGAGATCCTATCCAAGCTTTATCAAACATGCTAGATTAAATAATATTGACGAGTTATGTCTATCAATTTTTTTATATATAAAATAAAATAAATGTGAACTTTGGCAAATTTACAATAACATATAACAACTAATTCAGAAATTTGAAAGATTTAATAAAAAAATTGATAGACAGAACTTGTTCATATTATTTAAGTAAACATATTTGAGAGAATTATTGTTGCCAAAATACACCTTATTTAAAATTAGATATATATATATATATATATATATATATATATCTATCTATATATATATATATATATATATATATATATATATATATATATATATAATGTATACTTGGGGACCAAGCTTTCTTTCAAACATGTTTCGTTGATATCTGTCTATATCTCTGAGATGAGGTATTATGACTACTTACATTATTTGGACTGTTATCCTCATTGCCATATTTACAATGTTTCAGCCGTTGTATGCTCTGGCCGTCTTCAGGTGATTGGAATTTCTAACTAAACCCTTTTTTCTTCCACTGGGGCAGATTGTTCTAGTTCCACGTGCCATACCTCTTCCGGATGTCTCAGTTATTTCCCTTTAACTCAACTCTCCAAGTTTGGTTCACTAATGTTGTGACCTGGTATTGAACTCATAACTCTTTGGGTTCAGTCACTGGATCTAACCCACGTCTTTAGTGGATAAAGACATACAACATCCGAAATAAGGATAACAATCCAAATAATGTAAATAATATAAGTAATGTTTCATTGAATATGACAAAGAAAATTTGATGAATTTTTTTTTGCACTTTCATAGTGTTTTGACCCCAGTTAAGAGGTTAACTATTTGCCCATAGCTGGGACCCTAACAGGTGCTACCATCCCGGGTCCTGGGACCACCAGCAATTAAGAGGTGGTTCCTGCAAAAGGGAACATGGTTGTAATTTGGGTTGGAGTCTTTGCATTTTAAAAATCTTTTAACTCATTTCTGCTGCTAAATAAGGTGAGAGTAATACTGGGTGCCGGATGTTTTATGTAGAGGCCTTCTATGATGATGAGAGGTTTTCGGTTACAGGATTTATGAAAATGATTGTGTTATCAACTAGAATTTTCCTTCTAGACACTTGGCTAAATGTTTTTTGATGGCACTTTGGTCAGATAACTGACATGTGAGGAGCCTGCTCAGATAGATAGTGGTATGACTGATTTATAACAAGAGACACAGTCATGTATTGGGCAGTTAAATTGATAGACTGCCATTGGTCATTACTGTTTAAATTTAATAAGATTATTTTGATTAGTGATGTGTCTCTTTTCCAACCAAAGCACCATAAAAAGGCATCTAGCCACCTACTATATATATATATATATTAACCATTGGCTCCTACAAGAAAGTCATCCACCCTTTGACAGGCTTTTCATCCTGTGGTGTGACATGCCACCCTCCTCACCAGTAGAAAAGCTAGTAGGGGAGCTGGTTTAGATGCCAATTTCTCAGCCATGTGGCAGTTTGTACTTGTCATTAATTCTTTAGAAATACAATTAATAAATGTTTCCTGAAGAGATTTTGGTTCAACCTAATTCACAAAATCTAACCAAATATTTTTGTTAAAAATGACTGACAAGATACTACGATTAAGCTTTTTATTTAATGGAATGTTTTATTTTCCAAACATGTTCAGCACATTGTGGCCATGTTCATAGTTAATGTTATTGAGTGTTGGCTTTTTCTTTATTATTAGGGCTTCCGTTATATATATATATGTATATATATGTATATATATATATATATATATATATATATATATATATATATATATATGTATATATATAACAGAAAATTATATATATATATATATGTATATATATAACAGAAAATTATATATATATATATATATATATGTATATATATATATATATGTATATATATAACAGAAAATTATATATATATATATATATATATATATATATATATATATATATATGTATAACAGAAAATTATATATATATATATATATAATTAACAGAAAATTATACTTACTAATGCTTCTTGACAATATTCTCTTCGTAAAGTTTCTGTCCTGAGAAAAATAAAAATGAAATTAGTTATATTGTTGAAAACTAATCAATCAATTAGTGATAAATTAAATGACAAATAAATCATTGCAGACTAATCTTAAATCAGTTGTAATCCTTCCTCAGACACTATAGACTGGTGCTACAAAATCACAAAGCTGAACAAAATAACAAAAACCTCAACACCTGAACACTTCCAAAAATCAACTAAAATGGATAGAGTATATATTGAGGAATGAAATTAATGACATAAGATGGCAACCTTCCATACTATCTAAAACAAAAGTTTCATGAGGAAAATCTCACTAATGCTAGAAAAAACAACAGAACTTGAGAAGCCTAATTTTCTGAAAAAACTGTTCTAAGAAAAAGATTTTATAAATTTCAACTAACAGTAATGTCAACTGTTCAGTCAATAAATGCCAGATGTTTCCTGGATGAAATTTTTGATGGGAATAATTTTTATAGATTAGCATTCATTCATCAAGACATGACATTTGTTGAAATTGAAAAATATTGATTTTTTTAAATCAATTTGGAAGGACCTGTTTATAATACAGTGTAATAATGACCCCTAACTTTTTATAGAGTTATTGAACTTAGATTTTATTTATAAGATGTCAAAAGCTTATGGCCACATTGCATTGAAATGCCAGTTCTTCAAAGCTGCTATCAAGTGAGCCAAGATGTTCAAGGACTTCATAGTTAAGTTACACATCTTTTTGAAGATTTTTTTCTAAGATGAGGAGTTATTATTTATTATTATCTCCACCTTTGCTGTCAGAGAGTTTTGAATTGAACCCTTTATTTAATCTATGGGTGTAGACAGTTCTTATTCCACTGTCCATGTCCTGTTCTTATTCAGTACTAGTTATTGCTGAGTCAAGGATTATGGCTATATCATGTTGAAACACCAATTCTTGTGTTTCACCAAAGTTAAGCAACATCAAGCCTGGTCAGTACCTTAATAAGTGACTGCTTGGGAATACCAGGTGCTGTAAGCTTGGATGTGCAGGTGGTGTAATGGACACTGAATTGCTAATTTGAGAGCTGGCTTTTTTCACTTTCCAAAATTATAATTTATATTATAGCTTACATATATGGGAAAAAAAAGCATTAGTTTCAGGGATGGAGAATATGTACATACAAAACTTGTAGACATAGAAATCAACATTACTTGATGATTGGACATTTGATATCTTAAGCAATCATCAAATGTCGGGATTTCAAGCCAGACTGTTATAGAAAAGGGAAGGTAGAAAAACGTATAATGGCAACTATTAGTGTTTGAAGTGAAACTCAGTGCAGAAAGAAAGAAATGATAATGAATACTTGTAACTGGTATAATTGCGCGGTGGCAAATTGCAACAAAAAACACTATATGTTGCCTACAAGTAATTCTTGTAGAAGTAATGATAGAAAATAAAGTGTTAGGACTCTTATTAACAGTTTTGGTAATATGTCCAGTCAGCTTTGAAAGAGAAAGAGCCAGGTCATAATGAAGGAAGCAAAAATACAACCTTTGGCTAACTATTTTAGCAATTTATATCTCTCTCTCTTCGAACACATATTCAAATTTTGACCCCCACCTTCAATCAAATGGAACTCATTTCTATAAATTTTCTGTGAAGATGAAATAATATCTTTCAATATATCTTTGTCACAAGATTACATTTGTATTCCCTCATTTCTCCCTTTCCACAAGAGTTTTGCTAAGTGCACAAAGTTTTTGCACAAACTATGTAGTGTGTATTTCTATGTCCACAGTGTTTGTGTAAAATTTATATTAGAAGTATTTTTCCTGTTAATGCAATGTTGAATAATGCCTTTTGGTGAAATCTTTCTCATCATAGAATCTTGAAATGTTCATATCTGCTCAACATTTAAAGTAATAAAATCTGTGAAATTAATAAATAAAAAATCCATTACTTCTTTAGAAATCACTTCATTTACGTTTGGATATGAAACTGAGCAGAGATGAAAATTTCAAGAGTCTATGATGAGAAAAATTTCACTTTAAACACTATTCAGCCTTGCTTGATCAGAAAATCTTCTTAGCCGAGTCAGTTAAAGCATGTCGGATTTAATGACAGTTCCATCTGCTCAAGGGGACACAGGTTCAAATCTTGCCAGAGAGCGCTTATTTTTCCATAATAAAGATTTCTCGAATATTCAGACTGGTAGATAAAAATAAATAAAAATCTATTATTGTGTTAGAAATCGCTTTATGTTTGAATAAAAAACTGAGCAGATATGAAAATTTTGAGAGTCTATGATAAGAAGGATTTTGCCTAGAACTAATATTCAATCTTGCTTGACTGGCAAAAATTCTTTGTAGTGGAATTGGTTAAAGCATGTTGGATTATAAGTATTTGCTAATTCTCATTGAGTTTAATCATGTATCTTTACTTGCATGCCACTATGGCTGATAGGAAAGAATGCAGGTAAGGTAAGAAAAGGATTATTCCCTGCTTATTTTCTTATCAAGAAAACAACTTTGTAAGTAGCAGTTAAATCGATTTGAAGTTTTTTTTTTTTTTTTTTTTATATTAGACAAAGATTATTTTTTTTATTTTGTCAATTTAAATTTTTGTCAGTTAAAAAAAATGTTAATTTTATTTTTATGCGAACAGGTTAATTTTTTTTGTAGTAGTACCCATGCTTTTTTCAGGGATATGAACGCAAAATGAACGTAAGCCGTTTCGGTTTACCGTTTAATATTCTGATATTCGAATTAGTTTCAGTGGATCTGTTTTCTGTGACAATAGCATTTTTACATCACTCTGCACCTTCAACTATTTTTTAGTTAGTAGTTACCAGTATTATTAACATCATCGCCACCGACTCAAACACTGGAAACTTAAAGTCGAACTCCATAAGATCTTTGTCAATTGTTAACGTTTTAGTTTTAGGATAAAATTACTTTTTTTTTTTAGCTTAAAAATCGGAGTTGCTTCAGCTGTTGAGCGAAATTCACAAATAGGGAGACTCCTCCTAAAACAGTCCGTTGCGCTAAACTAAAGTAAATAAAAGTAGGTATTTTTATTCTTTATTAAAATGCTTTTTTTTTTTTTTTTTTTATTAAAGTTGTAAGATCGACTCAACAGAACATCATGAGTTACGGTAGCAAAAAAGTCGAAAATTTCCTGCACAGTGCAAAGCCAACCATAACCAGCAGTAGTGATGCCATAGCTTTCAGAGTTATACAATCTTGTTTTCTAAATTAACATTGTATTTTCCCTCTTAGACTAGTGAAACATTATTCCATTGGTCGGCTATATTACTTATTTCACAGGGTCAACAAGAATCAAGAAGATTATTTGTGGAAGAAGCACGGTGAGTTTTTTTTTTTTTTAAAAAAAAAAAAAAAAAAAAAAAAAAAAAAAAAAAAAAAAAAGACAACGAAAACAAGAAAGCAACACTGAATGAAAAGGTGTACTGTGGACAGATCAGACGTCGGATCGTAGACAGCAATCAGAATTCATAATTTTTCACGATATGCAACAAGGGTCAATTTTAAATTAAATTGGAATTTAACGAACGTTTAGATCTGATGAAATACTTTGAAGCTGCTTAAACTTATTAATTAATTATTTCTAAAAGTTCGCCAAATTCCAATCTACATCTGTTGTAGAATAAAAAATTATTAACTAAAGCATTACTGAAGGTTCTCGAGTGAATTATTCCGACTAAATTCCATATTATCGCTCCTGAGAAAACATTACAAAAATATAAGATTATTAATAATTACGTAGACTTTTTTTTTTACGAAATAGCAACAATGCATAATCTCAGAACTTAAAACATCACCTAAAAAACAAAAACAGGATCTACTTAAAAAAAATATAAAATGAGGGGAAAGGCTTTCTCTCGTGTACTGTAAAAAAAAAAAAAAATAGAGAGACCAAAAGCAACATTATTCTTCGTTTTAGGTAATAAATTGACGTTTAAGAAATTATTATTTTCTGGTTATTTTTTTTTTGTGTGTAAAAAAAAAAAAAAAAAAAAATACACACTACATTATCATTACAAACACAATCACACTGCTGAAGTAATTTTGGGACTTTGAACCTCAAAACAAGGATCGTCACTTACAATGACTACAGCTATAATTTCAACAAAATAACAATCTTCGAGTTTTTTTTTAAGATTATCAATTAATTATTTTTAAAATGTTAAACATCAACTTAAACTACTAACTTGTACAAGTTTGTTGCATACTGAGTACCATATGCAACTGCCACACATCCAAAAACTGATTTTTTCCAATGGTTCCGAACAGTTTTGACAACTCGAGACACAACCGATGCCATCGCAGCTAATTTTTTCCCTTTATAATCAACCTAGACTAATTTAAAGGCTCATCTATAAAGTATTATTAAAGATTGAGCGATGATCGCCCACTACACGTGGGAAAGGAGAGGGCACCGGTTTGAAGAAATGTCCTTCAAATCCAACAAGGGCAGGTAAGTCAGCAAGACTTGTCGCTGGGTACGCAACCATTTTTTTTTTTTTTTTTTTTTTAAATTTTTTTTTCGAACGTAGAACAATGAGCCAATGCAGGAATATAAATAAATTTACTATAATTGATTTAATTACTTTGGTTTTATTATACTAAACCTGTTGTCATTATAAATAAATAAATAAATAAAAAAAATACGTTGAAACTGTGTCATCATTTTGTTTGAGAAGTACGGGTGGCCAGAAGAATCATAACGGTTCTTTTGGGCACCGATACTCAGATAACTTAACATGTTTACTTGGTTATTTATTTTAGTGCGTTATTTTACTTACACGCGGTGCAAACAATAGTTAGTGCAGCATTAAAACAGATTAGCTGTAAATAATCTGTGCCCTTTTTTTATACACGTCTGTTATTTATATTATTGGCAACTAAGATTTTTAGTTTTACTTTTACATAAGTTGTGAAGTAATCTCTCTAAGTAACGCGATTAATCAAAATAAATTGGTGCTGCGGAATTTGCTGGATTTTTTTCATAGAAGAAATAAAAATATGTAAGGTTTTCGTCTGTATGCTTTTTTTTAATTATTAAACTACAGAAGTTTTATTGTTAGGTTTTACAAAAAGGAATGTTTCCCTTATCATTACAATAATCTACTCAACTCAAGGGTTCTTCCCACATATCCCCATAAACTGTGCCTCTTAAGTTTTATTTCAATCTTTAATCCTCCGAGTGTGTCGGAGTTAGCTGCTCCTTAGTTCCTTAATCCTTCACCAGGGGTCTCTCTCCCCTTGCAATAAATACTGGGTGACCTTTTGCCTCGATCTCTCTTTTCCCCTCAGGCCTTCAGCCGTATCCTACCTCGCACGGAGGTGAGGTAATTCTTTCTCTTCTTTTTTCATTTCAGCTAAATACCAATATGTGAGCTCTCACCAATAAAGCGTTTCCCAAATTCTGGGAACACACTAAGAACAATACACGTACGTATGAACACTCACCACAACACATAATATTCACCACACAAACTCAATGTAACTGTCCACGTGCTTGTAACTTGTTGTTAATACATATATTTGTTTGCATATAATTATCGCTCTTGTTTGTTTTCTCTGTCTTCTTTGGACTTAATTAAAGTCCAACATTCTCATGTAGCTGGACCGGCTAGCAGGAAATTTTAACCCACGTGTGTTCTTTACATCATCACACCACAGTCCTCTACAAGTGGCTCTTGGGCTTTGTAGAGGGTGACCATTGTAAAAATGATTGTCATGGCCTTTTTGTTTTTATTCAATGATGTTCACTCTGTACAAAGCCCAAGATCCATTCTAGGTAGAGGTTTACACAGTAAAAGGCAACACCTCGAGCAATGTGACAATGCCACCAAGACACAAGGAGCCACCGAAAGTGAAGGAGAAGGAAAACATTTTAGAAGGAACCGGAAACCTAATCCTAAACAGGAAGCAAGAGATAACCCTCTACTCAACTTCCAAAAAACCAGGAGGAATGTGAACAGGACGATAGGCAAACTTATGTACTCCTATTGAGGAAAAACATGGTTGCGTATACGAAGAAAGATTATGCCGAATTAAGGTGTCGAATAAAGATAAAATAATTTTATTATTTCTAAATTCCTATAACTTTTATGTACACAGACGCTGAAGGTAAATGGCTGAAGGCCCTAAAACCTTCCGCAGGAGCTAATCTAAAGTACACCCGAAGGACGGTTTCAAGGCTTGTAATAAATAAAAGTTCAGGGTTTTAGGCAGAGACTTTAGAAGTATAGAGTTGAAGTAGACTTTAGAAGGGACCAGAAAGAAGGGGTAGACCTCTGCTCTTGTTCAAAAGTCTGGGGAGGAGTGTGAACTGGACGATAGGCAAGCCTATCTATTCCTATTGATGGAAGAAAAAATATAAATAAATATTGAATTGGAAACCCCATCCTAAACAGGAAACAAAAGATAAACCCCTACTCCTATTCAAAAGAAGGGTAGGAGTATGGACAGGTAGATAGGTACACCTATGTACTCCAGTTTAAAAAAATAGATTAGACCATAGGATATCAGTGGGGAGGAGATGTATACATTACAAATTAACTTAAAACAATCTCTCCTTTTCCCATTATAGTTACTCCCCATCAGTCAGAGAAGGAAATGTGTTCGGGTGAGAACTGCCAGTATACTATCTATTAAGTTTTAACATTGTTTTAATATTATTCTGGTCGGGGATATTTCAACTTATACTAAGCTGAAATATCCCCTACTAGAATAATATCGGGTGTAGACTTAAGATTACCATTATCTGGGTCCCCATCAGCACTATTCCAGAAAAGATAAAAGATCCGATAACTTACATTTAGGACCGGCGAATTCTTACATACGATTTCTTGGTCCAAATATATCAGCATGTCTTCCTATGGTCAACATTGTCTGAAGCGAGAATCACACTCTTAGGGGAGAGACCTCCTCTCTTCCTAGTGGTTGTAGAAGGGCAACCAAGTAGTAATGACAACAAAATTGTGAAATATTTTTAATTTTTAAACGGATCGTAATATATATATATATATATATATATATATATATATATATATATATATATATGAACTGTTTCCATGTTTTTCGTTTTCTGCTTTTTTTTTTTTTTTTTTTTTTAGCTAAAAACTAAAAACAAAACTGATGACTGTTTCCATAGTTAAAATGTGCATTAATTACAGCTAAAACAGTAGATTTCGGTTAAAAATAGATGTTTTGTATCCACGTGTAGTAGCCGCCGCTTGACCATGTGGTGAAGGAAAATATGTTTGTTTTCAATGTAGCAAGGAATGGTTAGCCATCTAAGATCGTCAGCTATTCATGAAAATGCCGTATATTATCTATGAGTATGTGACAATGAACACAGCATCGGAGAATGGACAAAATTAATTTATCAACTTTAGTTTTGTTTGATTTTTCATCTGTTTATATACACATCTATTGATCCACTTTGAAAATGCCGCTCATTAACTCGTGGAGTTATAACCTGGTCCCGAAAGCTTTCTCATTGATTGGTCAAACTATTTTTAGAGATTGGGAAATTTTGGTTTCCTTATTATTTGTTTAGTTCTTTCTTACATCTTGATTTTGAAAGCTTTCTGATTGATTGGTCGAGCTATGGCTTTGTTTGCCTGGTGGATTTTATTGCCTGGTGGATGTTTTAAAATTATTTTTAGAGATAGTAAAATTTTTTATTTCTCTATCACCATAATATAAAGGATATAAGCGCAGTTTCAAGGTACAATTTCTTTTTGTAAATAAAAACTCTGTACAGATAACTCTGTAAATGACAGGGATTGATTTTACACTATATTGATATTATTATGTGAACTCGCTTTCTAAACCAATAAAATACTTTTCAATTCTAACAAATATTGTGGCTTGAGGTCTGTGTTGTCATTCACATCATAGCAGCAGAATAGCCTCGTGTTCAGGGAGATAAAAGCATACTTGACAGGAAATAAAACGATACAGAAATAACAGGAAAGCATAGTAAATTGTATGTTAATTTCATACAATTTTTTATGTGTTTTGTGTGTATTGGTGTGTGTTTTTTAGGTTACAATTATTTCATAGTATATGTAATGATAGGAAGAAGTTACTTCATATTATTACATGCCATATCCCAAAGAGAAGTCGGACACGCGTTGCCCATACGAAGGTTCGTGGCGAAGAGATTTAATTTAAAGTCTTTTGGCGGGATGTCCGTATTTTTTTTTTTAGGAATTTTCTGTTATTAGGAATTTTGATGTCTGGTATATTATTCAGTGTATGGAGTATTTCTTATTTGAGTGTAACGGCCCTTCTTAAAGGAGTGATAGTTTCAGTTTAGTCCTTCTTCAGAAAATTGGTTAATATTTTTTTTTATTTTTGATAGCGGTAGAACTACTAGGTTCTATTCGAGGTTTTTGGGAGTTGTAGTTCGATTTCAGTGAGAGCGTTAGGTACATTTTTTATTTCAATTTGTAGGGCGTTTATCCAGTTTTTCTTTTTTAGCCATTATAGTTGTTCTTTTTATGCTGGCATTCTATTATTCCGCTTGTTTGGAGTGGTATAAGGCTATACAGATTGGCAAACATTTCAAAATTTTGCGAACCAGCCAATTCGAAGGTGTTTTCGCAAATGTTGTAGTTTTAATGGAAACTAGTACTAGTATGTACTATGTTGTTTTGTTGTTCCATGTCGATATTGTATATAAATAAAAAGATGTAGATAAAGAGAAATGCTTACTTGTTTCGCTACTTCGCTTGTTTTTTTTTTACGGGCAGACGTCGAAGTTTGTTGAAATTGTTTTTTTTAGGAACGATGGTTTTATCTTCTTCGGCATTGAATTACCGGCGTCTGCGGACGGTAGTTGTTTTTGTTGTCGCCACGTTTCTTTTCGAACGTCGTTTTTTTATGGTGTGGTGAATAAGATCCTTTTTTGTATACATTGGTGGTCACCAAATGATGTGGTCAATAGGAAGGTTTTTGGACGTCGGGTATCACCAAAATGAATGATGAGGTTTTTATACATGCCGGGAGACAACAAACTAAAGAGTTTGTTTTTGTTATGCACATCGGCGGTCAAGAAAATGATGTGGATCGTAGTATGTTTTTGTACACGTAGGGTTACCAAAATGATGTGGGGTCACTTACATCATAGCAGCAGAAATTAGCCTCATGTTCACGAGGAAAAAACATACTTGACTGGAAATATAAAGTACAGAAATAATAGGAAAGCATGGTAAATTGTATGTTAATTTCATACAATTTATTTATGTGTTTTGTGTGTATTTGTGTGTGTATTTTTTAGGTTACAATTGTTTCATGGTACTATATGTACCATGAAACAATTGTAACCTAAAAAATAATAGGAAGAAGTTACTTCGTATAATTATACGCCATATTACAGAGAGAAGTCGGACACGTGTTGTCTGCACGAAGGTTCGTGGTGAAGAGATTGGATTTAACGTCTTTTCCAGCAGAAACAGTTTTTGTTGCATGCTGGGAGAGTTTTATTATTTTTATTTTTTATTTAATTTATTTTAAACAATAATGTCCCTACAGGCCTAAAAATACTTATCTACAAAAATTATTTCCCTGGAAAATTTTTCCCTATTTTTTTTATGAGTGGACCAGTCTATTTAATTAGTTCAAAAAAAAAAAAAAAAAAAAATGAAAAATAAATGAAGCATTCTGAATATCAATTGCTGGGAATATCAAAATCTACAATTATTTATCCTCTTGAATCTATCTCCTATATTTATAAGTCTATCATTCATCCATGCCTTGAATATTGCTGCCACATATAGCCTGGAGCTCTTGCTGTATATCTAGAGATTTAAAATCCAAAGAAAAATTAGCAATATTATTGGCCCTGACCTGGCATCTCAGCTTTGGTCACTTTACCACTGGTGTAATGTAGCTTCCATGTTCCTTTTCTATAAATACTTTCATAGTAATTGTTCAGATGAACTCTTTGCTATGGCACCTAGAATTTATGTATGTATAGTACTAGATTGGTGGCATAGTCTCATCAATTCATAGTTAAATTGGCTAGATGTAACTGTGAGTTCTATGATAACAATTTTTTATCTTGCTTGTGGAACTCTCTTCCAGTCCCATGCTTCCCAACCAACTTTGATCCTCAAAAGTTTAAATGTAATGTGAATTGTTATCTTCAGTCTTCTTGATTCTTCTCCTATTGTTCTCATTCCTTAATAATGTTTATCTTTTTTATTATGTTTTCACACTCATTAAACCCTGTGTCTTAGTGGCTTTACTGCCTTGCATTGGGTGATATGATTAAAAAATGTATAATCAAGCAAGAAACTGGTTTGTGAATGAAATGTGATTCATTGGCAGATAAACATAACATTTCAAGAAGGAGGAAAGGAAGGGCTAAGAGGAATGTTGTAGAGGCTTTAATGAAGTGATTTGATATCATAGTGAAGTGAAGCATTCAAATTAGTGAACTAAAGCTAAAATAAAAAAAAACTGATGAATTGACAGAAAAATTAGAACATCAGAGATTCATTGCTATGACTGGGTGGCTTCTAGTTGAACAACATTAACAAAAAGCAATCAAATAAAAAAGACATCAAATAACATTTTAAAAAGCAGGTGGAGAGTCATTGGTGCAAAGAGTTATTTTAAAATGTTATTGTTTATGCAATACAAGACCCAAAAGCCCCCCAAGATAAATAGTTACTAAATGAGGTTTTTTATGGTCATAAGAGAAAGAGGTAAGAATTGTACATTACAAGGATAAGTAGGATAGATAATGGTTGACCCTGGACTTGAAGAAGCCAAGACTGTGGTGGTTGGGGAAGCATCCTCAAAGGAGTGTGTCCAGAGAGCAGTGACTTTTGAGAAGAAGCTGTCTCTTCTTACTAATGGAATATGAAGGGAATGATAATCATTATAACTTGTGTACATTGCATGGCAGGTCAAAGTTGTGATGGTCTGAACTGGTGGAATGTAGTTTGTCAGAACATTTTTCATGGAAGTTGTGATAGGCTTGCAACAATGTGTCAGTGGGGAAAGAAGTTGTAGGGTGGGAAATAATTAATTGCCTACTGTGCTGTGTAAATGGTTCTGAACTCTGTCAAAGCTGAAAAGTGAGGATTGGACAGCTCTAGCCCAGATATGGCAGCCAGAGTTCATTTTCGGTCTGATCTGACTCTGATAAAAATAGCGCATAGCGAAAGGAGTCAAGTACTTTTTGGAGTGGTATAAGGAGCCAACCTCTTTTCCAGTGCCTTTGCTGATCGATTATATAGATGAGTTCCCCTTGAGGTTTCGGGTGAACCTGAGTACAAATAGACACATCAAGTTGCACCATTGAGACTGCAACCATTCTTGGTGACTGGTAAGAATTTAGGATCTGCTCAGTGATGATGAAAATCTACTAAGCTTGGTAGAGAAAGTTAAATAAAAAACAGTTTTTCTTCCACTGAGCTGTGAGAGCTAGATCAGAGGAGAGATCAGCTTCCAAGCTATGGACATCAATACTGTTGTGTTAGAGAACTGAAAATTATAATTAATAAATAATGACATTTTTAATTTTGTATGGAATACAAGGCTATTAATACAGATTCATTTTTAACCATCAACAAAAATTTGCAATGCCACTCTGTAAATAGTTAAATAGAAGGAAGACATTTTTGGGGAAAAAGATTAGAAGCAAAGCTGTTGAGATAAGTCACTGAAATTTCTAACAATGATAACATGTCTGACTCTGAATGTGTAACATATGAAACTGCAAAATTCATTGAAGACTTCAAGAAGTAACTAAGTTTCTTGATATCTGCTACAATTACATAGATTCTAGGTTCAGTGATATGAAATAAGGAGATCAATATTGAATAAACAGGAGTTACTAATTGTTGCAATTGAGAACTTTCAAAACAAATCAATTTGTGAGGATTATTCCACCTTGTCTGACAGGACACCTGATAGCTGGCATTCTCTTCAAAGCTATAAAAAGAAGGGGCATAAATCTTTTTTATCTCTTTTTGCCCTAGAGTGTAATAGTGACAACATAGCACTCTTCTCCTGTAAGGAGACACTTCCTGGTCAGGCTAACTGCTTAATTTCCCACAACCGTGAGGCACATCATATGCACACATATATACACACATTACAGCTAAGTATATAAGTGTTTTCTTTCCCTTTCTCGAGCTGTATACATGCAAATATAATTTTCTTTTTCTCTTCTTTTGTGAGCTTTGTTGTTCTTTATATATCTAGGCCTTGGGTATGATGATAAACTACATCTGGTGGCAAGGCCTCTGATCAGGAAATTGAAGGCTTTGAGGAGCATGGAACCACCTCTTAATTGCTTTTGTCCCAAGTACTTGAGATGGTAGCACCTGTTACGGTCGCAGCTACTGGCAAATAGTGAACCCCCAAACAAAAAAAAAAAAATACTATGAAAATATAAAAATATTTATAGTAAAAATTACTAACAATACATTTTATCTGTAGTTGAAGGTATGCAATTGCATTCAAAATATTTAGATTTTGGCATTAAATAACCCATAGAGGTGTTGATATGCCACTAAACAAAATCAAGCAAGCAAGCAAATAACCAAACAACCAATACAAAGAAACTCTTTCATGACATTAATCCATATAATATCCTACAATTTCTTAAATCAAACTGTATTCAAAAGTATAACTTCAACAAAACTACAATATAAAACACATATCACTTTCTCTCATAATCATATCCACATAAACATGTATATGCACAAAAGGTGAGTATCATCTACCATGTATTCAATTGTGAAAGCAGAATAACACACATCATATTTTTATTACTTCAAAGCTCCAAAGAAAATGAAATTTCATCATTAAATAACCTCTAAGGAGTTTATATGCCATTAAACAAACAAAAGTCATTTCTTTTGAAAATGTTGAATTTGTTTATTTTGAAAGACAGAAATGTCATCTGTTACAAAATACCACATTACTGTTACAAATTAAATTCAGCACATATGCAATTATACAGCATCGTAGAGCCACCATAAAATTGCTCAAAAATAGCTACTCCTAGGTTTTAAGATCTTTTTGATGACACAATATTATCTAAGAAGAGTTAAAAACAAATAATTACCCTAGTAGGGTTTGTTATATCAGTCCTCCCCTATGGCCATGCATGCTGAACAATCACCTCACAGGTGAAAAAGAGACTTGAAGCAACTTGAAGTGGTTCTACAGAAGGATGCTAAAAATACCATGGACTATCAGTACATCTGGCAGCAAGATCTCTGATTGGAAGATTTTAGGTTTTGAGGAGCACGGAACTACCTCTTAATTGCTATTGTTGCCATGTTCACCCTGACCTGGGGTTGTAACATCTGTTAGGGTCTCTTCAATGGGAAAATAGCAAACCCCCAAACAAAAACAAAACACTATAAAAGTATAAAAATACATCTTTAGAGTAAAATTACTGCCAGTACATTTTTATACAAAAAATTACCAACAATACATATTTATAGTAATATTACCAACAATATAAATTTATAGTAGAATTACCAACAATACACTTTATATGTAGTTGAAGACTTACAATTATTTTCAAAATATTTTTAGTTGAAGCCATAAAAGTGTGTTCAAAGCATTTAGATTTTGGCATTAAATAACCCATATAGGTTGATATGCTGCTAAACAAAATAAAAAAAAACCCAAAAAACAAAAAACCATGGACTACAGCATCAGGATGAGAGAGTAAAAAGCGGAAAAGAAAGTTTATGTCATTTCTTTTTATACAGCTTAATACAACACCACTTAGTGGACATTAAGTGAAGTCCCCAGGCTGACAGTAAAATATATTTAAGATTTCTGAAATTTTGCTATTAATTAATTTGTTGATAAATGAAATTTGAATCTTAATTTTGACAGGACAAAAATGCATTATTTTCAAACAATTTTCTTAAATCCCTTATTTCATTGAAAATACAACCTATTAATTGTTCAATTGGAACTGTATAGTGAATATATAATATTGTTTCAAATACATTAATAAAACTGTTATGAATTTTTGTCCTTATATAAACCTTTTTTTTTAAAGAAATGACTGCTTCCAGAGACCAAAATTCATGGTCTTGATTAAATGTTCAGCTTCCTGACACCAGTGTTATAAATAAGCGTATGGTTGCAAGAAAGAAATACGACAACAGCAGAAATAGATTTATGTGGTTTATTTCAACAGGAACGTGAGGGTTTGGGACAGCTCCCTTGTGGTAAAGTTTATAAGCCGGCTTCGGATCTAGGTCGATCTCTCATAGTAGTTCACACATGTTGACGCTGGCACTCCCTGCTGATAGCTGGTGTCGCTCGGTCTGACCGTGACAGGTCTCTACACTGGCCACCTGTTGACTGCCCGTTGAACTTCCGTGTGACCCCTTTTATAGCGTTTTTTATGGCTTAATAGGCTTGAAAAACGAGTATAATTAGGAGGGAAGCATTTTTATTGGACGGAAAATAGAGCACTTTAAATATTATTTTATTTTTCGACCGGAACTTGAGTGTCGGGAACATTAGTAAACGAAGATAATGTTCATTTTGTGACGGGGCTTTGTCCTGTTCACATCCTGTTCTCGCTCTTGAGTATTTGCCTGTAAAACAGCCGAGATACGACTTAATTTATTTTATAACAAAATGCTTCAACAACCAAATCTGATCTGGCCATTGACTACCTTAGATTACCTTTGTAAAATACGAAAAATTCAGCATGAGTACTAAAAAAATGGAGAAAGAGGCAGGCTGATCATCATCCTATTATCTAACTTAATTAGTCACAATCAGTAACTAATTCATTTGATAAATTTCCTTTCATCAAAAAGCACATTCAGACTAGTCATTCATACAACAGACACCATAATACTAAAATTTCATTATAACGTACTTGTAGGGATTACCCCACCTTTTAGGTGTTATTGTATTCTGGACTATATAAATAAGAGATATAAATCCCCTTCCTCGTTTTTTGCTCTGTGATGTAGGAGTAGTAACATGTGACTCTTCCTCTCTGCTGAGACACTGGGGAACATGTGAGCAACAACAAAGTTTTAAATAAAATGGAAACAAAAAGGACACACTTCTGCTTAACATCAGGAAGAGAGTTGAAATTTCTAGGGCATATAATAAGGAAAGAGGGCTTTGAAAATTTGAGACACACAGGAGAGATTGGAATCAAGACGGACAGATGAAAACAACGTATAACCTACCCTAGTAAGCTTGAGTAAATGGATGGCAGAGCAAAATTTAGGGGAGATAACAAAAGGATAATTTTATTAAGAGTTATAAAGGACAGGAAATTGTGGAGAGCCATGATCGCCTCCTGAAGAGGTATAGCGAATGAAGAAGAAGAAGTGTGTCTTGTTATTGTAGAATAAAATTTAAACAATATTAATATTAATTCTTTTAAAACCGCAACCTATACATAAAATCAAGCACACGTTCTTTGATCTACGAGTCATTATTTTATGCGGTTTAACGCAACAATATGTTCATGTTGAACATATTTAAAATTAGCAGTTATTGCACTGAAGATTTAAAGAATGTAGTTATTTCCCCTGTATATCATTACAAGTTATCTCCCCTTTATTTAGTTACTTCCCTTATTCCACGCCGTTTGGTTATTTTATTTTTATATATAATATAATATAATATAATATAATAATATAATAAAACTTTTATTAAAAAAATATGAAAAATATTATTGAGGATGCATCAGGTTGTAAAACTTTGAAAGTTTGGTTGTATTAACCTTATTTAAAACAAAACCATTGAAAGAAAAATAGGTACCTCCAAAAACCCAAATCCAAAGATTTTCTAAAAGAGAGCATAGCATGAAAAAAAAAAGACAAAACAAAAACAAAACAAAAGAAAAACAAAAAAACATGAAAAAACAAATTTAATAAAAACTAAGTTTTATCGACAAAATGTTAATGCTATTATTACTAGGAAAGACCAGAATATTTAAAAAAATTATTTTATTACATTTTTTAATCCTTTCTATCACGTTCGAAATTTTTGTTAAAAATCTTGTTCTTGCGTCAGTGGTAACAAGCCAAAAAGATTAGTATGTGAAATTTAGCGTCTTTTTTGCGGTAAAAAAAAACATTGTTTTAGAAGTTCTTGCAAAAATCAAATGATTGCCAGATTTTAATGAAACAATTAAATTATTTTTTAAATATTTTTTTTTAGAAAATCTTGGTAAAATATATATTTTTTACATCTGTTACCCACAATTAGTTAAATTATGAAATTTCAAGAAATTAAAATTTCAGGGTCTTGTTTATTTAAAATATTAATAATAGTAACAAAGTTTCGTCGAATAAAAAAGACAAATCTACTTTAGTAGTTGCTATTTTAGTGAAGAAAGAAAGCTCCATTTAATTACAGAAATTATGCAGTGGATTTTTAAAATATCAGCAACAAATAAATTTGTATTCATAATTAATTACCTTGATTGTCTATGAAACTACGTTGTTTTTTTCTCCACCAAAGATTTGTAACAATAAAGATAAAAGTGATCCCGAAAAATATCCTTGTAATCCCGAACTGATATGTTCGCGTAATCGGCGTTCCGAGTTTAAATTTCATATTTACTCCGTTCCTATTCGCATAAATAACATTGGGAAAAGTATGAATCCAACTTTCCTTCCTCCAGCTATGGGTTAAATAGAAATATAGCTTTGGTTGACAATCAATCTAGTAAGGTAACTCTTAATTCAAAACCGGTTGGGTGTGGTGCTGGCAACTTCACCCCATAAAATCTACATGGTACAGAAACCACAGTAGAAATATTTTGTGTGTTGAGGCTGTCGCTCCACAGAAGCATGTCACTCTGAAGGAGGAGGAATCTAGAACTGACAGGATAAACAACAAAAGAAAGTAATTTAGTAGGTAAATATGTCACTGTGTATACTAAATCATGAATAACCAAACAGTGTATCTGAAGGACTTTATTGCTTAAGAACGCTATGGGAGATTTAACAAAATCCAGGTGCGCTGTAAATGAAATGACAAACCCAAATTAAAAATTTATTCATATAATAGTGGTCATCAACGGATCATGTTACGACACGTCACGCGTCCTATAAACCATTAGGGTTTTTGGGGCACTACATATATGGTGGTGTCTCTAGATCAAGGTAACCTGACGGAGACCATCCCTCTTCAGACTTATCAAGAGGTACATGTTCGAAAGTTTACTTTACTTCAATTTGCTGTTATTAAAGACGGACATACCTAACACCAGGAAGAGACAGTTGAAGTTTCTAGGGTAATTCATGAGGAAAGAGAGCTTAGAAAATCTGATACTCACAGGAAAGATTGAAGACAAGAGAGACAGAGGAAGACAACGCATAACATACTGATTGTGACACTATTTAGGGTTGTTAGAAAGAAAGAAGAAGAAAAGGAAAAAGCGAGAATTAAATTTAGGTGATAAGAAGCAATCACGAACAGGACACTAAGCGATGTTATTTTTCTGACAAAGAAAAGTGTTAAGATTTTATTCTCATTAGCGAGGAAAGTAAGGTCGCGGATGTGTCGGATTTAATTTAATTTATGACGACGCACCCAATAAGATATAGCCAATCTGCCCATGGCAATGGTGAAAATTTCAGGTTGGTCAAGTGACCTACGAAACAGAAACTGAGAGATAAAAATTAGTTAGGTCATGCACTGACCGAAAAACAAAAATGTCTGTTGGGCCAACCGCAGAGTTACAAAGAAAGAAAAGATTGACCCATTAGCTATCTACGGAGATGTCGTTTGGAAAAGGCACCTGTTTTGTGTCAGGAGCTGGCTATGATAAGAAAATTATTTTATCGAAACGAATAATTGGCTGTAGCGCAATACGTCCAGTTAAACCACCCACTTGATGCTGGCGAAAATCTGATTGACGAACTCCAGGTGATTCGGTTAAGATAAGAGTCTAAGGAATTGTTGTCGAGAAGAAGAAAAAGAAAAAAAAAAGAAGATAATTTTTTTTTTCTTTGAGCAAGATTTTTTAAAACCGAGGCTAGTCTGGCCACACCCACACTGCTGGGCGCCCATTGGCTGAATGCTGGCGTGAGCGGTAGGCGAAGGTAATCATGTGAAGAAGGAGGGGAGGCCTGTTGACACCCTCCCTGAAGGGATCGGAATGAGATGTCACTGTGAGAGAAAAGGAAATCAATTGACACCCTCTGAGGGTACGGGTGAGATACCAATATGAGAAAGGAAGAATTTGAGAGGACGAAAGATTTCCAAAAATGGAAAGTGATGGGTTTTCCTGACCAAAAACAAAGAAAAATCTTTAATACGGATTTAGAATTATCAAGGAACCTCAAACCCCGACAGACCCACCCGGTTTTGGTCGGCGTCCATATAAGCAGAGTCGCAACGAGTAAGACGGCAGTTGGCAGAGCAGTTCGCAGTTGAATTAAGGAGTTGAATTAAGGAGTTGAATTAAGGAGTTCGCAGCTGAGTTGAATTGAGTTGGGCTGCCTCACAGAAAGCTGACTGAAAGATTACAAACAATTCCGAACTCAACTTCGAACCAAGAACAATTCATTTTTGAAGAACGACTTAGACTCACACCACCAAAACAAGTTTTACGAATATCGCCTGAAGATACACCATAACCAGTTTCTTAAAAGAACAATTTAAGATGTTAAGACTCGCCTAACAAACACAAAGTGTCACGAATCCATATAAGCGGGTTGGAAGAAAGACGCAGTCCTGTATTCAGCAACCAGATATAAAATATTGTTAACCTTTTTTAACATATTTGAACTTTTCGAGTTATTACTTTATTTTCTTTTACATATACTTGTGTGGTATTACCCTTGTTCGAACTCGACTTGCATTACGGCGCGGCGACTGATTGATTTCGTCTACCTAAGATCAAATCACAACGTGGGTAGGTTAGACTAGAAATCAAAACAGTTACTTCGGTAACCAGACGTTGGGGGCGAGCTGGGAACGACAAGGCTGATACTGAATCTAACCAGATTCCCATCCTAATTAGCAATAGGTTAGAACGTCACATTTGGTGCCACGACCAATACCAAGTCACATTGGTGGTCACAGGACAGGATAGGACAGCGACGGCGCGGAGACAGACGGGGTGACGTCACAACTAGTCACGTGACCGGGATAGCACGACGGACGAGGCCAGGCAGACGTCACATTTGGCGCAGCGACACCGGGGGACGTCACATTAGTGAGTTTGAGTAAATGGATGGCGGAACAGGGTTTAGGAGAAATAACAGAAAGGAACAATTTATTAAGAACTACAAGTGACAGGAAGTTGTGGAGAGCCATGATCGTTTACGTCGTGAGGGGGACACGGCACATAAATAAGAAGACATTTATATAGATTTCCCCCGCTATATGAAATGGTGTAAAACGAAGAAGAGATTACTATTAACTTATATTGGAGAAGTTTTTGAACGTTCTCCCCCATCCCAATAACCTTTTTTTTCTGTGTAAGCCAGAATTTTTTATATCATACGGTTTTTTTTTGTAGGCAAAAGAAAACATTTTACTTTTCGCTTTACGAAATGTTTAATAGGAACGCTCGTCTTGCAGTAACACTAGAGTAATGATTTTGATCTTCCCCCGGTGTCTCATATTTGTGGCCTTGTGTCAGGCTAAACTAAGCTTAACAAATGTCTAGAAGCCACATGGTAAGCCATATGACCGCCATAGTATGTTTAAAAAATTCTTTTAACGTGTTTGCTATATCAAATTAGTTTAAAAAAAATATATTTTACCATGGACGGAACATGTGAACAATAAGGAAGTTTTAAGGAAAACTGGAACAAAATAGAACCTTGTGATCTAATAAATAAGTTAGTGAAGCTAGTTAAAAAATAATAATAACGGTGTCAATGCAAAAATTGTCCTTTTGACGCTGTTTTTTTTGGTGGGGTACAAAAGTCTGTGCCATAACTAGGGGTAGAAGAAATGGATTCATACCTGTCCCAAGGGTATTTGTGTGTAAGTGATTGTAACAAATCCGTCTGAAATTCGAACACGATATTAATTACACCACAACGCACCCCCTTTACACAAAATATACATACAAATATATATAGAAAACTTTAAAAAACTTCCTTTTTCTTAATTTTTCTAATCTAAAAGTGTTAAATTTATTGTTTAAGTAGGGCACCTCGAGGCGGAGTAATGGTTAGCAAGCTTGGCTCGCTAGAACAATTGCGACATAGTAGTGAGTTCGATCCTCACTGGGTGCCCCATAATTTCGGCCTTGTGTCACATCTAAGCTACACTTGGAAAATCACATTACTGTTTAGTTATATACAGAACTTAAAAAAAATTGTTAACTTTTTTTATTAGAAAAATAAAGCAAAAAATAAAATAAATGTTAATTTCCTAAAGTTAATATTTTTTAACAGTATGATATTCCTTGAATTATCCCATGAACAATTGAGTTGTGCGTTCTTTGCAGCAAGTTGTCACCATTTTCCACCTTTTTTCTAATCAAGAAGTGTGTATGTAGTCATAACATCGTGTTTGGATTGTTCTTTCAGCTTTATTTTCAGGCAAATACTTCAGGAAATAGCATAATCTCGTGAATCCTAGTAAATAATCATCCCATGAATCCTAATAAATAACCACCTCATGAATCCTGGTAAATAATCGCCTCATGATTCCTAGTAAATAATCGCCTCACTATTCCTAGTAAATAATCACCTCATGAATTTTAGAGTTGGTAATTGGCCATTTATACTGCCTGAATGAATGATGCCCGTATCGTTGGAAAAAAGTTTGAATCCTCAATTGATGATATCCACTGATTTCCAATGAACCATCAACTGATGATGCCCACCATTTAGGGGCACCAGCATCTATCTATCTATCTATCTATCTATCTATCTATCTATCTATCTATCTATCTATCTATCTTAGCCTGATTATGGCGACGCTGTGTCTGGTTCAGGGTAATAAAAAGGAAGGCTCTGGAAAAATAAGTGAGAAGAGGTCTTCTTTTCAAGATAATTTTCAACCAATCAGAAGAACGGAATTTGAAACCTGCAACAAAGTTTTGAAGCTTGCTTAAATATAAGGGAAGCGGCCATCCCTGTTTAATTTAGTATTCATTCATGACACGAATCGGAGTGGATAGTTAGAAAGATGTAAATGATCACGACAAGTTACCTTTAGCAGTGAGTTGAGAAGGAGACGCCGGACTCCAAGATAACACATGGTCAACCAATAATTCTGCGCATGTCATAAAATCTTAAAACAAATAATTTTGAACTTATTCATCTGAAGCTACCCGCAGACAGACCAAGTTTTCCTTGATGGTACAAGATAACTTGTTCACTGCAACTCTAATTCAGTAAGGCTTTACCAAATGCAACAAGTTTACAACAAATGGCATTTACTCAGTGACTCATTGAACAACAGACGCTTCCACTTCTACGTTGACCTATTAATCCCAAACAGGTCAGTACCTAAACAACACCTCATGAACGTCGCTGTCGCCTACTGCCAAGGACGTTTTTATTTTATTTTTATTTATTTTACATTAGTAACTAATTTAAGCACCTACTTTCCTGTGAAGATTTTTCTCAATCTAGTTTAATTTTTGTTAGACACCCAAAATTTCAATTTCTAAACCCTTCTTTTCACATGAATTATTTTAAATAAACTATTTTTTTTTGTTTCGTTTCATATTGAGTGAGAGTTCTATCTTATTATGCACCTGATTAGAATCTATAGATGTAACTTTTCGATTATTAAATCTTCGTATTAGGTAGGTACATGAAGGTTGTAGTTAATGGCCAGTCTTTTGAAGCCCATGGGACCAATACTGGTGTTGCCCAACGTTCTGTCCTGGATTCTACGCTCTTTTGGCTTTATATTAACGATCTGCCTAAGAATATTCTCAGATCTTTAGTAAATATATATGCAGATAACACTGTATATGAGTGTATATCCAAAAATCTAGTTAGATCAGACTAAAATTGGATTATTGGTGCTATATGTTGTGGATTCCGAGATGAAATTCGGTCTCCAATGAATGACAAAGGCAAGAATTAAATATAAGAAATTAAATGTATTTACACAATAATACAATGGGTAATACTGTTAGTAAATCCAGGAACGCGGTTAGTAGCAATAATATATATATATAGTCTCGAAGTAGGACTTCCTTAGAGTCTACGTGCTTGTAACTGTGACTTCTACAAGCGGTTACCTCACACTATTACTCTACCTCCAACTCAATCACAATCACAACTCACTCTCTGTCTCCCAATCTCTATATTCTGACTGACTGCGGGTATTTAACGGCAGCAGTCCAAGTAACACTCTGGTCGAGTCCACTTATATGAAAAAAGGGGGGACCCCATAACACTATATATAGGCTGGTGCTGTCTACACCCCACTGTCCAATCTTGACAGAGTTTAAAAGCGATTATACGGCCTTGTGGGTGATTAATTATTTTCCAACCTGTACCCCCTTTCCCACAGACGGAATGTTGCTGCCCTCTCGCTATTCTATCGCTATTTTCATGGCAAATATTCAGACTGGCTACATTTATTAGTTCCACCAGTTCAGGCATTCACTGCTAGGATCCGCTGTGCCACGTACACGGCGTCCTCATCCTCACTTACTTCATATTCCATTGGCAAGGAGGAAGTTCCACCCAGAAAACTTCTTCTCTAGAACTGTCACTTTGTGGGACGGAATCCCTAGAGGATCTTCTCTTGACCACTGAAATCTTAAACAGATCAAGTCTCGAGTCAATCGCTGCCTGTCTTACATATCCTCATAATATACGCTTCTTATCTTCTCTCTTAACGCTCTTACAGCAACCCCATTCAGCAACTCTGCCTTGTGTGGCTCTTGGGCTTTGTAATGGTTGAAAAATAGTATAACAATTGGTATTTTCTTTGTATATGGGAAAATCCCCCCAAACTAGGATTTAGTTATTGTTCACATCAATATTTAAAAAAAAAATGGAAACAAGCCTCACCAGCAGTACTTAAGAATTGTTTTATTGTCATTATAACGATTCTTGAACTCTTACCCAGCATTGATGAGTACTTCAACTAGTATTTATTTATCGTTCACATCTTCCTTATTTTTCAAAGATAACTTAACTCTGTGGGAGACAAGCATCATCAGCTCACCATCAGTACCGAGGCATTGTTTTATTGTCATTATAATTAGTCTTGAACTAGTACTCAGTGTAGACGAGTTCTTCAACTTAATTTTTTTACAGTGAGGTTTATGAAAGCAATTATAGAAAAGGCACAGTTTCATGAAGCAGACTAGCCCACTATTTTTGTTCTAAGGAATTATAACTAGTCTAGTCATATTGCAATATGAGCACTGGTAAAAATGGTTGCTGAAGACATTAAGTTTATAAGTCTCAGAAATTCATACGCAGATATCATTTAAGACACATGGTACAGTGGGTAAAGGCGTTGATTAGTGACTGACCCAAAGAGTTGTGAGTTCAATAGCTGGTTAAGGCAGTGGAGAACTTAGAGAGGGGACTTAAAAGGAGATAACTGACATCCCTTCAGTTCGGTATTGCAACCATCTGAAGAAGGCTTGTGTGTACATCGGCCGAAACCTTGTGATAAATATGGCAACAAAGATGAGGACAATAGTCCGAATAATGTAAATAGTGTACATAGTACCTCATCTCAGAAATATAGATAGTATTTATACATTGTTCACATCTTTATTTTTCATGCACAACTTGTTTTACTGACATTATAACCATTGGTATTATTGTACTCTTACCCAGCATTGATGAGTACGTCAACTAGTATTTATTTATCATTCACATCTTTAATTTTCAAATATAAAACGGTTTTAAAGGAAACACGGCTTAGCAGCTCACTAATAATAATATTGAGGAATGGTTTTATTGTCATCAAAATAAATTTTGAACACATATCTGACGTAGACGTGTACTTCAACTAGTATTTATTCATTGTTCACATGTCCTTTATTTATCATGCTTGACTTGATTCTGATGCTTGACTTTATTTATCATGCTTGACTTGATTCTGATCAAGCCTACAACACAAGATCTTTTTTTTTTTAAATATAAGTAAATACCCACCCCCCTCCAAAATGCCGAGCGTTTTTTCTTTGTTATCTACCCTGTTTGGATGCCTGTCTGTTCGCGTTTGGTTTTATTTTACAATTTTCTTCATTTTTGTCTTTTTTTTTTTTTTTACAGCGAGGTTCATTTTTTACAAGGGCTTTCACTCGAGGCAGAGGGTTACGTTTAGAGGCCATTTGTGTGTTGTGTGTATTGGAATGGAAGATACCAGTTAACCCTAGCTTTGAACAGGTTAAGATTGTAGTGATCGGGGAAACAACCTCTTGTGAGTCTGTTCCACAGGGCAGTGGTTCTCGTGAAGAAGGTGCTCAAGTGGAAATTACTTCTCACCCATGGAATATGGAAGGAATGTAGGTGGCTTGCTACTATGTAAATGGCATGGCGTGTTCTTGCTGTGAAGGTTTGCCTTGGCGGGATCAGCGAATTAAGTTCCTCCGAGCATTTTCCATGGAAGTAGTGACAAAGCAGCAAGTGGCTTGCCACATCCTATTTGTGGGAGTGAAGTTGGAGGGTGGACAATAAGTTGTCACCCACAAGGGACTCGGAGACGCTTTTGAACTCTATCAAGGCTAGAGAGTGAGGTTTGGGCAGCTCCCGACCAAATATGAAAGCAGTAATCCATTTTTGGCCTGATTTGGATCCCGTAAAGGTAGAGGATAGCAGGAAGAGTCAGATACTTACTGGAGCGGTACAGTTTTACCTGCATCCTTAGCAGTGGATCGTATGTACAAATTTCGCGAAATTCTGTCTCTTGTCCAAAACTACGCAACATGAAACGGTTCATGAGTTACTGAGAAAAAAAGTTGTTTTCCCATGCGACATTTTCCAGCTTAATAACAACGCTCACTCACTCACTGTCATATCTATCCCAGTCTGTTTTGATCTATCTATCTATCTATCTATCTATCTATCTATCTATCTATCTATCTATCTATCTATCTATCTATCTATGTAATTCTTTTCATTATGTATGCATGTATGTATGTATGTAAGAATATATCTATCTAATCTAATTCTTTTATTATCTATCTATCTATCTATCTATCTATCTATCTATCTATCTATCTATCTATCTATCTATCTATCTATCTATGTAATTTTTTTTCATTATGTATGCATGTATGTATGTAAGTATATATCTATCTAATCTAATTCTTTTCATTATCTATCTATCTATCTATCTATCTATCTA
This sequence comes from Acanthosepion lycidas, assembly GCA_963932145.1. Classification (NCBI taxonomy): domain Eukaryota; kingdom Metazoa; phylum Mollusca; class Cephalopoda; order Sepiida; family Sepiidae; genus Acanthosepion; species Acanthosepion lycidas. The sequence continues at coordinate 52,812,571 of OZ010578.1, read as the reverse complement.
TCTATCTATCTATCTATCTATCTATCTATCTATCTACGTTTTAGATTTAGTTATATTCGTAATTTTGCACCTCTCTATTTTATTCTACTCATATTTTGCGTGACAATTTTCTTTCTTTTTATCTATAACTGGTGTTATTGTCGTAACATAATTTCGAAACATATTTGTGACGACAAAATTATTAGTACATTATATAAATAAACAAGATAATTGTTTTTTTTTTTTTTTTTAAATCTGTTCAGTGTTTGAAATAGTAGTCAGAATTTCAATCCCGTGAAGGTTTTCGGCCTTCGAGTCTCGATATGGGTTAGGAGTTGACGCAGAGATTTTAAGGTAGGAACAGATTTAGGAACAGGAAGATTTTAATTGATTAATAATAACTAAGTACTTACATCTATCTATCCTTGTTTCTAAACCTTTTTTCCCTTGTAACTTATTGTGTCGATCGTCTACCTACAATTCCGTTGGTCATTGTAGTTTTTATTTATTTATTTATTTTTATCTCTATCTCTTCTATTGAATCTATTTATATTTGCGTTAAGCTTCGTATAAACGGATGTAATCTGGCTTCTAAATTTAATTACGTACAATGCTACTTGGTATATAAAAGGCTCCAATCTCTTTTCATAATTCTGTATTATCACTTCATATTTGTTTATTTCGTTAGCTTCCACTTATCCTGTCTTTCGCTAGGATGTTATATGTTTCATAACGATCGATTACATTTCTGATGTTTATTCTCAATGTAAAGAAACAAAAACAAAACGCACGCAGTGTCTAGATAAGCCTCCGCCGGTCATTAATGACCATGGATTTTATTCTACTCATCTGTAAGGTAGGATGGTCCAGGGTGATATGTATGACAAGATGTTACAGCATGTATCACGTCGCTGATGGATCCAAAGGAAACGCAATGCTATTACACTTTGGCACCAGCGCCGTCGCAGGAACTGCCAGAACGAGGCTGAAATCAGCGCCAAACTGCCCTAGATCGGTTTCCAACCCATTTTGGCACGGAAGTGGATGTAATGCATCCAACTGGAATTCGAACTCGGCTCTCCGATTCCTCAATCCTAGCCGCTATCCACCGCAGTGTATGCACCAGTTTTGATAATGGACCTGCGGCTAAAAAACAAAACAAAAATAAGACAGAACGTCTCGAAGGGACACAGTACATAGGAAAAGAATTGTCAACACACACGCCCGCATAGACCAACCACATCAACTCTGAGATATCCAGCTTCTTGAAATTAGCCAGGTAGAATGAAAGGAGGCTGCAACTGTGCCCCACAGCGGTACCCACGGTCTTGAAATTGTGAGTAACAAGAGCAGAGTGGTTGGAAAGTTAGCTTTCCGACCATGAGTTCCAGGTTCGAATATCACCATGGTCGACATCGGAGGTGACATCTTGGCAATATCGTTCTGAAGGATCCTTAGATGATTTCAGCGTGCTGTACTGGGGAAAGTGCTTGAAAAACCATACCCATGGGTTCATCCAAACATTGTGAATGAAATAATTAATCACCCACAAGGCCGTATAATCGCTTTTAAACTCTGTCAAGATTGGACAGTGGGGTGTAGACAGCACCAAACATTGTGAATGAAATTGTGTAGACGAAATTGTTCGGAAGCCGTTGATGTTTGTACTAGTTGTAATTCATAAGTCATCGTGACCGAGGTTTTCAAAGTACTGGTCTTGTCCCGCTACTGAATACAACAGATTATGAGCCCTCTCCAAGAAACTGTAAGTGAAGTCTACTCAGCAGTGTTGCAGTATAAACCACAGATGAGCTTTGTTGAAAAAACTGTAGTGGGATATGCAAAATAGACTTAACCTATTTTGCATAAAGTCAGACGACTACAAATAAGTAAAGCGACGTAATTACTACTACGCCATGGGTTATTCCACTGCAGATTACCTTTCTCATTGTGCGTTTTAATTTGTATCCATCTGAGTTTCGTTTTTAAGTTTGATCTCTTGTGAACTGTTTTTGGCGAGTTTGGCACCGTTTTTGTTTTTATTTGGACCTTTTTGTTAATTGTACTGTGCTGTGTGCTTGGCCGGAATGGAAGTATTTGTAGCAACCGCTTCCAGGGCCGATGGCATAGTTAAGGGCTCATTACCAGAGATATAGTCCCGGTAACGCTCCTCTCAGCAGGCGGATCAATAGGACCAACCTACTCCACCAATGCAGGCCTAAAAAGATGTTCATCATTTTGCCTGCATTCAGGAGCATTACTGGGACTATATCTCTGGTAATGAGCCCCTAACTATACCGTCGGCCCTGGAAGCGTTTGCTGCAAATATTATTTCCCTGATAATCACAGATGTTAAGAGCAGAAAGTTAGTCGGTGTTAGCAAGGTGACGATGGAGGATGCCCTAAAGAGCCTGAATATTGGAGCTCGCGAAGTGAAGCAATGCTATATGGAATATCATGCTGGCAACAGAAGAAGCAGACAAGAAGTTACCGGGAAGCCGGCTCACATCCAAGTCCGTGAGGTTGCAGATGGAATACATGGGCACAATAAAGACCAGGATTACGCTGCAAGAAGTGCCCATGGACATTTCCAAGGATCATTTGGAGGCTTTTTTCTCGCAATATTTACCCGTCAATGAAGTTTCACCTCTTATAAGTAAAGCAAGCATTGCCACTAGAGACTTTGTGCTCCAGGTGACAGTGACCCTTAAGAGCTTTCTAGACATCCCCGACACGCTGATATGTCGGTTTCGGAATATCTTTATCACAGTCAAAAGACGGAGACCTCACTGCAGGACATTTGTCCAAGCGTGTCCCGAACGGAATCCAGTGCCACAGTCAAAACCATCATCTACGAAGGAAGCAGTGTTGTCGGAGAAGACTGATAAAGTCCACCGCTGGTCATAGATAGAAGGATGTGGTTAAGAAGGAGGTGGCTTCCGCACTCAGCAGAATATCCTAAACAGAGAGGAGCATCAGCAGCCAGAAAAAAACAAAACAAAACAAAAAAAAACAAAACAAAAAACATCAGCAGCAGCCGCAGTCACAATAGTAGCCTCCTTGGAAGCAGCAGCAGTCACAGTATCATCATCAGGAGCAGCAAATACAACAGTAGAAGCAAATGAAGGTGGAGTATATGCCTCCACCTAGATCTTCGTCGCTGA